>CM029791.1:18581399-18920158 GCA_017562165.1 Ectropis grisescens
ACCATGGGGCAGGCATGTTGCTTACCATCAGGCACATGTCCTGTTAGTCTCGTCACTCTGTACTATTAAAAAAAATGAAAAACACAAATTTATTGATACTGTGGTTACAATTATGTGGGATGTCAGCATTATTTCATTATTAATTTCAAATAAACAAAAATTCTTCTTAAACAGTTTTTTCAACTTCATAATGCCACTTTGTTTCATCCGTAAATACATTAGAATTTAATTATTTGTAGCATGATTTTCCTAGACAGTATTGTTTTTTAATATATGTATCTTTCCATTATTACCTACCTCTGTAACTTTGTTATCATGCGCAAGTGCTTGATGCAGATAATAATCTTGATCTAGATTATCTAACATCGTTACTTTATTTCAATAGTAAAAAGTATCGATATGAGCCATGGTTTATATCCATGGTAATAGAAGTGGTCAAGTGCGAGTCGGGCTCGCCCGGAAGGCTTCCGTAGCAGCAAGTAGCATAATACAATATTTCTTGTACTTCGTTGTTACTATAATCAGTGTTTTAACAATAGTAAATTTATGACATATTAAAATAAAATTACTTACTAGAATCATTCAAACCAATTTTCGTTGGTAGTTTACATGGTACCGTACATCATACTTTTATTTTTATTTTTGTCATTATTTTATTTTAGAAGTTACAGGGGGAGGCAGTTACAGTTACAGTTTTCTGTATTTTGTATCAAAATCTTCATGCGGTTCACAGATTACATCTACTTACCATGTTTCAATAGTATAGCTTTCATAGTTTCGCAGAAAAGTGGCTGTAATATACGGACGGACAGACAGACAAACATGACGAATCTATAAGGGTCCCGTATTTTGCCATTTGGCTACGGAACCCTAAAAATCATTATTATTCAGTCATTTATTCATTCTTCTTAATTTCTAAGGGTATTATCATTATTATTATTATTATTTTAAATAAAAAGTAACGAGACGAACTGGACATGTGCCTGGTGGTAAGCAACATGCCTGCCACAGTGTCACGCAGCTATTGGAACATGAAGACTCCAAATCATTACTTAGCACTGCACTGCGCTCATGCGCTCATCACCCAGAGATCTAAGATGTTATATCTCCAAGCCCTGTAATTTCTCTAGAAACATTGCCCTTCAAACCGGAACACAGTAATGTTTTCGCATTACTGTTTGGAGGTAGAATAACTAGCTACTTCCCCTAATTGTGGTATTATTAGAAATATTTCCAAATACCCATTGAATAAGTAACAATTGTTAGGTTTACAAAACACTGCGAAATTTTACGAGTATTGTCATTTGATTGTCTACTAGATGTTAAAATCTAATAAATATGTAGTTAACACTAACTGTAGTGGTAGGACTCTTTGCTGAGTCCACCCGAAAAAGAACCGCACCTTTACCAGTTTTTAAGACAATTTTACAAAAATACTAAGACTAAACGATTGTTGTGTTATGGTACATATCACCTTTGTTTTCGTTTTTTTTCGGCTCTCCGTGAATCAAGGTATACACTCTGAAATACGTTGACTAAGTGAGTATCAGTGAGTAGGTATAATGGAGCATTCCTTGAAAATATTAATCTGTGTATTTTCAAATGGAAAGTAAATCTTTTTTTTTTAACCCCCGACCAAAAAAAGAGGTGTTATAAGTTTGACGTCGATGTCTGTCTGTCTGTCTGTCTGTCGGTCTGTCTGTCTGTCTGTCTGTCTGTCTGTCTGTCTGTGTGTGTGTCTGTCTGTGGCACCGTAGAGCTCAAACGGATGAACCGATTTCGATGCGGTTTTTTTTATTTGAAGGTTAATATCCGTGCGGATGTTCTTAGCTATGTTTGGTTAATGTCGATTCAAAATGGCCGCCGCCACAAAATGGCGGACAAAATATTTCTTCAAAACCTACCTCAATATGGGTATCAAACGAAAGGGCTTGACTAGTAGAATACTATACACTATAAAAAAAAATCAAATTCAAGATGGCCGCCGCCACAAAATGGCGGATTATATTATATTTTTCACTACTACCTCAATATGGGTATCAAACGAAAGGGCTTGACTAGTAGAATACTTTGCACAATGACAAATTTCAAATCCAAGATGGCCGCTACCACAAAATGGCGAAATACATTTATTTTTCACAACTCCCTTAATATGGGTATCAAATGAAAGGGCTTGACTAGTAGAATATTGTACACATAACAAATCCCAGATAGTCGGGGGTTAATCAAAATTTTTAATTTTGTTCTTGTTATGAAGAGACCTTCAAAAGTTAAAATATTCTTATAATCAAATTTGAGTCAAACATCTTCTTTCGAGTCCTTGAAACATCAATAGTGAAACGATAGCGCTTTTTGACGCTACAAGGAGTCTGGTAGGAAAATGAGAAAGATGAATTTAGATCATGCAGATACGCTGCACACTCTCCAAAATGGATCCGATAGTAAACCGATACACACAATAATGTAATGAACACACTTTGAATTTAGGCCTCTCAAATTTTTCCTGACCATATTCCGCAAATCATACATTTTTACTTCTTATCAAATCGAAAGTAAATCGATGATTCATTTTAAAATGTCTTCATTTATCATCGGAAGTTATTTGTAGTGAATATTGAAGATGAATCACTTACGGTATTTGATACCGATGTCGTCCTTACTCTTACATCCGTATACAAGTGCGTAGTTGGAGTAATCCGTCGATATAACCGTCAGCGGGATTCCGATGGGGTCTGCAATTGAAAGATTGCTACTTCAAAACAATGTTGCAGAATTGCAGATATACAATTTTGTTATTAAGTAATATTCTCAGCCTTAGATAGTAGAAAAGTAAAAGATAAAGAAAAGATAGTAGCAAATAAATAAATAGATCAGGATTTTCCTTTGTACCAATCGTAAGCAGATGACGTGCATACTTGCTATGCCAACAGAGTGATGTGTCGCGACAAAAGTATGATAGGATGGATCATACTTTTGTCGCCTGAAAATCCTGATCTATTTATTTATTTGCTACTATCTTTTTCTTTATCTTTTACTTTTCTACATGAGCGACAAGGAAAGAGCGATCAGACCCGTGCATATTACATATTATATGTAAACTCTTTGCTTTTAGCGCACACTGTGTGTGTATTTTTGCACTGTCTGTGGAGAAAACATAAAACAAGGGACAGAAATGTTTTTTATGTATGTATGTACATACTTTCACATGCGTTTAGTGACACGCCGATAATTTGGCATTACAACCAGATATTTCATAACATTGCGTTAAAAATGTATTGCATATCAAAATTGGTCTTTACATTATATTATTTCTCAGGCATGAGCGCCAATCTGGCAACGAGGCTGTCAACTGATCACAGCATTTCAGCTGTTCCGCATTATTTCCACAATAGTGTTTTCCTCAAATAGCGTATCGCTTCAACGACAGGGATGGTACTAGAAAGGCACTGACTCGTAATAATCTTCTTACTGTGTAGACACGGACTGTTACGTTAGTTATAGTATAGTTATAGTTAAAGTCGAATAAACATTTTACCTATATTATTCTCTTGAATAGTGAAAACAGCGACATCCCCAGGGTAGTAGGAGCTGTTAACATGCAACACATACTGGATGCTATCACGGATGAAGACATGCTCTATCTCAATCCGACGCCCGCAGTACTGGATGGTCTTGTACGCACAGCTGCCGTGGTCTTCGTACCAGGTCGGGAAACGGGCTATTTCATACCATCGGCCGAGAAACTGAAATGAGAAATTTACAATTATTTTGAAAGAGATAACAAAATACACATAGAAGTACAAATGGTCTAAGCATACTCGTATATAAGGGTGGCGCAATAGAACGTGCATATTTTAAAAAAATATAAAAAAATAAATACAAAAGGTATAGTTAAAATAAAAATGAGGTATTGTAATGTAATTATTGAAGTTTATTTTTTATAAATTATGTCATCCAAATGATGACCCTCTCTTCGACGGCACTCCTCTAACCGCAAACGGAAATTATTGAAAACTTTCTTCAATAATGTTGGTCTGATTGTCGCCATTTCACCACGAATATTTTCTTTGAGCTGATCGATATTCTTCGGATTATTGCTATATAAGCCTTTATTGCTGTTATAGTACTAATTTAACAATCAATTTAAATAAAACTTTAAAAAAAACTTAACTAAAATCTTAAACTTAAAATCTATCGGCATTCTGTTATTCTTCCCTATTAACAGCTTGTCTTTCGACAAAGGCCTCCTCTAAGGCTTTCCACTTGTTCCTATCTTGTGCTGTTCGTATCCATTCTGGACCTGCTGTTTTTTTAATATCGTCTTCCCATCGCTTAATTTGTCTTCCTCTGTTTCTTGTGCTTTTTCTGGGGTACCATTCTGTTATTACGAGTATTTTGGTCCATTTCTCTTTCTTTTCTCTCGCCATATGCCCAGTCCAGCGCCACTTCACTTTTCTGCAAATAGATTGGACTTTCCCGAACTTAGTATTTTCTTTTATTCTTTGTAATTTTAATTTTTAAGCATACTCGTATATTGGTGGACAAATCACACACAATACCATCGACCCCAAACTAAGCAATTGTAAAATAGCGGCCCGATAGCTGATATAATTGTAATACATACTTATATAGTTGTAAATACATACTTATTGTACATATACACACCCAGGCACAGTACAAATATTGGAATTCATCGCATACATTTTTGCATTGGGTTTGAATCGAACCCACGACCCTCGGCTTCGCAGGCAGAGTTACTACCCACTAAACCGAGGCCAGTCATATCATATTTATGTAATTTTAGACTTAAAAATTGGATTAGGTATGTGTTTTGTTAGTTTCTGGATGTGAAATAAAATGCTATTTTCAATAAACTATGAATACAAAATGAAGTATACCATATCGATACCCTTGCACTATGAGTATAATTATTTGTAATATTATGAGATAACAATACAATACAAAAGTTCAATACAATGCAACTTAAATTAATTTCTAGAAAGTTTCCTCTAATTACAGACCCAAAAGCCATTGTTTTTGATACTCTGAGACTCTATTTTACTCTATTATTAGGCGATCTTTGGCATTCCGGTGAAAGCCAAAGATCGGGCGTGAGGGATGGGATGAGTATAGTAATATTTTTTGTCAACTTAATAGATTCGTCGTTCAGAATCACATAGTGATAATAATATAGTTGTACAAAATGTAGGTGCTGCGTTCAATAATATGGCACATTTTAAATCTTATCACTCATGTCAAAAAGACTGGCATTTCCTCAATCTGGATTAGCTTTCAAACGGTGAAATTGCCCTATCGTATCTGTTTTATATTTTAATCCTCGTTAAACAAGTGTTAATTGTTTGTTAATGGTTGAAGTGGTTCCAGAAATTTGGGATTTAACTTCGATAAATGGTTTTAGTGTTAACAATGATTCGTCAATTCAAACGGAGTAAACAATTTGAACTATACAGAGTGTGATTTCATAGTATGAGGAATTCAGACTGCCATTACTACAAACTGTGTTCCTGGTCATCAAGTTTGGTTAAATACTTGTTGGGCCTAGTGGCTCGAACAAGCATTTCACAATCTTGAAGTTGATATTCAAAGAGGAAGGCATCTTCGTATACTGTTATACTGTGTATATTCTAAAGTTGTTACTTTAGATCTCTTTCGATTTTCATGGGGTTTTCAAGACAAACAACAAACTAAGGATGCAAATTTCAAAGGTACACTCACTAATAACGTCTACGGTGAAGTTTTACAAAGACGGTGGCCACTTACTATTAGGTATTACGAAAAAGCTAACACATATTAATGAAACAAAAAACATTTAAAAATATCCAACGTAATTGAATCAAATATTAGATCACACGTACGTATTATTATGTTTGTAAGTAACACAAAATATCCAATAAGCGTCTGAGATTCATTTATTTTGTTTGGGGAAAATGAATTTATGCACCGCACCGTCCACCGTAAAGGGACATGGCAGGTATGTCGGGTTCGACACCATGACGACGACAGACATAGTGCCCCATACACCCTACCGACTAAAACCCCCACAGATTGTTCTTACATGGCCAGGAGTCAGGGTCGCAGGGTCACTTTTCTGGTCTGACCCACCTGCCACTACCCTTGCGGACCCGCCTCGCGGGAGGCGTTAGTACTCCCCCATTTGTTGTGTGTAAATTGTCCACCAATATTGTCCACCAATATTTGGCTCTAGTGACGCACCGGAAATCAACAGTGTGTCACCTCCTCGAAGGCCTATCCCTAGGTGGGGCGTCGGACAGCCCTAAACGTTCGACGCCTCAGGCCTTCCTGTGTGAGACAGGATCAGAGCCCAGAGGGGCGACTTTCCAGGCTCGCCCCCGTGTCCGCTTCCGCCTCAGTGAAGGACCGAGAGGTTTCCTACTCTCGCTCCTTTAACTCACACGACCTCACTGTCGAGAGATGTTCATCTTACCTCTCATGGCGAAGACAATAATTGACAGCGAGAGGTCCGTCCTCACCACTGCGGCTAGGGATAGCATCGGTTTCAGCTTTATGGCCGCAAAGCGACACTTGTCCTTCCACTTAGTACTCTGCTAATCAGAGTGCTCGTGGAGGACCCTCATCTGGAAGACAGAAATTTTACTTGGCCGATATATCAGCCGAGTAACTTTCCTAGATCTTCCAGTCCTCGTCTCTAATCTCCACACGCACTGCTGAAGGGGGGTGAGAAGCGCGTGTAGAAGTTTCGAGCTCCGGCCGGCATTCGCCATCACACAACAAGATGCCACCGAGGTAAGTTGTTGTGTGATGCCCAGAGTGCACCACGTGGAGGTTCCCGCACCACGGACGCTCGTCTGAGATTTCTACCGCGGCTAGTAAAAGAGCTAATGACTTTGAAACATCTAAACCTATTGTAATAAATATAACTAAGAGCAGTTCCGATGAATTTACTTTACAAACAAAAACACAAAATCAAAATCAGCTAATCACACATACAAACAGACGCGGCAAACTTTATAACACCGCGTCGTATTTGTGGTAGCAGTTTATCAAACAAAAAAAGTTACTTACACACTGTAGTTCGGTATTTCCCCAGTTTCTTTCCAGAAAAAATAGGCGCAGTCACATATTTGTGCAGGTATGTTATCATTTAAGGTAGTTTCGTTGATGTCTTATCAGTTTTTCAAACGCACGTACATACCCAAAATTGATTGATTAGATTGAATATTGATACTACTAAGTAAAGGCTAAGTGTTTATTTTAGTACCTACTTAATACTAGTCATGTATTGGTTTTAATTAATTTAATTTTTAAGCTATTGCACAGCTTTTATCGCGGGCCTGGGGACCGAATTTTAGTGATCGTGCATCTCTTTCTAATGTACACAACAAAGAGGGGCGGAAGACCGTAACGCCGTCCTCCCCACTCGGTCATTCGACTTTGAATCTTATTTGTATTTGCTTTACTGACTAAATGCTCTTAGCAGTGTTGCCAACTTAACGGATTTCCCGTGATATTTTTTATGGTAAACAAATGTCACTCTTCAAAAGAAAAGCAATTCCGAAAAATTGTTAACATCCCTATTGCTTATGTTGATAAAAATGCATGCAACATGCAATAGCTTTACCACGGCAGTCTCCGAGTGCCACACTTCTTTTTTTTAAATATGTAAGAAGTTACGACTGGTCTATTCGGGACAACGGCAACTGCCAATTCGGAGTCGGGGGTAAAAATCCCACGCGCACCACTGTCTTTTAAAAGTCACGTGCGTAATATCGCTAACTTTAAAACTGTAAAGGAAAAAAACATCGTGAGAAAACCGACATGTACCTAGAAAACAAAAAAATATGGTTGTCGAATTGATTGCCTCCTTCTTTTGCATTTTGGAAGTCGGTTAAAAAGGGTAAGATGGTATTAGATCATGTAGATCAGTAAGAAGCACACTCTCCGAAGTGAATCCAATAAAAATTCGATAAGCTAGCAGTTTTGATCACCTGCAGCGTCCCATTACATAAAAACTCGTATTTTCTACAAATATCCAAACAACACCATCTAGTTTCAAACTAAGCAAGGCTTCTATCTAGTAGCTGTGACTACAGGGATCAGATAGCCTTATACCTTTAATACGAGTACTTAAATAACTGTAAATGTAACGTTGAAACTTACATGAATAGTGTAGAAATATAATAGATATAACAAAACAAAATATCACAATACGCACTTACTCTTTCTAAATCAAAATACTTCATAGTCTCAACTTCTGTGCATGTCCCAAACTGTAGCACTTGGGTTTTACATGAATGAACCACTAAAATTAATAGAAAACACACGTCTATTATTTTTTTGTACATTTTTTTACAAATACTGTATTTTCTAGATTGTTTGGACATTGTGTTGTTCAGACGGGATTCTGTTTTATCTGATACGCTACTATCTTTTATCTTTATAAGAAATAGCCGTTGACACTTTAGCGAGTGCTAGAATTTTAGCTACAAACAGTATGCTTACGAGGTTTTTTTTTACTATAATAAATATGTTCGCAGTCATGATGGACAAATGGACAGATAACCTCACAAAGGGCGCTGGAAACCGCTGGTTGCAGGTTGCGCAGGACCGTTCGTTGTGGAAATCTAGGGGGGAGGCCTATGTTCAGCAGTGGACGTCTTGCGGCTGATGATGATGATGATGATGAGATTCGCACTTGACCACCATCTCGCCTGATGTTAAGCGATGATGTGATCTACGGTGGAGCGTGCTTACCTAGAAGAAACCGATTTACTCTCGATTTGAAGACACCAAGATTGTAACCATCGGGGAAAACGCATTCCACAACCTAAACGTTCTTATCACAAACGTGGAGTCAAATCTCTTCGTTCGCGTTTTTAGAACATCAACCATGAATCGATGTCGCCCTTTTGTGGAACGAGAAGTCCGATAGAAGAAAGGGTAAGGTGGAATTAGATCATGCAGATCAGTAGCACACTCTCCGAAGTGTATCCGATAAAAACCGATAAGCTAGCAATTTTGCGGCGATGATCAAGACTTTGAAGTCTTTTACGCACAAGAGTGTCATTGCCTTCTTCAGTGTCTTCTGGCACGTCTCGATTCCAGAGTCTCCAGCTGATACTTAGCCTATCCATCCCAATGGTGCGAACAGTACTCCATACAGGAGCGAATCTGTGCTTTGTATAACGTGAGCAACTGTTCAGAATTGAAGTATCTTCGACCTTTGAGAGGACACCTAGTTTTTTAGCGGCTAATTTAGCCTTAGACCCAACGATGACAATAATTCTAGACGATATTGTAATAATATATGGACGTCTACTCCCTTTCTACGAAAAACGAGTACGTTTCAAAATAAATTAAAACATTTGAACGTCAAACAATGTTCGATCGGACGAAACGAAGTGGAACCGGAGTAGGAAAATCGCGAGTTTATTTCGAAATTACGTTTTTCGTAGAAAGTAGACGTCCTGTTTTATACTAATCTGTGTACTCATATACTGTGAAAAATGTGGGGCCCAGTCTTCTCCCTAGTACATGTTTTATCCTAGGTTTTGTATTTGAATGTATAAAATAAATACAAGAACCATATGCAAAGATTGATGGTATATTATAGGTGAAACATCCGATTGCATTTTCGTGAATAGATAGATACTCTTTATTGACAGGACAACAAAAAGATACAAAGCAAAAAAAAAAAATAGATAGATAATGATAAAAGAATAGATAATGATTTAGACTCTTCATGTTCCATTTAGCTGCCTGTCACTGCTTTGTTATGGGCAGGCATGAGGCACATGCTGTACCATAAGGCGCATGTCTGGCTAATCTCATCACTCTACACAAAAAAGAAATATATTTCATGTGTCAATAAAGACTGACCTACAAATATCCAACATTGTTACTATAATTTAAATGATTTGAACAGTAGAGATTCATTCAGATTCGACTCTACATTTATAATAAGAATGTGTAGGCTGTGGAAAACGTTGCCTGAGTGGGGTTTTCCCGATGGTTACAATCTTGGAGTCTTAAAATCGAGAGTGAAGCGGTTTTTTTCTAGGTAAACACGCTCCACTGCTAATCTGCTGTTTAATCTCCGCTAAAGTATTTCAAAATAATTAATTAGTAATTTAATTTGAAGACTTACTGGTTTTTAGGGCGTAAAAAAGGGGGGCGCCAGAGAATAATTTATTACCAAAGTGGGCAGTAGACAAAATAAGTTTGGGAACCCCTGGTCTACCCTAAAAAAACGAAAACATAATGATCTTACTGAAATAAATCATTAGGAAATAATAATAAAACAAAACAATAAAATAATTTCGAAACAACAATATAATTATAAAATAAAACGTTAAAATCATATACCTTACTTACTGTATATATGAAGCATATATTATAAACGCGAGATCTAGATAATCTGCCTGTCTTGATATCGGAGGTTCAACTTCTGAAACAGATAACTAAGATTAAAAACGCGATACTGGACAATGAATCGCTATTCAATCATTATTTATTGATGGGACAGGAATGGTATTTATCCGGATGTACGCAAACGGAAGTGAATCACAGATTTCATTTCGGGTAGACATGTATGATATATATGACTTAACTAGCAATCAGCCCCGGGTTTGTCCGTGATACATACATATCTACATATAAAAATGTTACGTTGGTTTGTGTACGCTTCAAAAACTCAAAAAGTTCTGCACCGATCGAGCTGAAATTTTAGAATGATATATAATCCACATCAAGGATTGTTTTTATCTATTTTTTGGATCACAATGTGCCACAGCGAAGCGTGGCAGGGTACAGCTAGTAATATATATACCCCATAGCCATCAGAGATAACGAAGGTACATTGTTACCGGAAATGGATTTGTACATTTCCGGTAACAATGTACGGCATCTCTGAGCCCTCACGAGCCCTCACGCTGATCTCTGGTATCACGGAAAACTTATTTATTAATAAATTAATATTAGTATTAAAATTAACGTTGTTATACATATTTAATTGGATAACGGGACACTCACGTATATACGGTCGGTCGTCACGTATATCAGTGCCAAACGGGCAGCCATCGCGTGCGTGCACTCTCCTTGAAAAAGGCCGCCGGACGCGGCCGAAACTCGAGTCGGATTAACCTACCATATATACGTGAGTGTCCCGTTATCCAATTAAATATAAACTTATATTATTAAAGGAAAATTATGCTGGAAACCGCTGGTTGCAGGTTGCGCAGGACCGTTCGTTGTGGAAATCTAGGGGGGAGGCCTATGTTCAGCAGTGGAGGTCTTGCGGCTGATGGTGATGATGATGTATCACGGAATTGAATACAACCCTTACCAAATTGTGCTCAATGCAGTTTTAGAAGTTTTCACTTGAAAACCAAAAAGAAACCCTAAAGTAAAAAAAAACAAAAGTAGAGTAGTAACTGATGACTTGATCGCTAAGCGCGATTACTTTTAGGCAACGATATGCTGGAAAATATATATGTACCTATGGTAACTTACGTTTTTTTTAAGGGGCAGATCTTTTATTAACAAAACAATACAATGAGAACTACACTACAAACCTACCTAACAACTTACACTAAACACACCTGAATTATCCATAGACCAATGACGTCACGTTACGTTTTTACTTTTCATAGATTTTTCACATATCGAATAATAGCGTTTTTTCATTTACCGGATATTTTTAACGCATAAAGTGACGAGATTAGCAGGACGCGAGTCTGATGGTAAGCATCATGCCTGCCCGTAACAGCACAGTGACACAGTTATTACAATATGAACTTTATGGAGAGGAACTAATGCGATGACTTACACGTTTTTGACCATGAACTAAACAAGATAAAGTTAATGGAAGAAACCAGCCATAGCTTGCAATTTTTATCAAAATCTTCCAACCAATTTAAATTAGGCGACAAAACAACGGTAGCAATCGCAAACTTTCCGGAACATTTACCCACTGGTAAAAAAATCTAAGTTTATAAAGAAGGCAATTGATCGTTCCATGTCATTTCCCAGTTGCCTTCCGTGATCAGTGCTGGTGTGAAAAAGTTGAAATGTTAGTTCTTAGTTTTGTTGTGGTCTTGGCCTTTAAAGTGGAAGCTGTTGTGAGGAACGCGACATGTCCTGAGGTCACTCCTATAGAACTGGATTGGAAGGAGGTACTGAAAATTTTTAATAGTATTATAGAGTGAATATCCAATAAAAAAAGAACCTTTCAATTCAGACCTAGTTCCCGAAATCCTAGCGTTCAAACAAACAAACAAACTCTTCAGCTTTATAATATTGATTGGATGATCAGGTCATGTACCTGACGGCAAACAACATTCCTGCCCATAACAGCACAGTTTTACGCAGCTATTGGAACATGACAAGTCTAAATCATTCCCTAACACTGTACTGTGATCGTCATTCAGACATATAAGACGATGTGTCTATATGCCCTGTAAAATCCCTGGAAACATTGCTTTAAAATCAAAGTACAGTAATGTTTGCAGATCACTACTAGGCGGTAGAATAACTGGCAAAGGTATGGCATTTCCCCAGGTGACTCTGTAAAGAGTCCTACCACTATAGTATTTGTGGGATTCTTGCTGTTCTATATATCTTTTTAGAACGGGAAATAGGCCAGTTTGCCTGCTTATACAATCTTGAATCAGCGCAGATATTAACTATACTCACGTACGATGACTAGTGCAAAGTTTGAAGGGAAATGTTTCCAGAGAAATTACAGGGCTTACCAATCTTAGATCTCTGGGTGGCGAGCGCAGTGCAGTGCTAGGTAATGACTTGGACTCTTCATGTTCCAATAGCTGCGTGTCACTGTGCTGTTATGTGGCAGGCATGTTGCTTACCATCAGGGCACATGTCATGCTCGTCTCATCACTCTTTATTCAAAAACTAGATGTCCGCCCCGGCTTCGCCCGTGGTACGTATATAGCACTCAGCGGGGTCCCGTACATATCCAACGTGAAAGAATGACGGAAATCGGTTCAGTCATTCCTGAGAATATCGCTTTCAAACAAAAAACCTCTTCAGCTACCTGCTACGCCACCTGTCGGAAATTGGTCGTACCAACTCAGATTTAGAAAGAAATTTGATTAGCAAAGGTTTATATTCAATGACGCAATCTTGGATATTGGCGAAATTATGGTGACATTAAGGAATGGAAGCCAAAAGAAATAAATGAAGTTGAAGTTGACGCAATCTTAGACACATGCTGTCATGTCAAAAGTACGCTACGAAAACTCTCAACGAGAACAAAATTAAAAATTTTGATTAACCCCCGACTACCTCGGATTTGATATCTATACGACATTATAATAGTCAAACTCTTTCATTTGATACCCATATTAATGGGGTTGTGAAAAAAGAAATGTATTTCGGCATTTTGTGGCAGCGGCCATCTTGGATTTGAATTTTTTCATAGCGCAAAGTATTCTACTAGTTAAGCCCTTTCGTTTGATACCCATATTGAGGTAGTAGTGAAAAAAATAATGTAATTCGCCAATTTGTGGTGGCGGCCATCATAGATTTGAAATTTGTTGTATAGTGTATAGTATTCTACTAGTTAAGTCCTTTCATTTGATACCCATATTGAGGTAGATTGTGAAGAAATATTTTGTCCGCCATTTGGTGGAGGCGGCCATCTTAAATCGATATTAACCAAACATAGCTAAGAATATCCGCTAAGCTAAGAAAAAATATAACCTTTAAATAAAAAAAACCGCATCGAAATTGGCCCATCCGTTTGAGCTCTATGGTGCCACAGACAGACAGACATTGACGTCAAACTTATAACACCCCCTTTTTTGGTCGGGGGTTAAAAAGGCATATTTTCCCCCCTTTTTGTTACATTCTTGATTCATGCACCGCTTCTATTGATAGTAGCGTTATGTTCTATAGCCTTCCTCGATAAAGGGACTATCTAATAGAAAAAGTAACCAGTACTTCCTACCAAAAAAGTAGGACCAGTACTTCCCGAGATCCTAGCGTTCAAACAAACAAACAAACTCGTCAGCTTTTTATTATTAGTATAGATAAACGCACCTCTGTCTGTCCATCCCCTCGGATTGGGCTGTCGTCGCAAGAAATTATTCATGGACCGATCTGATTTCCAAACAGGGTTTTTTACTACGGATATGTATTTGTAGATCGTAATACAAAGCAGCTGACACTGCCGACAGACGCAGATATCATTTTTATAAATATGCCAATTTACAAGTTCATTGTTAAAATTAAAATATTCTTGACATAATAATTATTTTGTTTATAATGTACAAGACTTAATCACGATTTAATTCATTGTTTAAATACCTCGACGTTTCGACAGCGTTACAACCACCGTGGTCACGACAAGACTATGGTATGGTATGGTATTTAAACAATGAAATTAATCGTGATTAAGTCCTTTACATTATAAACATTATGTGTTCAAATCGCGAAAGCTTAAAAACAAAATAATAATTATTTATTTCAATGTTTTTCACTCTAAAACTGTTTTACATAATAAGCTAGAACGCATTTTGTTGTAAGAGATCGTTTAAAATCTCAAGTTTCTTCACTCTTATGCATGCCGAAAGAAAAAAAATGTATTACTGAACACACATAGCAATGGGGTTGCGTTAAAAAAATATGGTCAAAAGAGTAAACATTAATAACCAATAAACGTGAAAATTATTATTTTCAAATGCTTTCAAATGCAACACATGGTTTCAAATTATTATTATTGTTTTCAAAATGTAGTCTAGCGGTGTGGCGCAACATGAAACCCAAAATATAATTATTTATTTACATCCCTTCATTGTTTCAAACAAAAAGTACCTACATACATTGTTTTTTCCCTCACCCACCAATTTCTGTGCATAGATTTATTTTTGTGAACTTTTATTATTATTACTTGTTCCGATGTTGCACTAGCCTCATCTAGGTGTGATCGGTGATGTTTTGGACTCTTCTACTCGTAATAACAAAGGTATCAATTGAAGGTCCTTTTTCCATTACAATAATCTATTATATTCTTCCATAGCCGTGGTTGCCTAGAGGCGCCTCTGAGCATTTTTATAACTCCAGAAGTCTGTCATAGCTCCTGGCTATAACGGTGAAACAAATTTAAATATTGTGAGGAAAGCGGAATGTCCCAAGATTCTTTCGAGGTCATTCGTCATACACTTGACTCTCTCCATCTGAGAGAAAGCCTGGGGTACTGGAGCTGCTTATCGTTACACATTACATTTTCTGACTCGTCCGCGCATTGATTTCCATCCTATGGTCAAAGTAACTATTTTCTGATCTGTGCTATGGTTGCCTGGATGAGATCGCTTTCAGCGATAAGGTCGCAGAAATTTACTATGTTTTGTTTATTGCTATGTATTCTTTTTTGGGGTGTCAATAAAGATCTATATATCCATCTTATATTAACACATTCAGTACATATTTCGGAGTGTGTTACTGATCTGTAAAATTTTACATTGGACCTTGCCTTTTATCTCTCCCAGACTTGAGGATCAGACGTTCCTTATTCGATACTTTTATTATATTATCAGAATGTTTAGGATTTTTCTTATCTTTTGTAAACGAATGTTGACATTGTTAACCTAAAAATCCATTTAATTCCATTCCTAAAAATCCATTTAATCCATTTCTTTTTAAATCTTCCCAGATGGACGGGACTTGGTACCTGGCAGCCGTAGCGACAGACCTACACGTGCAGGGCGACTGCGCGATGGTCATATTCGATCATCAGGACACACTGGGAGTATCTATCAAGTGGATCACCAATAACACAGCCAGTTTTTACAACGGATCTGTCGCTTTGATCCCGGATCCTAACAGCAATAGTACTGGGGATCTACTGCAAGTTACTTACAATGGTGAGCACTGACATTGTGTAGTTATTTTAAATTGAATTATTATTATCTACAGTAATTTAAGTAGCTTCTATGCTATTCCACGGCATATATATTTTATAGTACCTGGTTGACCGAGCTTTGCTCGGTTTAAATACGTTTAAAAAGGGCTCTAAGTAAAAGATTTTCTCAGAAAAAAAAGATTCAAGATTCAAGTTCAAGAAAGAAAAGATCCGAGTGTAACCATCAGGATTCGAACCTGCCGGCCTGTTGACTCCGAAGGCATATTCCGTCTGAGCCATTTAGACTTAAAGAACAGTGGCGAAATAAGTTATCGTATTCTAATGACATTATAGGAGTTTTTCATTGTCAAAAACGCGCATGAAATGACGTTTTTAAAAAATAAAACCTAGCTAGATCGATTTATCGTCCCCGAAATCCCCTGTATACATAATTTCATGAAAATCGTTCGAGCCGTTTCCGAGATTCAGATTCTATGTACATATATATATATATATACCTACAAGAATTGGTCGTTTAAAAGTATAAGATTTATATTTGTACAAATAGCAGATTTTTCAATTGAGACAGTCCATACAAAATATCTTGCTGGAGGCGGTTAGAGAAATAAGACCGAATATCAGTCTGAGTGGCGTGTCATGGGAGAGGCCTATGCCCAGCAGTGGACGAATACAGGGTGAACTCTCACCCTCGTATCCGCTTTCGTCTCGTTGGATGACCGAGAGGTCATTGCCGTTTCTCGCTCTGCTGCTTCATACCACCTCTCATTGCCGAACATCTTGGCTAAGATGGTCGACAATGAGAGGTCCTTCTCACAATCAAGGCTAGAGATACGTAGATTCCGCAACCGTGCTCCGATTTCCGCCCAATAATATAGCGATCTCGTTTCGGCCGCTCTCTAAAGATGTCCTTGTCCTCCTTTGACAACATTTATTTTTTTAGGTGAAAATATCAGTACCTCTACTTGCGAAGTTTAATGGGTAGTATTTCAAGATTTTTTACACTATTTATTATTTTTGACGTGACAACGTCTTATAAATTGGTTTGCCGGGTGACACTTCAAGAAACTGCGTTACGCTCCGCTCACGTTATGCGCTCACAACGAGAGCGAGTGAGAGGCACGCGTCCCTTCCACTCGGGCATGGTTAGCCCGCCTAAGAGCGAGAGAGACAGACATAAAAAGTGAAAGGCACGCGTCCCTTCCGTAAAATTATTTTACCACTCAAAGTCGTTGTCACGTAATACTTTCGCCCGTATACCGACTTTACAGGCAACCAATTTTTTATTAACAAAACATTTAGAAGTTGTTTATGATTAGAAAGCAGTAAAACCTATAAATAAGTAAAATTTAGTTACAATCAGAGATTTGTAGAATAAGAGATGATCAATACGAGTATGCCATAATAGTTAAAACGCCTAATAATCATTACCAGTAACAACGTTAAAACAAATCGTAAAGAAACATTTAAACAACTGAACTGAACGTTTCAAGATGACAGATAAGATATAAATTCATAAGCTGTGATACTCTGGTATCAATAACATCATAGTTTCAAATCCGCCGTTATAAGTGTCAACCACTTCGTTAGCACGGGCAGTAGACAATTACTCCACCGGAAAAGGAAATAATATCTTTCCTCCTTGTCAATTTTGTCCACTTTCAGAGCACGGACTTGCCCGTGGATAGTTATTCCACGGTGGATATACGGCGGGAGTAGCGTTATCAGTTCAGTATTGCCGTTGTAAGAAAATTAAACCTGTTTTTATATTTACCTATTACAAACGCACTACGGTATTTGGCAATGTTGCTAATACAGCATAAATTATGATAATTAAACCCGTTAACAAATTAAATAAACATGTTTCACTCCATTTTGTATTACATATAATTTATTGTGTGTATTATTAGGGTTCCGTACCCAAAAGGTAAAAACGGGACCCCATTGCTGAGACTTCGCTGTCCGTCCGTCCGTCCGTATGTCACCAGGCTATATCTCAAGAACGGTGATAGCAGATAAAATTTTCACAGATGATGTATATACTAAAAATAAAATAAATAAATATTTAAGGACAACAACATACAACAAACTTATTTTTTTACCGTTTCTTACTATTAACGGTGACAGGTAAACAACAGGTACTCTTTAAATATAATTAATTAAAATAAATAATTAAGGGGTTCCCATAAAATAAAAGAGTTTTTCGCCGTGTATTTTCTACACACGCTAGTTTCGTCGCATGCTAGTAAACATACCATCTACAGTAAACGGATACGTTAAGAACAATTATTTATTTACTAGAGTGTGACGTCACGTGCGTCACATGACCAGAAACAGCGTTTATGGCGGGCTTCTTGAACTTTAAGCTTTAAAAAAATACTTTTAATATTTAAACGGTAGATCTTCTTATATCTATATCTTAAAAATGATGTTATTGAACGATTTTACATATTTAGTCAAACGAATAGTGTATTATACTCATATTGTAGTGTCCATTGTGAGAAAGCCGATATGTACCTAGCTACCTAGATCTTCAGCGATATGTAAATTATATTTTAACTAAATCATACCGCTTTCATATCAATAAAAAGTAATAAAACAAACGTTTTATGTATGTAATTTTGTGATAATAAATTGGTTTCGAGACTTGGTGACTCGCCAGAAAATCTATTTAAATATACTTTCATAATCTGACAATGTTTTGTGTTCCACAATCATGTTAATCATCCGATAATCCAAATAATAAATTTTGATAAAAGTGCATTGGATTGGATTTGATAAAAGTGCTCGTAGCTACAGAAAGCGATGCCATTTCATGGTTGGTGTTCCAAAGACTCGAACGAAAGTATTTGACTGGAGTCAAACCTTCTGATTTAGTCCCAGCAGTGGGAACGTTTAGTGGGTTGCTTATGCTATGCTATTAATTTATACTTCGTTGCATGGATAAGGCTCAGACCAATTTATGATACTATAAATCAAATTTTAATTACGAGTAAAAAAGATTTGGAACTGTAGATTACATTTCTTTGTCTTCATTAATACGGACAAGATTAACTGTAGGTATTAGTAATGCTATCACTTTCTGTGCTATCTTAAGCGGTAGAAAGTAAAGTTTGGATAACTAGCCGAACTCCACGGTTTTACTCGCGATAAAAAAACCGCCATAAAATTAATGGTTGTGCTATGCCAGATTGTAATAGATAATCTATAGTATAGATGCCGATAGAAATGAAAACTTATAACTCAGAATTTGATAGCTTGTTTTGGAAATTACGCAGGTGAAACCGGAGGGCGTGGCCATGAACCTGACCTAATGCGTCAGCATTTCTAGATGGCCAGTGGCTGTGCTTCCGAGTTTACCCGAAGTTTTTTTTCATTCTCGAGCGTGACGCTAGAAATCATCAGAACTGTAGCAATTAAATCATTAGTAGAGACGGATTTATTATCATAGTTGATAGTTTTCGTCGATTTCTTATAGGTGAAATTACCTACCGAAATTTTGAACAATAGTTCATTAAATTTTTTTATGTCTGGGTGGAATAAATATAAAAAATCAATAGGCACCTGTACATTGCAAACCAAAATAAAAATCATACGCTAATCACATGCGAACTAACCTTAGATGAAAGTGATCGCAATTCCACTTAGTATTTCTTTCTATCGCACTGGTCATATCCCAAAAAAGGAAAACAGCGAGAACGTTTTATACTTGACGTTTATAAAGACTTGACATTTGCAAGTTCGCCCGGAGACCGTGACGCGAGACCGCGACCGGAGACCGCGACAGGCACTTGACTCTATAGAATTGTATGGGCGCCAGTTCGCGCCGAGACCGCGACACATGTCTCGCGACACGTATCTCGGTCTCCTGTCGCGGTCTCGGCGCGAACTGGCGCCCATACAATTCCATAGTGTCAAGTGCCTGTCGCGGTCTCGTGTCGCGGTCTCCAGGTGAACTTGTACCTTAAGACGCCAATGAAGGTTTGACTTCATTTACGTTAACCGTGGAATACGCTATCTTAATTTGTGAATTTTCCCCGAAGGAACCAGTCTTTCGGTTGAAAAAGAATCAGTAACACGCACGCAAAAAAGTAGACATACATACAAAATGTATAGAAGAGCTGATAGCTTAAATTGCTTCATAAGAGTTGTCAGTAATGATCTACCCATCATTTTGTGTACTATAAGTGCTCTGCTATGATTACACAAAAACAGCGGGGTGGTAAAGTATGACGTATCTCTGTTTGTGACAGCCTGAATCAATAAACCGTTTTTGATATTTTCTTTGTACGAAAGGTGATTTAATCGGGAGTGTTCTGAACTGATGAAATCGGTGCAGGACGACCGCCACTACAAAATGGCGGATCACATATTTTTTCAATCTCCTTCAATATAAGTATGAAATGGTAAAGCTTAACTAGCAGAATACTATGAAAAATGATATGAAAAATTTCAAATCCACCTTGGATTTGAATATATGGTTGGATATAGGTACATATAATTCAACATTTTTATTTTTGTTCTTATTATTTTCCAGATCAGAAGTCAGAGACATACTCGTTTCTGGATATCAGCTACGAGCATTACGCAGTGGTGTTTGCCTGCTACGACAATGAAGACGGAAACAGTAGCACTTGTAAGTCATTATCATTTTCAGATCGCTGTCACCCAACAGCATACTTCTGCGTGTTAATACGCAGCAGTTAAATAGTTTAAGTCATTTGAAAAGAATTAGATGCTCTAGCCGAAAGTAGTCGCGTAGTGTAAGTACTCATCATTAAAACCGAGTTGTCCTCGAGCCCTGAACGTCCATCTTCACATCGTGACATCAGAGGTACCTACTACCGTAATTGCTTCAAATTACTTACTCGTATATATCGAAGTGATACTATACAAGTTTATTATCACAATTAGCTTTAATGAAGTATCAACACCGTCAGCTTATTGGCGTGTTTCAAGAAAGATAACTTTTTGGAATATGCGTTATCTGCCACCTTGTACCTACTTGGAATGCTTCAGGAGAAAGTCAAGGTCAACCTTGCTTCTCTGGGACTTGTAGATTTCTTGTTCTGGTGGAGGTTTTAAGTAACTATTCTAGTAGTTGAGAGGTTACGTGGGGTGTAAAGCTGGATATTTTTTATGTCCTGCATCAAATACAAGCTACCGATGAATATTTGTTTTCTATAGATCTCAATCTATTAAGAAATCATCTTCTCCTTGCTTTAATTTAAATATTTTTTGTTTCCTATCTGGACAAAAAACGATCAAAAAGTGTTCGGTGTTGGTAAATGGAAACTTTTAGCGTCATGTTACATGTCATGTTTTCCCGCTTTTCAAGTTCAGATTTTCTCTTATTTGAAGAGTTACCTACCTACAAAAGAGCAGGGTCGGACTAGGCCGAAAGGGTTAGGTCGGTCCATGGTAATACGGTTGCAGCATGCCCTGGAAGCCAGGCCAGTGAGGGACCCCCGTAGGCTGGGGCCCGGCTGGCAAAAAAATGCCACCTCGACTTTATGGCCAGTCCGATGCTACAAGAGAGGGCAATATCAAAATTTGTAGTGATTTGATGACGTAGATATAAGGGATAAGCGAAATATTTGACTGTGCCTGACCTTCCACCGTAAAGGCACGCACTTTACTTGTCTTTTCTGTTTATGAAATAAAATTATCGCTTCGTCTTTTCCTCTGTCTGTGACAATTGGTCTACAATTATTAGCTACGATTGTTTTTTACAAACAAAAGTAATTTGCTGGTCGAGTGGAGGTCGCGGTCGGTGGCTCGGAAAGCCTCGTGATAGCTGACCAATTAATTGACTCATTTAGATATCCGATACTTTTGAAGTATTTGCTGTAGATATTTGTTTGATTAGTTGCGATAATGACGCATGAACTCAAAGTACTTGTGCACAAGGGGGAAGAAAACTAATGGCTTAAAATTACAGATGAAAAATACACTTACAAGTAACACTCGCGGTTTTACCCGTGCCGTTATTTCCGTTATTTTCCCGTGGTAAGTAGCTTATTATGTGCTATTTCAGGATGCAATATACCTAATGGTGTTCCAGATTTGAAAGCTATCCGTTCCGCCGTTCTTACGTGATTAAGCCACATAGCCACAAGCATCCAAACTTTGCGTTTGTTGTGCGAAAAATAGTTCAACAATGTATCATGATGCCAAATAAAAAACAAAGTCGCAGTCGCAGTCGATAGAAGTGAAAAATTACTACTTAGAATTTTAGTATTGAAAACACTAATGTTGCAAAAACTTCACCTACATAATTATATACCTATCTATATAATAAAACTACAGATGTATACTGTTTACGCATTGCGACGTGAATTCACATGCTTTCACATAATATAATATATGATAATTATACTTTTTTAACACCCGACCAAAAAAAGGGGTGTTAGGTATAAGTTTGACGTCGATGTCTGTCTGTCTTTCTGTCTGTGTGTGTGTCTGTCTGTCGCACCGTAGAGCTCAAACGGATAGGCCAATTTCGATGCGGTTTTTTTATTCGAAAGTTGATATCCGTGCGGATGTTTTTAGCTATGTTTGGTTAATATCGATTCAACATGGCCGCCTCCACAAAATGGCAGACAAATTATTTCTTCACAACCTACCTCGATATGGGTATTAAATAAGAGGGCGCGACTAGTAAAATACTATACAGAATTAAAAAAATCAAATAAAAGATGGCCGCCGCCACAAAATGGCGAATTACATTATTTTGATCACTACTACCTCAATATGGGTATCAAATGAAAGGGCTCAACTAGTAGAATACTTTGCAATATGACAAATTTCAAATCCAAGATGGCCGCTACGACAAAATGGCGAAATACATTTCTATTTTCACAATTCCCTTATTGTGGGTATCAAATGAAAGGGCTTATCTAGTAGAATGTGGTACAGATAATAAATCTGAGGTAGTCGGAGGTTAGTCAAAATTTTTCATTTTGTTGTTGTTATGATATGTCACCCATCTAAAAAGCGTCTAATATTCCAAGAGCCGCTAGCAAATTTTGGGTACCTAGGTATTTAAAAGATGCTGAAAATTTGTCACATAGCATATTATCTATTCTATGACATAGCTCTCCCAAAGTTCCCCAATACGGAGGTATAGACCTAGCTGGAGAGGTAGGGCAAAATAGATCCATACATTTAAAAAGGTGTTCAGTAACTTTTTTGAGGCAATATGCAATTTTACAGACATACTGTTATAGTTTAATTATTTTTTTAAACTAGAATAGGTTCGTACTGAACCACCATCTTGCCTGATGTTAAGCGATGATGCGATGTACGATAGAGCGTGATTACCTAGAAGAAACCGATTCACTCTCGATTTGAAGACACCAAGATTGTAACCATCGGGGAAAACCCACTCTATTAATAATTAAATATTTAAATTAGCACAGACGCAGTGAAACTGGACAAAGCGATAGCCAACTACAGCCTTCAAGACACACCGTTCATAGCGTTCAACAATACAGAAGATACGTTCTGGGTGCGGTCTAGCGGGCAACTGGACACCTCGTCACTAGTTATGACGTCAGCTGCCGCGCTTAGTATTTAAATTAAAAAGTTAATATTTAAATGAAAAAATAATAACAAGCCAGACGATTTAGTCAGAGCTTTAACATTGCCAGGCGCGTGCAGATATGTTTCGCAAAAAGTACAAAAAATTGGTTCGAGGCAATTTGAAATTTTTATTAGATAAATTTATAAGTAAAAAGTAGGTATTCTCAAAGATAGAGATCATCTTCGAGAGTGCCACTTGCCATCTACACTCCAAGTGATCTAAATTGAGGAATTCATTTTGCCCCGCTATTCACCAGGCATGTCTGCACCTCCGTGTAGGGATATTATAGAAGAACAAGGAGACAGGTTTTCAGCTTGTCTCAAATACTTACCCAAATTTTGCTACCAGCTCCCGCAACATAACACTACGCCGCCGCCGCCAGCTACCAATAGCATTTCGGTGACGTGAACCTAAAACTTTTCGCAAGCAAAAAGTGCTCAACTCGAAAGTATCTGTTCTAAAAAGGTTCTAATTGCATTTTTGTTGCAGACGAAATTTGGAAAATGACTCGCTCGCCGCACCTCAAGAGCACAGACGCAGTGAAACTGGACAAAGCGATAGCCAACTACAGCCTTCAAGACACACCGTTCATAGCGTTCAACAATACAGAGGATACGTGCTGGGTGCGGTCTAGCGGGCAACTGGACACCGCGTCACTGGTTATGACGTCAGCTGCCGCGCTTACGCTGTTCAGAAGATTGTATTAGATTTTGATTTGAAAAAAAAAAACGACACGTACAAGATAAACGTAAAACATTTTTTTTTTAATAAAGAGTGACGAGACGATCAGGACATGTGCCTGATGGTGAGCAACATGCCTGACACATAACACCACAGTGACACGCAGGTATTGGAACATGAAGAGTCCAAATCATTACCTAGCACTACACTGCGCTCACCCAGAGATCTAAGATTTTATATCTCTAAGCCCTGTAATTTATCTGGAAACATTGCCCTTCCAACCGGAACACAGTAATGTTGGCACATTACTGCTTGTCGGTAGAATAACTGGCAAAGATGTGGTACTTCCCCAGGCGGACTCTGCCAAAAGTCCTACCACTACAAAAAAGGCATAGGCAGCCCACTAAATGTTCCCACTGTTGAGACTCAGGCGGGGGCCTGACTCTGTCCTTGCGAGAGGGGTCTCGCAAGGAGAGAGTCAAGGCCTTAATCCACCATGCAGGCCCAGAGGGTCTACCGCCTAACTAGAACTGTCTCAGCTTTGATATGGATCTCCCTTTCTTTCTGCTTGAAATGATAGAGACCGCAATAACAAAACGAACTGTCTTAGGTTTGATACGGATCTCTCTTTTCTCTCTGCTTGAAATGATAGAGACCGCAATAACAAAACGAACTGTCTTAGGTTTGATACGGATCTCTCTTTTCTCTCTGCTTGAAATGATAGAGACCGCAATAACAAAACGAACTGTCTTAGGTTTGATACGGATCTCTCTTTTCTCTCTGCTTGAAATGATAGAGACCGCAATAACAAAACGGAACATTCTTAAGTTTGATATGGATCTCTCTTTTTTTTCTGCATGAAATGATAGAGACCGCAATAACAAAACCGAACATTCTTAAGTTTGATATGGATCTCTCTTTTTTTCTGCATGAAATGATAGAGACCGCAATAACAAAACCGAACATTCTTAAGTTTGATATGGATCTCTCTTTTTTTCTGCTTGAAATGATAGAGACCGCAATAACAAAACCGAACATTCTTAAGTTTGATATGGATCTCTCTTTTTTTCTGCTTGAAATGATAGAGACCGCAATAACAAAACGAACTGTCTTAGGTTTGATATGGATCTCTTTTTTTTCTGCTTGAAATGATAGAGACCGCAATAACAAAACGAACTGTCTTAGGTTTGATATGGATCTCTCTTTTTTTCTGCTTGAAATGATAGAGACCGCAATAACAAAACGAACTGTCTTAGGTTTGATATGGATCTCTCTTTTTTTTCAAATTTTTTTTTTTAAATCTTCAAAATCAAATCTTTCAAAAATTTTTTTTTTAAATGATAGTGACTGCAATAACAAAACGAACTGTCTTAAGTTTGATATGGATCTCTCTTTTTTTCTGCTTGAAATGATAGAGACCGCAATAACAAAACCGAACATTCTTAAGTTTGATATGGATCTCTCTTTTTTTCTGCTTGAAATGATAGAGACCGCAATAACAAAACGAACTGTCTTAGGTTTGATATGGATCTCTCTTTTTTTTCTGCTTGAAATGATAGAGACCGCAATAACAAAACGAAAGCCAATTTAGATTAGGCGGTAGAAGGACAAGACGGGTTGGTGAATGACACATGACCTCAAAAGATTTTAGGTACATGTCGGTTTCCACACGATGTTTTCCTTTACCGTTTTAAGTTAGCAGTTACGCACATGACTTCGAAAAGACAGTGGTGCGCGTGGCATTTGGATTTGGGGGCTCCGGATTGGCAGTCGCCGTTTTCCCAACTAGTCCAGTCATAACTTTTGTAAAAGTGGAACAATCCTATCGAATTTTGAATTTACGAAACAACTACGAGTATTTAGTAGTGTCCGTTGGTTTTCCACTATTCCATGGTTTCCATTAAGTACAGGACATAGAAATAAATCATTTCATATCTGTGAGTGCAATAGAAGTACAGTGCTAGGTAATGTTTTAGACTCTGCATGTTACAATAGCTGCGTATCACTGTGCTGTTATGAGCAGGCATGTTGCTTACCATCAGGGACATGTCCTGCTCGTCTTGTCATCACTGCTTTGAGTCTTCTGTGAAAAATATTCTTTAATTTGTGTAAATGTGTATATTTATGATAACTGAATTCTAATGATACTCGTAATTAAAATAAGGCCTACACCTACTGCTTGATTTTTAATTGATTGTCAATTTTATTTTAGTAATGTTTCTTAAATAATAAATGTATTGTAATTGTATAAAAAACTTCACATAAATTAAAATGTATTTACAATACAATCTAAAAATTGTCTTTATAGATAAATACCTACCTATGAATAAATATTTTAAGTTTCTATCAAGAGTCTATAAACTTTTCATTTTGTTTTCCTTTTATTTTGATCACTGGATAATTGCTATTTTTATGTTCTGGTTTAACGAATAAGTTGTATAACAGTACAATGGGAACTGAAATTCAAGTTTTGCAAATGATTTCTGACAAACTTTCATGAAGTTTAAGTTAGCGACACCTAGCGAAGATATTGTCCAACTTTTAAGAAATTAACTTAGGAAAAAAATTAAAGCTGGAAAATATGACAAATGTTACGCACATGTACTCTGCAAATAGTTTATATAGTTTCCAACAGATAGCGCTGTTATAAATCTTGAGCAAAAACACAAAAATTTAAGAAAAAACAACTGAAGTTTTGCAAATCCAAAAAACCAATGCCTATACCTAGGTACCTACTTAGTATACCTACAAAACTTAAACACGACCAAAATACTTTTAGTTCGTGAAACGGTTAAATAAGTACTTATTACCTCCCAACGTCATGAATAAATACAACATAATAACTTCTAGGCTGTGGAATGCGTTGCTAGAGTGGGTTTTCCCCGATGGTTATAATCTTGGTGTCTCCAAATCGAGAGTGAATTGATTTCTTCTAGGTAAGCACGTTCCATTATTGACCTCATCGTCGCTTAACATCAGACGGGAGGGTAAACCTATAGAAGTAAAAAATAAACTAAGCAAAATGCTGAGAGCGGGATAGCTGATATAATACTTATATTTGTAATTCTAAACACGTACCTACTTAAGAAAAAGCCTAATTATTATACAATTGGCTTAATTTAGTCGACTGAATTCAGTCAGACACTATCCTTGCTTCTCAATGTTTTCAGTGAAATTACAAAGCCTAAAGATGAAACAACTTAGATATCTTGGTGACGATCGCAGTAGTACTAGGTTAATGATTTGGATTCTTCAAGTTCTGATAGCTGTGTGTCACTCTGATGTCATAAATAAATATTTTACTTACCATCAGGCGCGAACATGTCTTGCTCGTCTCGTCAAAAGAAGTTCACTTCTTGGCTCGTCTAAAGAAGTTTTCCCTTCAAAAAAACTAAATTGAATTCAGTAGAGACTAACTGAGTGACATTCGAAGCAACTAAGCCGCGAGGAAATAATTTTGAAAAGAATTTAGTTCAAAGTATTATGAGCTTTATCACAGGTTCGGAACAAAAAAATGGTATCGTATTTTGTATAGGTTGGTGATGAAAATTGTGTGATAGATTTACTCCCTTTGAGTCTGTTCTACAAAGTTAATCTTTGCCGATTGTAAGAGAGGAAAGTTTTACGCCAGTTTCGATACTCGTTGTCTTTTACAGCTCTTTTTACACCCACGACTTGCCAGACTTCGGTTTGCTACAAACTATTTGTGTGTACATGAGATAACAGTTGCTAAGATCAGTTGAATAGATATTGTTCACGGATTCTACAATATTTCATGCAAACGCTACTCGATTGGCATTCTACTTGAACATGTTCTTCTTATGTCGAACTGGACCGGGCATATTACACCTGAGTTACCCATGAATTCATTAAATATTAGCCTTTGTTAGTACCTAGATCAAAAGCCATCTACACAAAATTTAATCCAGAATAAACAGTCTTTGCATGAAGTACCAAATATTCGCCCATGTGTAGTTACAAGCTTTCGTAAATTATAATATTAGCAGATAATTCATGATAGGTACTCGACAGTATGGAGTAACGAGGCGACCAGGTCATGTGCCTGTTGGTAAGCAATATTCGAGCCCATAGCGGCATATTCCACAAATCCCCTTTCGTTTCATTGGCAGGCAATTTTTTGGTCTATCACTGATATTTGACTCCGGATGGGCTGAGTGTTGCTTTTCCATACACTCTAGGGCTAAGGGTAGCAGCGACAAGACTTGGTGAAATGGGCAGCACAGTGATACAGTGTACACAGTGTACATGAAGGGTCTAAGTCAATACCTAGCACTGCACTGCGCTCATCATCCAACGATATAAGATGTTTCATCTCTAAGCACTGCAATTTCAGTGGAAACTTTGCCATTCAAACCTGAACGTACTAATGTTTTCACATTACTACTTAGCGGTAGAATAACTGACAATGGTGTGATACTTCTTCAGGCAGACTCTGCAAAGAGTCCTACCATTGCTTGATTAACACATGACCGGTATATTTTACACTATGGAGGTTCAGCTTATAATCATAAAGAGCCCACTAATGTTTCCACTGCTGGGACTCGGATCGTTCTCTCGCAAGGAGAGAGTCAAGGCTATAATCCACCACGCTGGCCAAGTACGGGTTGGTGGGTGAGAAATGACTTCGAGAGATCATAATCATAATTACGCACATGACTTCGAAAAGACAGTGGTGCGCGTGGTTTTGAACCCGGGGTCTCCGGATCGGCGGTCGCCGTTCCCCCGCCTAGATCAGCCGTAACTCTAATACTTAGAAAAGTAAACAGTAGAGCTTAGCTTCTGTAAAAACAAACGCTGTCTAAGCACAGTTACTTAACTTTTCAACAAACTACAGACCACTGAGCACCGAGACGGAAACGTAGAACGGACTCTATTTCCTACGTTTTAAGGCTTACATTCTCCCAAAATTGGAATAAAATTTGTGTAATGTACCGTAGTACACTTGATTACGACATTTGCTGGAGGCGATACAAGAGCCAAAGTTGGTATTCTTCAGGTGTCCGAAGGTTAGGGTAACAAGTTGAACGATTTGTTTTTATCTTAACAGGGCTACGAAAGAAGGGTATAGCTATTTGCTATTTGAAAAAAAGCTTTATGGCACGCATGATTGAGACTATAATCGGTTTTTTTATTCCGAAATAAGATGAATTTAGTTGGGATATGAATCTTTGCAGAGACCATCTAGGTAAGTACAATATACACAATCACTAGCCTTTGCTAACTATTCTACCGCCAAGCATTCTTATTGGCTTCAGCCCAAGCTGAGGTCGTATCGTCAGTGGCACGCTAGTCGTCTCAGAAAACCGTCACACATGAGTATAAAAAAATATTCGATCGTACCTACAACATACCATCATATTTCAAACAACATGTGATAAATTAATTCTTCGCACGCTTTAAATATCTCCATATATCCGAAATGAGTTGAAACTACACTTTGAAATTAAAAATACTAAGAGGGACGAGTCCAAAATTCATAATGAAAGATGTCAAAGGCAACACCGGTATGCATTAATATTCAGCGCTTAGTGCACTGAAAATTGGAATACTATGCTCTGGGGGACAGAAAACCGCGTTAAAATATTAACGGGTTTGTAGTAGGTACACTTGCAGTGCCCTGTAGTTTCAACCGCCTAATTTGTAGTTCGCGTTATTTTACCGAGATGGAAAGTGACCTACGTATGTCTAGACTTCAAATTTCAACCCTATCCGCTGAGACTTTACCTATTATACTACTACCTAATATTACAAATGCATAGTTTTGATGGTTGATGATCACTCCGGAACGCCTGAATGCATCAGGTTGAAATTTGGAACACATATAAGATATGTTCTGGAATAACAGACAGGTAGACAATTTTTCACTCCTGAAAAATAGGTAACAGACACTACGCGGGTGCAACTTCAGGGCACTGCTACTAATAATATAGACTACAGGCCCGTGAACAAAATGTTTGGGGCATTTGGTACACCAGGAGACCTATGTAGGATGATAGGAGGGTATAAAATAATAAGATTCAGCAGTATTTTACCGCTAATACCTCTTTTAAACCATGATTCCGCGACGCCGTACAAAAATCATGCGACGAGGAGAAATGATCGAAGCATAATGCTGAATCTCATTATTTTATACCCGCTTTTTGTGGGGGCAAACGTTTACCCGTCGAAGGGAGTGCGAAAAGTGACACCGCGACCCTGACCCCTGGTACCGGTGACTGGTAAGGGCCTGGTAAGGTATGGTGTCTGTCGTCGCCATGGCGTAGAGCCCGACATACTTCATGTCCCTGCATGGTTGATATACGTAAATGTATTTCCCCCATAAAAAAGGGGTATAAAATAATAAGATTCGGCACTTTGCTTCGATCATTTCTCCTTGTCACATCTTATTATTTTATACCCTTCTATCATCCTACATAGGTCTCTTGGTGTACCTTATGAGCCATAAAATTGGTGTATCATATGCCCCATAAATTTGGTTCACGGGCCTGTAGTCTAATATTGTACATTTATAATTATTTTATTTGAAATAATAACAAAATTGTTATGCTACAATATTATATCAAACAAACTGGCATAGTTCAATTTATTAAAAGTTTTCTGACGAATTCAGAGATGTACAAAATCTATTAAAAAAAATTATGAGAATTGAACAACTACCCCAAATTTGAATGTTCCTAGAATAGAATAGTTCGTAGTTTGTGTTATGTTTCTAGAATAGAATAGCTGTAGCCTGTGAGTTTGTGGTTGAATAGAATAGAATAGAATATGCTTTATTGTATAAACTGTGTACAGGTAAATGTTGTTACAATTTTTAAATACTTAGTTCCAACAGTTTTATCCATTACGAATATACAATGTTTTTGTGCATTAAAAACACAATAGTTTTCAATAATTGTACAATTTCACATTTTTTACATTATATACTTACACAAATTTAATTGAATGGCTCCCTGTAGAACATACTGCATCAAACGACCGCTCACCCAAAGACTGCTACTGTTGTGGCTTCTGGTACTTGTATAATTTAAGCTAGGTGATCCAAATAAAAGTTTTACAAAGGTTGCTCTAAGTAAGATGGGCAAAGGTGCACTCTTGTCTTGCACTGATTTTGTTTTTTATTTATAATATTAGCTACTAATATATCTTACTAAACCACTCCAGGATCCATGGTCGATTTTTGTTCTTGGTTACTATCAAGCTAATTTTCCATAAGTAGTTTCATAGTCCTACTAGAGTCCTACTATAGTTTTGTAGTGGTAGGACTCCTAGCAGAGTCCTGGGGAAGTACCACGCCTTTACCAGTTATTCTACCGCCAAGCAGTAATGTGCAAACATTACTGCGTTCCGGTTTGAAGGGCAATGCTTCCAGAGATATTACAGTGCTTAGAGAATATCTTAGATCTCTGGGTGACGAGCGCAGTGCAGTGCTAGGTAATTATTTGGAGTCTTCATGTTTCAATAGCTGCGTGTCACTGCATATGGCAGGGATCAGACACATGTCATGCCCGTCTCGTCATCATTTATAAAAAAACTAATATTATAAAAGCAATAGTTTGGAAGTTTGGATGAATGTTTGTTGCTCAATCACGTCGGAAAGTCTAAACAGATCGGGCTGAAATTTTTAAAACATTTCGATTATAATCTGAAATAACAGATAGGTTACTTTTTTCATGAGGAAATAACGGAAATGGACATTGGGCGGGTAAATCCGTGGGGCACTGCTAGTCTTACTAATATTTTAAATGCGACTGTTTGGATGTTTAGATGTTTGGGTGTTTGTTGCTCAATCATGTCGGAACATCTAAAGGGATTTATCTATATCAAATTTAGGACAGAGAGTAGATACAATCTGAAATTACATATAGGTAATTATTAGGTTACTTTTTATTGCGAGCAAACCAAAGAGTTTACATGTACTACGTACATAATATATAGAGTTAGATTTTCCTCAGGATTCCTTTGTGTCAATCGTAGTAGATGACGTGCATACTTTCTATGACAACAGAGTGATGCGCCGCGACAAAAGTATGACACTTCCACAAGAGCGACAAGGCAAAGAAGATGCTACCCGTCCTTTCGGTGTAAAGCGTTTGTGCGTACTCTATACGTACCTACTTATATGTAAACTCTTTGGAGCAAACTGAACTACACTGTAAAAGGGCGCTGCTAATTTATTAAATAATTTAAATGTGATAGAGACGATTTTCTTAGCATTCCATGGATTCACCGTGCGGGTGACGGGTCCATCGTGTGGCAGAGAGAGAAAACCCGAGTAGTTCCCGAGACTTGTGACTCGGGCGTAGGTTTAAGGGGCCCCTTTCTGACGTACATCCACACTCACCTTCACTACTCGTCTTTCTCTGCCTGCCCAGCCAAATCTGATATGAGCCTACTAGTGCAGCTTTAGATACTCGTTCTAGTATAGAACTTACTGCACTTCTGGATAAGCCAAGGTCTTTCAGCAGGTTATAGAGAGATTTTGCTGGTATACCTCTCGCTCCCACTTCTACAGCGTATAAACTAACTACATAGCCGTTTTTTGTTAATTCGTTTAGGAGGTCGTAATACTTATTTTGTTTCATCGCGTGATCTTTAGGTATATTAGTTTCCCACGGTACGGGTAAAGTGCAATAAAGTCAAACATATCTATATTATGACGTAATGTTTTCTATGCAATTGTTCTGAAATGCTTATTTCACTTCTAAAGCAAAACTTAGTTGAAGTCAACAATTTCGGTTCCGAGCCAGCAACGTTCAATCTTAGCATTCCTTCAATAAAACTACTTTCAATATAAAGAAACTACAAACTGAAAGAGAATGTAAACGTTTTGCATTTATAAAGCGAGCTACCAACATGTTAGCTTAGTTTCCAAGCTCAACTTGACCTGGTTTTAGAAAAAGGTCACATTCTAAACGGAAACAAACCGCGAAGTGAGGAAATTCTTAAGAAACGCAGACACGGCTGAACCTTTATATCACTCGTAAGTTCTTATGCACTAAATAACTCATTGTTTTTAAATTAAATAGTATAGTGTGACGAGACCAGCAGGCCATGTGCCTGATTATAAGCAACATGCCATAACAGCACAGTGACCTATAGCTATTGGAACATAATGAGTAAAAATCGTTACCGTAGTGCACTACGCTCGTCACCCAGAAGAATAAGATGCTTTATCACTATGCCCTGTCATTTTGCTCGAAACTTGGCACTTCAAATCGGAACAAAGTGATGTGTTCACATTAATGCGTGGCGGTAGAATAACTGGCAAAGGTGGTACTTTCTCAGGCAGACTCTGCAATGAGTCCTCCTTGGGGGCTTATTGCAGAATCCCCCAAGTGATGTGTTTACATTAATGCGTGGCGGTAGAATAATTGGCAAAGGTGGTACTTCCTCAGGCAGACTCTGCAATGAGTCCTCCTTGGGGTGTTTCTTGCAGAATCCCCCAAGTGATGTGTTTACATTAATGCGTGGCGGTAGAATAATTGGCAAAGGTGGTACTTCCTCAGGCAGACTCTGCAATGAGTCCTCCTTGGGGGGTTTCTTGCAGAGTCCCCCAAATGATGTGTTCACATTAATGCGTGGCGGTAGAATAACTGGCAAAGGTGGTACTTCCTCAGGCAGACTCTGCAATGAGTCCTCCTTGGGGGGTTTCTTGCAGAGTCCCCCAAGTGATGTGTTCACATTAATTCGTGGCGGTAGAATAACTGGCAAAGGTGGTGGTAGTTCCTCAGGTAGACTCTGCAATGAGTCCTCCTTGGGGGGTTTCTTGCAGAGTCCCCCAAGTGATGTGTTCACATTAATTCGTGGCGGTAGAATAACTGGCAAAGGTGGTACTTCCTCAGGCAGACTCTGCAATGAGTCCTCCTTGGGGCTTATTGCAGAGTCCCCAAATGTGTGTTCACATTAATTCGTGGCGGTAGAATAACTGGCAAAGGTGGTACTTCCTCAGGCAGACTCTGCAATGAGTCCTCCTTGGGGGCTTATTGCAGAGTCCCCCAAGTGATGTGTTCACATTAATTCGTGGTGGTAGAATAACTGGCAAAGGTGGTACTTCCTCAGGCAGACTCTGAAATGAGTCCTCCTTGGGGGGTTTCTTGCAGAGTCCCCCAAGTGATGTGTTCACATTAATTCGTGGCGGTAGAATAACTGGCAAAGGTGGTACTTCCTCAGGCAGACTCTGCAATGAGTCCTCCTTGGGGGCTTATTGCAGAGTCCCCCAAGTGATGTGTTCACATTAATGCGTGGCGGTAGAATAACTGGCAAAGGTGGTACTTCGCAGACTCTGCAATGAGTCCTCCTTGGGGGGTTTCTTGCACAGCCCCCAAGTGATGTGTTCACATTAATTCGTGGTGGTAGAATAACTGGCAAAGGTGGTACTTCCTCAGGCAGACTCTGAAATGAGCCCACCTTGGGGGATCACTACAAACTGTTGAAAAACTACGTATCATTATTTGCGTATCTTGTATGTCAAACGCTAGTAAATGTATGGAATATTAGTAACCAGCTGCGGCGTAATGTACCACGTTCAGCTGTGGCACATTGTGATGTGACAATTAGATAAAAACAATCCTTGATGCGGATTATATACCTATCATTATAAAATTTCAGCTCGATCGATGCAGAACTTTTTTGAGTTTTTGAAGCGTACACAAACCAACATAACATTTTTATAGTAAACTAGCGGCCCGCCCCGGCTTCGCCCGTGGTACATATATATAACCTACAGCGTTCAAGGATTACGAACATATGAAAGAACGGTGTTCCAGTAGGTCCCGAGATTAGCGTGTTCAGTCTGTATATAAACTATAGGCTACTTTAGATCCCCAAATTATCGTGCTGTTTACTGGGTCAGAAGTGACACCTGTAGACATCTGGCGGGGATAACTAATTAAATGACGATTGATCAGTTTTCGACCGGAGATAAATAATAAAATAACTAAAATGGCTATTAAAAAATAAGGGTTGATCGTAGAAGGGTGAAAATTGAGGACTGTATGTATTTTTATATGTTGTATCATACAAAAATGGAAATTAATTTTTTTGTCAAAAAAACAAAAAAAAAAAATTTGGGGTGGACTACCCCTAACATTTAGGGGGATGAAAAATAGATGTTGGCCGATTCTCATAGATACTGGATAAGCACAAAAAATTCATCAAAATCGGTCAAGCCGTTTCGGAGGAGTATGGCAACGAAAACTGTGACACGAGAATTTTATATATTAGATTAGATAAAGATTTAACGTGTTCTAGTACATTTAAATCTTACCCGTTGTAAACTCAGCGTATTCAATGATTAGGATTGAGTATTTATTGAGAACTTACGGATGGTATTATCGGGAAAACGGCGACAGCCGATCCGGAGCCCCGGGTTCAAATCCCACGCGCACCACTGTTTTTTGAAGTCATGTGCGTAATACTGCTGTCTTAAAACTGTGAAAGAAAACATCGTGAGAAAACCACCATAAAACTAGAATCTTTCGACGTCATGTGTCATCCAACAGTCTGCACTAGATCAGCGTGGTGGACTATTCACATATTTTCCTTTTAGGCATGTCATCTGTTTTGCTTGTATTTATAGTAACGTGGTGACATAGTGGCAAGAAGGTGAGATTCATATTAGTGAGGTCGTAGGTTCGAATTCCGCTTACACCTCTGAGTTTCCAAGTGGAGAAGATATACAAGTTTGTCATCACTACTGACTTATGGTGATAAAAAAAAAAATTGGTTGCCTGTAAAGTCGGTATACGGGCGAAAGTTTTACGTGACAACGACTTTGAGTGGTAAAATAATTTTACGGAAGGGACGCGTGCCTTTCACTTTTTATGTCTGTCTCTCTCGCTCTTAGGCGGGCTAACCATGCCCGAGTGGAAGGGACGCGTGCCTCTCACTCGCTCTCGTTGTGAGCGCATAACGTGAGCGGAGCGTAACGCAGTTTCTTGAAGTGTCACCCGGCAAACCAATTTATAAGACGTTGTCACGTCAAAAATGCTATGAGGAAACCGGCATAGCCGGCAGTACCTAAATCAATCCGCACTGGGACGACTTGGTGGATTCTAGTCTTACTCTCTTCTTGCGAAAGAAGACCCCGAGTCGTAGTAGTGGTAACATTTAGTAGGTTGCTTATGACCTAATGTGCGTAATATGATGAACTAAATATCACTGTTTCGTACAGTTAAAATAAACCAAGAGAGCCGTAAATTCTTGAATGTCCCTTTGGATAAAAACATTTCTGATATCCAAATTTGTAGCCAGGAACATTTCCAAATTCAATACAGGACGTATGTCGTTAATTCCCAAATTCGCAGGTAGCAAATCATAATAAAGATAATCTATACACATCCCTCTTGTACGATACCGTTAATGTAGGCTAGGAGGTGGCGTCACAACCTTTTGATCCGTATTAAGAATAAAAATAGTTTATTTTCTCCGAAATAACGAAAACCGACTTCAATTCAAATATCAGATATTCGACCACATTTCTTAAGAAGCTGTCAGTAAGCCGACTAAATATATTAAAGTATTTTTCTCCTTTTTCAAAAAACCGTCGCACCGCATTTAAATATATTTATTATGGTTGGACAATCAACCTTCGAATATAACTGTCACTCTGACATTCAAAAATAGAAACAATCTATTAGAGGTTGCTAAATTAATAATAATAAATATTGGTGGACAATTCACACACAACACTATCTGACCCCAAACTAAGCAAAGCTTGTGTGATGGCAGCCAGATAGCTGATATAATACTTATATAGTTTTAAATACATACTTATTATACATAGAAACACCCAGACACAGTGCAAACATTTGAATTCATCACACAAATATTTGCACTGGGTGGGGATCGAACCCACGACCCTCGGCTTCGCAGGCAGAGCTACTACCAACTAAGCCACTAGGGCAGTATTAAAACAAGTATTGGCGTTACCCAGTGGCAAACGGCAAACATCGAATTGTTTGAATTTTGGATTTGACAAAAAATATCATGTCTATTGCATAATGTTTCACCTGCGTAGTATGTGAAATCTAAAACAAAATGTTGATAGTTTCAACACGTATATTAATATGAATTAACAAAATCAAATTAGATTGAAAACTAGACTACGTTACTAACTACCATTAAGCATACCTAGATGTAATTATATCAACTATTTCTTAACCGATGAAAGTCCAGATCAGAGAGAGAGAGAATCAAAATGATCAAGCCAACGACCAAGTGGAGTGTCCGACATGATACATACTTTATGTATAATACTTGCAAGATGATGTAAATGGCGTTAGCTGTATGCTAAAACGCGCTAACGATGTTGCACCTACGATTTTCATGATCAAACTGTGAGAGGTTTAAATTACTGAATTTAATATAGTTTTGCTATTCAAAAACCTACTTTGTTTTATTTGCACACTACGAATTTTTTTGAGATTTATACAATATGTTTCGTCATGCGTTGTCTTACCAATGTTTCAATTTCAAACGGTTCAAATTTCAATTAAATACCTATATATTGGATCTAGTCTGGAAGTTATATACTTGTAAAATGAGATGAGTTTTTTTTGCTGACAAAATGAAACATGGGCGACACTTCATCTTTGAAGGTGTTTCCAAACCGTAATATTATTTGCGTTAGCTAAATTTAGCCCCGTCTCTTCTACTATCATTTTAGCACAGTATTGACCTGTTCTATCATACGAAGCATGTTCAAACCGGCGCCGGGCGCGATCGAACAATGCTACGAAATTAAATTCTGTTACCGATAATTCTGAACAATGTTATACTGACGGAATGTGGAAAAATTCGGCAAAGGTTTTTTTTATTTTTAGCTTATTATTGTATATTTAAAGGTTTGTAGTGGTAAGACTTCTTGCGATCCCACCTAGGGAAGTACCATACTTCGTTCCGGTTCGAAGGAAATGTTCCAGACAAATTAAAGGGCATAGAGATAAATCATCTTATAATGTTGCACAGTGTTAAGTGATGATTTGAACTCTTCATGTTTCAAACACACACACACACAGTAACATAGAGACACCGGCACACATATACGTGAAGTTTCACGCATGGACGTACAAAAAACTTGGACGTAGTCTCGCTAAAACAAAAACTGTGTCCATAGAGTCGGCCACATAATATGCACGTGTGGGCTGTCACATACAGGCTAACACGCACACATCAGTGGGTCATTACACGCGCTAGCTGTGTATATATGTGCGTGTCAGCCTATCAGTGACAACCTGACAATGCACACGTTCAAATGTGGCCGACTCTAGTGACACAGTTTTTGTTTTAGCGAGACTATGTCCGACTTTTTTATACGTCCATGGTTTCACGTAAATGTGTGTATAGCTCTTATAAAATTACAATACTCGATCGTTTTTGGGACAAGAGTTGAAAAAAAAGCTTTAATTTTTAGGGATGTTACTATTCTGTTAAAACAAATATTTTATTTTAGTCAATAGTCGTAGGTATTATCTATATCTATACTAATATTATAAAGCTGAAGAGTTTGTTTGTTTGTTTGTTTGAACGCTAGGATCTCGGGAAGTGCTGGTCCGAATTGAAAGATTCTTTGTCTATTGGATAGTCCATTTATCGAGGAAGGCTATAGGCTATAGAATATAACGCTACTATTAACAGAAGCGGAGCATGAATCAAGAATGTAACAAAATCGGGAAAAAATATTCCTTTTTGAGAGTTTTCATACGTTTCGTGCTTTGACATGACACATGACAGCATGTGTCATGTCAAAGATTGCGTCATTGAATATCACAGATTACATACCTCTTGAATATAAAACCTTTGCTAATCTCTGATTTGGTACGACCAATTTCCGACAGGTGGCGTAGCAGGTAGCTGAAGATGTGTTTTGTTTGAAAGGTAATATTCTCAGGAATGACTGAACCGATTTCAAAAAATTTTCCACCGTTGGATATGTGCGGGATCTCGATGAGTGTTATATGTTCCACGAGCGAAGCCGGGGCGGACATCTAGTAAAGGATAAAGCCAAATCCCAAAAGCGATCTCCACGTCTAGGCAACGAGATTAGTTAGACAACAATAGTTAGGCAAACGGTGTTTGGTTACACTGTGAACGAGGTTTGTTACCTTTGAAAATTACCTGCCTTTCTAGGATTTGACCTTAGCATTACCATAGCATAAATAGCCCGCTAAAATTAACATTGCTGGGATTCGGGGCCTTCTGTCGCAAATAATAGGACACAATCCACCACCCTGTTCCAGTGGATGACACATGGCCTTGAAACATTCTAGGTACATTTCGGTTTCCTTTTAATGTTTTCCTTTGCCGCTTTAAGTTAACGGCATTACGCACATGACTTCGAGAAGACAGTGGTGCGCGTGGGATTTGAACCCGGGTCTCCGGATCGGCAGTCGTCTTTCTTCCGACTAGACCAGCCGTAACTTGGATTTGAGTACACATTAAAAAGAGCTGTTTTTTCCAGACCATTAACCGACTTAAAAAATGGAGGAGGTTTTCAATTCAGATATATATTTTTTGCATTTGTTTTGTGATAGCTTTGTCAATCGAATCGATTTAGATATTATTTTTTTGTTTGGTAGATCATATATTTCAGAAGCAAATTGTAATGTAATAATTTTTATTCGATTTTTCATGAACTCCAGTATCACGCTCGGAAATGATAAAAAGTCTTCGGGTAAACTCGGCGCCACCGTCATTGACGATCTAGAAATGCGTAAGCCTTTCCAATGGGAAATGCTTTTGGCCATCCCCCTCCGGTTTCACCCGCGTAGTTTCCAAAGTAAGTTATCAAATTCTGAGTTTTATAGTTATATAAAAGTTTTAAGTTTTCACTTATATAGGCAGTTCCTATGACAGCCATTTTTCAAACTATTTTTTCAGTGAAAATCAAACTATAGCTACTCTTGTAACGTTAATTAATTTGTAACCTGATGTTTTATTCCTATTCCATTTTCTCATTGCGCTAAATATTCCTTTCGACGCCAACATGTGACCCAGCCTTGTAAGTATTTTACGTTTTTCGCCAGTGTTGCTAGTAACGTACTTCTGGAATCTTTTAGGTTATTTTTGGTTCCATTCACGCCCTATTCAGAGGTCCATTAAAATCGTGCAAAAAGTTATTTAAGATGTTTGGAAGGGTTTGTTATTAGTACTTATTTACCAACATTACTTTTGGCTAATGATGTTTTGTATTTCTTTATAATCACGTCAAGCGTATTTGTTTCTCGAATAACATAGATAAGTCACGATAAGTCAGAGAATGATAATATAAGGAGAACATCGAGTGATATTTTGAAGTAGAACGAAGAATGGCTTGAGTGGCGAGATATGAAAGAAGTTTTAACCAGTTTTAGACGGCATCGTCGTTTAAGCGAGATATCTTTTAAGTGTGAAACTCCTTGAAAAGGGCCGGAAAAAGAATTCGGCTAGACTAAACATATCACGCATGAGTGACCCATGAAGTTATTAAAACATTTCATAACCAAATTGCCAACTTGAAGATTTTTATTTAAAAAGCTGAAAATAAAAACTTCATGAAGTGATTTTTAAATGTCACATGTTATTAATACACATGTCACGAATGCAAACTCGCAATATTGCACCAATTGACTGGCCTCGTGGTTTAGTGGGTAGTAACTTGACTGGCCTCGTGGCTTAGTGGGTAGTAACTCTGCCTGCGTAGCCGAGGGTCGTGGGTTCGATTCCCACCCAGTGCAAATATTTTTGTGATGAATTCAAATATTTGTAATGTATCTGGGTGTGCTCCATGTATAATAAGCATGTATTTAAAACTGTATAAGTATTATATCAGCTATCTGGCTTCCATAGTACAAGCTTTGCTTAGTTTGGGGTCAGGTGGTGCTGTGTGTGAATTGTCCAGCAATATTTATTTATTAATTGATTTAGTTAAAGAAGCGATTCATTCGTACCTCCCGCTCCGCTGCTATGCAGCCGCTCTGACGCTACGCCGCTACATTTATATGTTGGTGACGCAATTATAAGATTACCTCTATTAAGAGTTACTCATCGCGGCTAAAAAAGACGACCAGCTTGCTAAGTTTCGTAAACAGCCCAAATAATGTTCCCACCGCCGGGACTCGGAGCCTTATCTCGCAAGGAGAGTCAACGGCATAATCCACCACGCTGGCCAAGTGCGGGTTGGTGGCTAAAACATGACTTCGAAATATTCTAGGTACATGTCGGTTTCTTCACGATGTTTTCTTTCACCGTTTTCAAGTTAGCGGCTTTACGCACATAACTTCGAAAAGACAGTGGTGCGCGTGGTTTTGAACCAGGGGTCTCCGGATCGGCAGTCGCCGTTCTCCCGACTAGACCAGCCGTAACTTAACGTAACTTTATGCATGTTTATGCTAAGTTTCTTAAAACATTCACCTACATTATTACCCATAGACGGTGAATTTTTAAAACACCGAGCTGGCAACATCGGTTTTCGCACGTCATCGAATTTCAACCAGTAGAGCTCGGGAAAAGGGGTTTTTCATTAGTAAATGCATTCCTCGAGGTACTTCAATTGTTTTCGCGTGTTGTTGTTCAATTTCAAGTATCATCATCATAAATACTCCTCTTTATGTTTTCATAGCTGACTGAATCTCTGGGTCTTCACCACGCAAGTCAACTGTGGGCTGTCAGATGACGCTTGTCCTCAAAAGAGAACTTCAAACACCAGTTTACAACGTTTTCCTTTGCCTTTCTTTTTAACCGACTTCAAAAAAAGATGAGGTTGTGTTTTTTGTATGTATGTTACGTTAGAGCGCCGTCAATTGTGAATCTATTTTGACGGCTATTTTTCTTTTGGTAGCTCATAGTTCAGATATACATTTTATCAAAATCGGTTCAGCGGTTTATGTGATTTAAACAAAAAAACTAAAATTTGCTTTCGTATATAAAGAGGACGTAGTGATAGATTCTTATGAAATTTTGTCAAGTGTCTGAACTTAATGTTAAATTGAAGTTGGTTTTTGTTTGTTTTTTTTTGTACCAAAAAAATATTTAATAGTCAGTAATTATACTTAATTAATAGTAGATAATTACTATTAGTACTTAAATTAAGCACAAACTATAACATTAAAAGACATACACTGTTGGGACTGTAACGGCTCAGCTGAGCTAACCCGTCAACAATCTCCAAATATTTCAATGATACTATGTATTTAGTAATAAAGTGTGATTTACTAATGTTTAATTGCATTGGTTATTGATTATTGGTTAATCGGCTAAATATATTTCATTGTAATAAAATCTTGATATTGAATACATCTACCAATAATTTAATCAATAGGAACATACCTTAGAAGATTACATTTTACACCTTGAATTGAGAGTATTTAGGTAAATGTCAGCATCGGTGATAATTCCAATAGAGAGGTGGATTTGTTCCATGTTGAAGTAAATTGGGAATGCAGGAGCCATCACTCTGGTTCCTTCATAGAGCATCAGTTGTAGTCTGAGGAAAAGATATAAACCAACAAAGTTACATTTATTACTTTATAGAACATACAGACAAATGAAAGGGCAGGTTAGTTATAATTGGGACCATTAAATGTGCAACTGGACTTCAATAATAGTTCAAAGAGCTGTAATTGATGCCTCTTATATTTATTCGATTGAGAACATTCAATGCTAAGTACTATTTTAATTATATGAATTGCTCTCTCTGAACTAAAAAACACTTATGTTCTCTCACTGCTATATGTGTAATGGGATTGATTACATAGAGAGAAATACCTAGAGTGGTAGTTTTGCATTTCAATCAGTTTCACATAATTTACTTGATTGGGAACATTTAGCATTAAGTACTATAATAATATATGAATTATTCTTCCCACAGAACTAAAGACTCTAATCATTCATTGTTATGTATATTACAGAATACATGGAGAACATACCTTGTAAAATCACTTCATAATTGAGATATGAGGTATTGAACTTCATAATTGAGATATGAGATATTGAACTTTCACGGGGAAAAGGCTGCTTTCTTGTGCGAAAGATTTCACGGTTAGATTACCTAACCTCAAACACGGACAAATTACACTTTTGCGTTGAATAATTTAAGAGACAGAATATATCTTTCAAGAGCGGTTTCCAAATACCTAACTACGATGTTAGAAATTCACGAAAATTCACACCTTGAAAGTTACATATTCTACATTATTGACGTTGACAGAGGAATTATCTTGAATTTACAAAATTAGTGAAGGGAAAATAATAAAATTTTATGCTAATGATTAAGTTCAGGGAATCATCATTTTAACCTCAAAAACTTCCAACGAGACGAAAATGGCGGAACGTTCACGAAATTCATTTGGTCAACGAAGCACATATCGTCATCGAAACACATTTGGTCAACGAAACACAAACCGTCAGGAAAGCAGGAATCGTCGTCGAAACACAATTGGTCAACGAGACACAAAACGTCAGGAAAGCAGGTTTCGTCGACGAATTCCATTTGGTCATCGAGACACAAAACGTCAGGAAAGCACAGAACGTCCGCGAAATCCAAAGGGGCGGAGCTTAATAGCTAGACCACTATATATTGCAGTAGAACGGGAGCTCGCGGCATTAGTTCCTGAGCTCTCCGAGAGTAAGGACTCATTTCGGTTTCGTGAATTTTGGTGACGTAGTCCATGTAAATTGTAAATTTTTTAAATTGTGGGTTTTTGGACTTTGTACTAACGTATACTTCGCAGTGAAGATATTGCTATGTTTTTAATGCAAAGGAACGTTAGCTCATTTTGAAGTCGGATTAAACCGGTACTCCACGTGATTTGGTTTTGAATGTAGCCGATTGTGGGGAGTGAACCTTGGTGTCTTACGATTTCAAACTATTTGAGTGTTAAATTTAAATTTGGGGGTAGTTTTGTTCTTGGGGGATATGGACTACTGAACAAACATATCATACATGGTTATGATAGGGGTAGCGCGCTTCACGCCTACCTCATGTAGGGACAAATACTTACTCAGGGTTTCTGAGGCGGCCTGAGGTCGATTTTGCCCATTTTTATGGGATCGACAAATGCCTCCGTGTCCGATTTCTGGATTATTGAACCCTAGATGACCTCAATTTTCGCGGGTTAGTCAGGCTGTAAGCTTGCTAGACCAGTTCAATGATTCATTGGCCGGACATGTCTTACGTTAGGATTGGTTGGCTTCTGTTCGATTCCAAAAAAAGGATTGGCTTTGTGTTAGAAGCTGGTTCTGGTTCCCCCCGACATTTAGAATGGAAGCCTGCCCGTAGGGTTTGTCAGGGATCATAGGATTTGTCAGTCTGATCAACTGTTAGGTAAATTTAGTGATTCAATGTTAGCAAGGGTTTTGCACTTTATGCCACGACACTTGGATAAAATAAACCCTTTTGTTAGATTTAGATTTTAAATTGAGATCCGCGAATCTCTTGCAATTAGGTATGTATCTCTTAGCTGTTAGGCCATGTAGGCTAGGATGGATTTTCATTCTAGGTATAGTCGTTACGTTGAACCTAATACGTCTAGTATGTAACGTATCTGATCAACGGAACATAGGGAATCTATTAATCCTTTGTTTCAGGTTATTAGTGAACAAATAGTTGGAGAATAACATAAACTGGTCGTTGACTAGACTTTAATTGAGTTTTATAACAATTTCCACTTACACAATATATTTACAATCTTTTATAAAACTAAATTCCTAAATCTGTGTAAGAGCCGTGATCTAGTTTTGGTAATCTGCACAAATAATAATAAAACAATAAAACATCACTTTATTTGAGCGAAAATATACACCACGACGTACATAACGGGATCAGAATTTAACGAAGTTTCCTGAATACCAATATTTACAAAGATCACATTTTAAATCTTGAAAACTATCTAATAATCACCTAGGTATTTATTTACAAACCTAGAAATTGTACATTAATTACATCACAATTATGATATAAACCTTATTTACGGGATAACAAATACATTTGCAAATTCAATCAAGCAGTTTAAAACATAATATTGTTTGATAAGCCTCTGTGTTAGGGCTTCAATGTAGCTTCAACTTAAATATTACTTAGCCTTATGCAGAAGTCTGCTAATTTATGGACATTCCTTTAAAGTCATACACGTGTTATGCAGTCCAGAGATCTAGCTGAAATGGGATCGAAGACATAAGTTATGTCCTGAAATTATCTGATTGGGTCGGTTGCACCCTAGTTAGTCTTCCCACATATACAAAGGAAGATCTGACATATCTGCATCGAAATTAATAGCTCGGTAGAAGCTAAACTATCAAAGTTACATTGGAAACTTGACCTATAAGGCATGTCTAACAAATTGACTAATTATTGTAAAACTAGTAAACATTTTGTTATTCCCGAAGTAACATTCCAATGCTGTCGATCGATACAATAAAGTTCTATGTGACTCCAACGACTGACTACATGACTCTGACGTCAACTATAGACTTGCAATAGGAAATGTAAACTCCTCACAACCGTGAATAAATTCTCCGCTTCCCTTAAATAGCTTAATTTGGCAGGGAGAGAAACACGGGAGGTGAAGGTGAGTGTTGAATATTCGGAAAGGGATCCTTAAACCTACTCCCGTGTCACAAGTCTCGGGCGCTACTGGGGTTTCTCCCTCCCACGCGATGGACCCGGCACTCGCACGGTGAATCCATAGAACGCTAGGAAGTTCTCTCTACAAAACTTGCTATTATAGATACGAATCATGACAAAACACTATTACGTCGTAAACTATTAAAGCCAAACTGTTATCATACCTACTATCTAAAGCATAATATCTAACATGACACCAAGTACAAATCATATACTAAAACTTATTACATTGCGATTATACACTATGATTACATAGCTTCATTGACGAGCTCTGTCTTGCTATTTTAGAAATTAAACATGACAAAATTACTATTACGTCTTATGCTAATAAAACTATAATTTAATAATACAGGCGAGAATATTTACATAAATTTACTTAAGTCACCTAAAAAAATATTTACTGTGTCAATCAAAGTTAATTCTTATTCAAATATTGTTAAGTTAGAATTCTTAGAATCATTAGATTAAATTCATATTTTTAGAGGTAGATCAAAGGTTCATTTCAAATCTGTCTGAGTTACAACAACGGTTCACATACGTAGAGTCCTACTACTAGATGATCATTGGCCAAACTAAAATAAGTAGTAGACGTTAAAGCGATTATAGTTACAAGTTAGGTGCGGTTAAAATAAAATTTAAAATGAACTTCAAATTAGTTAATAATAGGCAAGAATTTTTTCCTTAGGGGGTCGTTACAATTATGTGCCGCAAACCAGGATTAAAAAGAACCTTAGATTTTAGCTTTCAACTACTAATTTTATATAGGTATATAAGTAGCTATGTCCATGTGCCTCCGTGTATATGGACAATTTGTTGCCGTGTATGTATGCGAATATGTATAGATTTGGGATGAACCTTTATCACCTAGCTTCTAAAATAAAACCAAAAGTAAATAAGTAAAGTTGGGGGTCGAGGATGTATAGATATCAGTATTGAGTATCATTCCAAAATAAAAAATATAAGAGTTCAGTAATCATGATTAGTTAGAAGAAGTATATTTAGCTTTAAAAAGTATTAATTTAGAAGTATCAATTCAAAATATCCATTGAATTAAGCTCAATATATACCATACTATCTTGACTAAAAGCCTTGTTGTCAAATTATCATGTAGGGATTATGCTAACTGACATGTAGGAAACTTAAATCTATGTTAAGTTACAGTAAATTCAGTCTGGGTTTTCATGTTTGAAATTCTGCCAGGAGTCTGCATGATGTCCAGTTCATTCAGGGTCCACCATATCTGAAAAATGCGTGAAATGAAGGATTAGTTACTGTTTTAAGATAAGAATGGAAAATAGTGAAAAAAAAAAAAAAAAATCTTTATCACTAATGACATAGGTAGACTCAATCAATGAAATGGTTATACCATGTTAGAGTTATTTAGTTCAAATTATTATCATTAATTACTCATAATATTGGGAGGTACTCTGATACTTCACAAACAATTTACAAAAATAAAATAAAAATAATAATAAGTTGTCATTTATGTGAATCAAACTCACAATCTAGGATTCATGAACAAACTTATTATCAACTGTGCCATTAGGCCAATTAAACTGTCTCAGATCAAGCAATTATTCAAATAAATAAATTCATAATGATTGTCATGTATGGAATCAAACTTACAATCTAGGATTCTTGAGCAAACTTATTATCAACTGTGCCATTAGGTCAATTAAACAGTCTTAGACCAAACAATTATTCAAATAAATAAATTCATAATAATTGTCATGCACAGGAATCAAACTCACAATCTAGGATTCATGAGCAAACTTATTATCAGCTGTGCCATTAGATCAATTAAAATGTCTTAGATTCATAATAATAGTTATGCATGGGAACAGATCCCACAATCTTAAACTCACAGGCAAACTTTTAATAACTCGGCCATTAGGGAAATCAAACTGCCAGCTACAGTAAGCATGGGCATAGTAAAAGTTTGGAATTAGTTCATAGCACATAGGTTATAACACACACTCTCAAACATTACATCATAAACCAAACACAGGACCATACAGAACAGTAGTACAATTACTACTAATTTTAGGATATAATCCATAAGTAGTTTCATCTCCGGTGACTAGCACAGTGCATAGCTAGGTAACAAACTTGACTCTTCATATTCTAATAGCTGTATGACACTATTATAGGCAAGTGCATTGTTTATTACCAGATTTATGTATTGTTAAAGTTAGATATGAGAATAAGATTTTTAATTACCGTTATCTTGATGATAGAACAAGGTTGACATAAATCTAGGAACAGGCAGGAACAACCACTGCTGTGTCTCAGGCTTTTAATTTCCATCATGATGTAGCTCGCATACTCTGGAAAAATAATAGGTATAAAATTATGTACAGTTTTAAGTAAGATTTTTCATGCATTTTACTTGATAATAGGCTCAATTTAATTTATATTTACAGACTTTAGTAAACATGGCTATGATTAACATACTCATAATTTTCAAATCTTTGGAATACACGGTAGCCTATAAACTTTTCAAATTAGGGACTATCATTGGTACTCATTACTGTGCAATTGTAAACAATTATTCGCTTACATTTTATGTACAAATAAACTTATATTTATATTAGTTCAAGTACATCCGCTGTTGTGATAAGTTATACATAAATTAACAAACAACAGTACATACATACATACTCAGATACACTATAGGTATTATTCAATCTATTGTCAACTCATTTTAGCCGTTGTAGAATATTATAAACTAACTTAACCATCAGGGTAGTTTAACAGTAGAGGCCAAATTAACTTCAGTATAAGTTAGAAATACACATTATTGTGATTGTGTTCACATTGCAATATATATGAACATATTACACATAGTGATAAACACAAATATTAAGTTAACCAAGTTTACAACGGTGACCATAACAGATTAGATAATTAATACATAATTAGCCATGGAAACTCAAAAGTTAAGAATGATATGAGATGGTGAATTAGGTTTAGAAAGGTCAGACTGCTAGGTCAAGTTTTACAGAAAATACTTAGGTAGTAAGATAGGGTACTGACATAATTAGCAAATCAAGTTTCAATTTTTTTAGTCATAATATAATAATATGAATTTAGTTCCATTTAATAGAATCACTTACTTTTGTGACAGCTTGGCTCAGTCAGCAAGCTGGCAGGTTAATATCTCACTTTAGGCTGGCTAATCATTTCTTGGCGATTTCCTTTTGTTCCTTGGTTTAAGTTTATCCACGGTTTGTCTCAAGAGTAGTGCATTCGTTAAGATAGTAAAATCTGGAAGATTAATATTTACCTTTAGAATAATTGTAATATAGGTACTATTACAAGAGGTTACTTCACTTTATAAGAGCTGAAACCCCATAACATCCTAAACGATCCAATCGTCGTCGAGTCATTAGTCAAATTATAATATATATCAACGTCTTGTTAGAATTTATTGAATAGAATGCAGAATTGGCAGGCGAACGATTGTCGAACAAATATATAGAATGGTATTTAAATACATGATCACAAAATGGCCGACTGAATACGAAACAATTATTACTTCGGGTTGTAAATTTATGTCATAATCAATCTGTTAAGCATAGGATAGTGTAATACAATGTATTGACTTACCTTTTAGATAATTACGTTGTCATGTTAGTTAGAATTTCGTAAATAATTCGTCACAGAAGCATAGGTGCACCCAACCGTTATCAGTATCACGTTTCTTCTTGTAATCATTTAGACGTTTAACAAAACAATAACGTGGAAATTTAAGGTGACGTAAACACACACAACTTCTATTAATTATTGCAGGTTTTTAAAAAGTAAATAAGTACATAAACACTGTAAAATAAGTCAATTTAGAATACGCATTTCAAATTTCGAACCGGCGAGAAAAATAAATCTTCTATTTGCTATTTGCTAGTGACGTAATGAACCGATGATACCAGTAATTGATTTTAAAATGATCTACTCTTACGAGTTTTCAAAAATAAGTGCTACTTTCTGAGGATGAATATGTAATTACTTAAAAAGATAGATACTTAATTATGTAAATAGCAGATACATCATAGTAAATCTATAATGGCACAAGGTAAAGTAATATTATTAGTATAATAAGCACGTTATAAACGAGAAAGATAGACATTCTTATTCTAAAATTGGTTAACTTACATAGAATCATTACGACTCAATAATTTTCACTAAAATAAACATACTTACTAACACATATGCATAAAAATATAACATGATTATGTCTGTCATATAGGCACGGGAAGTAAAATATAATAATTTGTCATACTTCTAAGAAACTGTAATAAGTAAATTATTCAAATCATTGATACATTTTATTAGTAGTAAAGGAATCTCGTAGCTTTGAATTAAAATTTCGAACTAAAATTACGATAATGTGGCAATATCAACATAAATTGTAGGATTGAAAATAAAAAAAATCTTGTCTACGGAAATTGATATGTCAGTGACAGAATAAATAGTACTTTGTGTCAATTTCAAAACTGAATAGGAAATAAATTAATTAAAATTGTACATATACTCGGATTATTTCAGTATTTGTAAGTTTTAAAAGAAATTCCAGAATAATAACCAGTTCATACAATTTCACTAGGCCAGCAGCGGCTTAAAATTAAAAACGAAAATTAATAGGGACGTCCATGACTGTAAAGGCACAGTCGAGTGGGTTTCGTAAGTTTCGTTAGAACGAAGTTCCCGCTAAAAAAACATTGCAAACACTTATAATACATAGGGCAGGAAAACAAATAATATATGTATTTTACCACGTACAAAATAATTATAGTATGTGATTTCGATTTATCACTATTCATAAAGCTTTAGATTTTAATTTGGAAAACAAAAGTTAGAAAACAGAAATCAATTCAAATTGATGCATTTCTAGTTACAAAATTAGGAACTAGATGGTGTTGTACGCTTCTGACACACGCTATTAAAGCTTAACTTAAAATATAACACATAACATTTTACGACTAATACAAGTTTTGCGAAAATCAACGGAATTTCATTGGTACATCTTTATCATACGTATGTATAACCTTATAATATTATAGTACATACAAATCTATACTAATAATTTTGCGTTTTGTTTACAAGTTATTTGCTATTATTTCGGAAACCACTGGACCGATTTGTAAAATTCTTTCACTGTTGAATAAGTACGTGATCACTGATTGCTGTAGGCTATGTATTATGTAATATGGGCAAAGTAGGGTCAGAACACTAATCTCATATACTGAGTATAGATATAATTTATAGATATATTAGATAAAATCATATTAGGTAAAAGTCATAAATTAGGCCATATTTAATGAATGTTTAGAGTTCAGATTGTATAATTCTTTAACAGTTAGGAATATGTAAATATAGTAATCTAATATTTTGGGAAAAAAAAAAACTTGTTCAAATAGACATATTATTGAATATTAGAGAAATCGATAGGATTAGACAGATACTTAGATTTAAGGACATAAATTAATTCTTAATTTCATTAGAGTCCTAAAATTTTATGTTAATGGCAAAATGCAAGACAGAGTTAGTTATGAATGAATTGGAATAACGCGGAATAAGATTTCTACAGTTTAAATTTCATAGAATTTGTACAAGGTGTCACAACAATAAAACATACTTATTATTTACTTTTTCTTTTCTAATATTCGTTTGAAAATTTTGATATTTTAAGAATTAATGATTAACAGTTTTCTATTTTCAGTTTAGTCTTATTTAGATCCTTTCAGAAAAACGTGGAAAACCAAGGAAAAATAACTAGATCGTTAAAACAATGGAATGAAGGGTCAACCATTGGAAATAAGACAGCGATGGAAATTCGACAAACTTGATGTGTACTTTAGTTTTAATGATGACAACAATTATGTTATTTAGAAATCAAACTGATTATCTTTGAAAATAAATTTTCTAGCAAGAATATCTTTTATTTTCACTATATTTTTTAATAACCTTTTGAAATTTAATAACCTTTTGAAATTTTTGTAATGATGGGTGATTTAGAATACACATTAAAAAAAAAAAAAAAAAACAAGTTTTATGTTCAATGCACCTAAACGACTCTATAAATAATTACAAATGATATAGTTGTTTTATTTACCCAAGTTTGGTAGTTTTCTAGAACAATGAGGTAACCACGAGGTAACAGGGTATATGGTTGATATGGTAACGTTCTTAAAAGGTAAAGGTACAAATAAAAATTATTTTGGAAATGGTAAGGTAGTTTTATTTATTAGTTAGAATCTGGTAAAATAGCTTTATACATTTCATTTTAATGGGAACGTATAGAAGCGGAGTTCTAGAGTTTTATATGTATTTATATTTATATGTATACAATCTTAGGAACAAAGATAAAAGTGCAAACTTTCTTTTGTCTCATATCTGTGAGGGTGTTTCCGAATCAAGTCACGCGTGTTTCGATGTAAGGAGGGGTATGTGAAGGAAGAATGATTAAAAAACAATAAAGGGACTTGGAGCGTTAACACTACTTGGATATCAGACAGATCTGTCAGGGTTTAAGAGTCAACAAAACACTTATACAAAATAAATTCCCAAGTAATCAGGTGTTAGGTTAGAATGCTGAACTCAGCGAGATTTCGATTTTGAATCGACTTTGGGAAGTTATTTACTCTACATGCAGCCAACTCTAAAATTTACACTCTACATTCTCCAAATCTAAGCAAGCTTATTGGAGCATTTGATTTTTTGTGGTGATTATGAGACATACAGGCATAAGACTTTTCAGCCATAGGTCTTTTCTTTTAATTTGCAAGGATTAGAAGAGTACCTCGGTAATTGTGTAAGGTTGACTTTTACTAGAGAACTCTATCTTTTTGCCTTCTGCAGATTTGGCCTCACAAACCAAATTCCTTGCCGAATTTTAAGAAGGAACTGTTAATGAGTAAAATGTCTTTATGGTGATTAAGCAACGAACTTAGCGTCTGATGTTCCAGGATGTTTGTTTCTAGTTGGTATAAAACCACACTTTCTTATTGTAATAGGGAAACATTAACTCTACCACATTCCTTATTGTTGAACATTGGATTTTGACAGATTTATTGCACAATAGGATAGAAATATTTGGAACTTTATTTAAAATTTTAGGAAAAATTACTTCGCTAATTAAATATTCTGAAGCTATGTAATTTTTGGGGGTCGCTGTAACGGCTCAGCTGAGCTAACCCGTCAACAATCTCCAAATATTTCAATGATACTATGTATTTAGTAATAAAGTGTGATTTACTAATGTTTAATTGCATTGGTTATTGATTATTGGTTAATCGGCTAAATATATTTCATTGTAATAAAATCTTGATATTGAATACATCTACCAATAATTTAATCAATAGGAACATACCTTAGAAGATTACATTTTACACCTTGAATTGAGAGTATTTAGGTAAATGTCAGCATCGGTGATAATTCCAATAGAGAGGTGGATTTGTTCCATGTTGAAGTAAATTGGGAATGCAGGAGCCATCACTCTGGTTCCTTCATAGAGCATCAGTTGTAGTCTGAGGAAAAGATATAAACCAACAAAGTTACATTTATTACTTTATAGAACATACAGACAAATGAAAGGGCAGGTTAGTTATAATTGAGACCATTAAATGTGCAACTGGACTTCAATAATAGTTCAAAGAGCTGTAATTGATGCCTCTTATATTTATTCGATTGAGAACATTCAATGCTAAGTACTATTTTAATTATATGAATTGCTCTCTCTGAACTAAAAAACACTTATGTTCTCTCACTGCTATATGTGTAATGGGATTGATTACATAGAGAGAAATACCTAGAGTGGTAGTTTTGCATTTCAATCAGTTTCACATAATTTACTTGATTGGGAACATTTAGCATTAAGTACTATAATAATATATGAATTATTCTTCCCACAGAACTAAAGACTCTAATCATTCATTGTTATGTATATTACAGAATACATGGAGAACATACCTTGTAAAATCACTTCATAATTGAGATATGAGGTATTGAACTTCATAATTGAGATATGAGATATTGAACTTTCACGGGGAAAAGGCTGCTTTCTTGTGCGAAAGATTTCACGGTTAGATTACCTAACCTCAAACACGGACAAATTACACTTTTGCGTTGAATAATTTAAGAGACAGAATATATCTTTCAAGAGCGGTTTCCAAATACCTAACTACGATGTTAGAAATTCACGAAAAATTCACACCTTGAAAGTTACATATTCTACATTATTGACGTTGACAGAGGAATTATCTTGAATTTACAAAATTAGTGAAGGAAAATAATAAAATTTTATGCTAATGATTAAGTTCAGGGAATCATCATTTTAACCTCAAAAACTTCCAACGAGACGAAAATGGCGGAACGTTTACGAAATTCATTTGGTCAACGAAGCACATATCGTCATCGAAACACATTTGGTCAACGAAACACAAACCGTCAGGAAAGCAGGAATCGTCGTCGAAACACAATTGGTCAACGAGACACAAAACGTCAGGAAAGCAGGTTTCGTCGACGAATTCCATTTGGTCATCGAGACACAAAACGTCAGGAAAGCACAGAACGTCCGCGAAATCCAAAGGGCGGAGCTTAATAGCTGAACCACTATATATTGCAGTAGAACGGGAGCTCGCGGTTTGAGATAGTCACCGTACCCGCGTCACTGCCCTCCGCGACATGCGGTTCACGAGCGCACTATATCCGATAGCGCTCAGCTAGAGTGCTTATGTTTTCGGTATGTATGTATGAGTTAGATAGCTAGGTAGATAGCTCTCTCTCTTAGTTCGATTTTTCTTTCAGGTTAGACTTCGTAAGTATGTTAGGAATGTTAGGTTAGGTTATTTTGGGTCCTGCGCCTCCGGCGCTAACCCAATAGTCAGATAGGCAGTAGGGGCCTCCGGGCCAGCAGTCATAAATCAGTTAGAAAAAAAAAAAAAAAAAGAGCTCGCGGCATTAGTTCCTGAGCTCTCCGAGAGTAAGGACTCATTTCGGTTTCGTGAATTTTGGTGACGTAGTCCATGTAAATTGTAAATTTTTTTAAATTGTGGGTTTTGGACTTTGTACTAACGTATACTTCGCAGTGAAGATATTGCTATGTTTTTATGCAAAGGAACGTTAGCTCATTTTGAAGTCGGATTAAACCGGTACTCCACGTGATTTGGTTTTGAATGTAGCCGATTGTGGGGAGTGAACCTTGGTGTCTTACGATTTCAAACTATTTGAGTGTTAAATTTAAATTTGGGGGTAGTTTTGTTCTTGGGGGATATGGACTACTGAACAAACATATCATACATGGTTATGGTAGGGGTAGCGCGCTTCACGCCTACCTCATGTAGGGACAAATACTTACTCAGGGTTTCTGAGGCGGCCTGAGGTCGATTTTGCCCATTTTATGGGATCGACAAATGCCTCCGTGTCCGATTTCTGGATTATTGAACCCTAGATGACCTCAATTTTCGCGGGTTAGTCAGGCTGTAAGCTTGCTAGACCAGTTCAATGATTCATTGGCCGGACATGTCTTACGTTAGGATTGGTTGGCTTCTGTTCGATTCCAAAAAGGATTGGCTTTGTGTTAGAAGCTGGTTCTGGTTCCCCCGACATTTAGAATGGAAGCCTGCCCGTAGGGTTTGTCAGGGATCATAGGATTTGTCAGTCTGATCAACTGTTAGGTAAATTTAGTGATTCAATGTTAGCAAGGGTTTTGCACTTTATGCCACGACACTTGGATAAAATAAACCCTTTTGTTAGATTTAGATTTTAAATTGAGATCCGCGAATCTCTTGCAATTAGGTATGTATCTCTTAGCTGTTAGGCCATGTAGGCTAGGATGGATTTTCATTCTAGGTATAGTCGTTACGTTGAACCTAATACGTCTAGTATGTAACGTATCTGATCAACGGAACATAGGAATCTATTAATCCTTTGTTTCAGGTTATTAGTGAACAAATAGTTGGAGAATAACATAAACTGGTCGTTGACTAGACTTTAATTGAGTTTTATAACAATTTCCACTTACACAATATATTTACAATCTTTTATAAAACTAAATTCCTAAATCTGTGTAAGAGCCGTGATCTAGTTTTGGTAATCTGCACAAATAATAATAAAACAATAAAACATCACTTTATTTGAGCGAAAATATACACCACGACGTACATAACGGGATCAGGAATTTAACGAAGTTTCCTGAATACCAATATTTACAAAGATCACATTTTAAATCTTGAAAACTATCTAATAATCACCTAGGTATTTATTTACAAACCTAGAAATTGTACATTAATTACATCACAATTATGATATAAACCTTATTTACGGGATAACAAATACATTTGCAAATTCAATCAAGCAGTTTAAAACATAATATTGTTTGATAAGCCTCTGTGTTAGGGCTTCAATGTAGCTTCAACTTAAATATTACTTAGCCTTATGCAGAAGTCTGCTAATTTATGGACATTCCTTTAAAGTCATACACGTGTTATGCAGTCCAGAGATCTAGCTGAAATGGGATCGAAGACATAAGTTATGTCCTGAAATTATCTGATTGGGTCGGTTGCACCCTAGTTAGTCTTCCCACATATACAAAGGAAGATCTGACATATCTGCATCGAAATTAATAGCTCGGTAGAAGCTAAACTATCAAAGTTACATTGGAAACTTGACCTATAAGGCATGTCTAACAAATTGACTAATTATTGTAAAACTAGTAAACATTTTGTTATTCCCGAAGTAACATTCCAATGCTGTCGATCGATACAATAAAGTTCTATGTGACTCCAACGACTGACTACATGACTCTGACGTCAACTATAGACTTGCAATAGGAAATGTAAACTCCTCACAACCGTGAATAAATTCTCCGCTTCCTTAAATAGCTTAATTTGGCAGGAGAGAAACACGGGAGGTGAAGGTGAGTGTTGAATATTCGGAAAGGGATCCCTAAACCTACTCCCGTGTCACAAGTCTCGGCGCTACTCAGGGTTTCTCTCCTCCCACGCGATGGACCCGGCACTCGCACGGTGAATCCATAGAACGCTAGGAAGTTCTCTCTCTACAAAACTTGCTATTATAGATACGAATCATGACAAAACACTATTACGTCGTAAACTATTAAAGCCAAACTGTTATCATACCTACTATCTAAAGCATAATATCTAACATGACACCAAGTACAAATCATATACTAAAACTTATTACATTGCGATTATACACTATGATTACATAGCTTCATTGACGAGCTCTGTCTTGCTATTTTAGAAATTAAACATGACAAAAATTACTATTACGTCTTATGCTAATAAAACTATAATTTAATAATACAGGCGAGAATATTTACATAAATTTACTTAAGTCACCTAAAAAAATATTTACTGTGTCAATCAAAGTTAATTCTTATTCAAATATTGTTAAGTTAGAATTCTTAGAATCATTAGATTAAATTCATATTTTTAGAGGTAGATCAAAGGTTCATTTCAAATCTGTCTGAGTTACAACAACGGTTCACATACGTAGAGTCCTACTACTAGATGATCATTGGCCAAACTAAAATAAGTAGTAGACGTTAAAGCGATTATAGTTACAAGTTAGGTGCGGTTAAAATAAAATTTAAAATGAACTTCAAATTAGTTAATAATAGGCAAGAATTTTTTCCTTAGGGGGGGTCGTTACAATTATGTGCCGCAAACCAGGATTAAAAAGAACCTTAGATTTTAGCTTTCAACTACTAATTTTATATAGGTATATAAGTAGCTATGTCCATGTGCCTCCGTGTATATGGACAATTTGTTGCCGTGTATGTATGCGAATATGTATAGATTTGGGATGAACCTTTATCACCTAGCTTCTAAAATAAAACCAAAAGTAAATAAGTAAAGTTGGGGGGTCGAGGATGTATAGATATCAGTATTGAGTATCATTCCAAAATAAAAAATATAAGAGTTCAGTAATCATGATTAGTTAGAAGAAGTATATTTAGCTTTAAAAGTATTAATTTAGAAGTATCAATTCAAAATATCCATTGGAATTAAGCTCAATATATACCATACTATCTTGACTAAAAGCCTTGTTGTCAAATTATCATGTAGGGATTATGCTAACTGACATGTAGGAAACTTAAATCTATGTTAAGTTACAGTAAATTCAGTCTGGGTTTTCATGTTTGAAATTCTGCCAGGAGTCTGCATGATGTCCAGTTCATTCAGGGTCCACCATATCTGAAAAATGCGTGAAATGAAGGATTAGTTACTGTTTTAAGATAAGAATGGAAAATAGTGAAAAAAAAAAAAATCTTTATCACTAATGACATAGGTAGACTCAATCAATGAAATGGTTATACCATGTTAGAGTTATTTAGTTCAAATTATTATCATTAATTACTCATAATATTGGGAGGTACTCTGATACTTCACAAACAATTTACAAAAATAAAATAAAAATAATAATAAGTTGTCATTTATGTGAATCAAACTCACAATCTAGGATTCATGAACAAACTTATTATCAACTGTGCCATTAGGCCAATTAAACTGTCTCAGATCAAGCAATTATTCAAATAAATAAATTCATAATGATTGTCATGTATGGAATCAAACTTACAATCTAGGATTCTTGAGCAAACTTATTATCAACTGTGCCATTAGGTCAATTAAACAGTCTTAGACCAAACAATTATTCAAATAAATAAATTCATAATAATTGTCATGCACAGGAATCAAACTCACAATCTAGGATTCATGAGCAAACTTATTATCAGCTGTGCCATTAGATCAATTAAAATGTCTTAGATTCATAATAATAGTTATGCATGGAACAGATCCCACAATCTTAAACTCACAGGCAAACTTTTAATAACTCGGCCATTAGGGAAATCAAACTGCCAGCTACAGTAAGCATGGGCATAGTAAAAGTTTGGAATTAGTTCATAGCACATAGGTTATAACACACACTCTCAAACATTACATCATAAACCAAACACAGGACCATACAGAACAGTAGTACAATTACTACTAATTTTAGGATATAATCCATAAGTAGTTTCATCTCCGGTGACTAGCACAGTGCATAGCTAGGTAACAAACTTGACTCTTCATATTCTAATAGCTGTATGACACTATTATAGGCAAGTGCATTGTTTATTACCAGATTTATGTATTGTTAAAGTTAGATATGAGAATAAGATTTTTAATTACCGTTATCTTGATGATAGAACAAGGTTGACATAAATCTAGGAACAGGCAGGAACAACCACTGCTGTGTCTCAGGCTTTTAATTTCCATCATGATGTAGCTCGCATACTCTGGAAAAATAATAGGTATAAAATTATGTACAGTTTTAAGTAAGATTTTTCATGCATTTTACTTGATAATAGGCTCAATTTAATTTATATTTACAGACTTTAGTAAACATGGCTATGATTAACATACTCATAATTTTCAAATCTTTGGAATACACGGTAGCCTATAAACTTTTCAAATTAGGGACTATCATTGGTACTCATTACTGTGCAATTGTAAACAATTATTCGCTTACATTTTATGTACAAATAAACTTATATTTATATTAGTTCAAGTACATCCGCTGTTGTGATAAGTTATACATAAATTAACAAACAACAGTACATACATACATACTCAGATACACTATAGGTATTATTCAATCTATTGTCAACTCATTTTAGCCGTTGTAGAATATTATAAACTAACTTAACCATCAGGGTAGTTTAACAGTAGAGGCCAAATTAACTTCAGTATAAGTTAGAAATACACATTATTGTGATTGTGTTCACATTGCAATATATATGAACATATTACACATAGTGATAAACACAAATATTAAGTTAACCAAGTTTACAACGGTGACCATAACAGATTAGATAATTAATACATAATTAGCCATGGGAAACTCAAAAGTTAAGAATGATATGAGATGGTGAATTAGGTTTAGAAAGGTCAGACTGCTAGGTCAAGTTTTACAGAAAATACTTAGGTAGTAAGATAGGGTACTGACATAATTAGCAAATCAAGTTTCAATTTTTTTAGTCATAATATAATAATATGAATTTAGTTCCATTTAATAGAATCACTTACTTTTGTGACAGCTTGGCTCAGTCAGCAAGCTGGCAGGTTAATATCTCACTTTAGGCTGGCTAATCATTTCTTGGCGATTTCCTTTTGTTCCTTGGTTTAAGTTTATCCACGGTTTGTCTCAAGAGTAGTGCATTCGTTAAGATAGTAAAATCTGGAAGATTAATATTTACCTTTAGAATAATTGTAATATAGGTACTATTACAAGAGGTTACTTCACTTTATAAGAGCTGAAACCCCATAACATCCTAAACGATCCAATCGTCGTCGAGTCATTAGTCAAATTATAATATATATCAACGTCTTGTTAGAATTTATTGGAATAGAATGCAGAATTGGCAGGCGAACGATTGTCGAACAAATATATAGAATGGTATTTAAATACATGATCACAAAATGGCCGACTGAATACGAAACAATTATTACTTCGGGTTGTAAATTTATGTCATAATCAATCTGTTAAGCATAGGATAGTGTAATACAATGTATTGACTTACCTTTTAGATAATTACGTTGTCATGTTAGTTAGAATTTCGTAAATAATTCGGCTGCGGCTATTTGTATGCAGTAGACAGATAAAAAATAATACAGATAATAAACTTATCGTTCATTCATTCGTTCAATGTTGCCATGCAAAACGTTCAATAAACAACACTAATGTGACAATGTGTATAACGAAAAAGTCATGAATAGGATCTTAATGGATGAAATGTCACTGTCATATGTCATTGAGCAAATCAGAGTAGATGACGGTTCTATCGAGGTTTTCCCAGTGTTGCCTACTGAACGAAATTTCGTCATACCTAGCGAATTTGAGTACGTTGAGAGAGCGAATAACTTTCTAACGGCTAAGGATATAAATGTATAACGGAAATAAAAACTACACATTTCATCCATCAGCGTTTATTGCGTTTTTCAAACCGTAAGGTAGGTAAGTACCTAATAGGAACGAATTATTTTAAATTATGATAACTACGTCGATTAAAGACTACTTTTGTAGTCCAGGCGCAAACGTTTCTTTAATTGGATAACGGGACACTCATGTATGTACGTACGTATGCACGCGCCCGCCTTGGGCCAAACGGGCAGCCATCGCGCGCGTTCACTCTCCTTGAAAAAGGCCGCCAGATGCGGCCGAAACTCGAGTCGGATTGACCGATCATATTATACGTGAGTGTCCCGATATCCAATAAAATATATGTAACAACCACGTTAATTTTAATACTAACATTTCTTTATTTATGAGTGGGACTTACCTCTACTGACTACTGCTAAACAGTGGAGCCTGATCACGTGATTTTAACACCCATGTTAAAGGTCACGTCCGTAAGACGCGGCTCGACAATTTCAACTTGCAGATGGCTATCAAGGATAGAAATGCGGCTGTGGTGGAGGCTCTGGGCCGGTAGGAGGCGGCTTAGGCAAAAGGCGATGTCGAGTCAATTACTATTGGTATCCCAACCGGTAGTGATCGGCTCAACAGACGAAATCCGACTAAAATGTTCACAACACCCCCCTGTTTTCTCCTTCTTCTCCTAATCCAAGAAATATGTAAAAAAAAATTGAAACGTAATGGCAATGGTCACGGTCTGTGGAGTGGCTAAAATTAATAAAAAAATCGTGTGGTATGACTTCACTGCTGCTAAATAATTGGAAACCAATATATATCTAGCACCGCCTTGCTATATTACCTGCGTAGTTCACATTTCCTTTGTTTTCCTGGGATAAAATGTAGCATATGTGTTCTTCCAAACTATAATCGGTGTTTCAAATATTATGATTATTAAATAAATGGACAGTCATAGGAACTCCCGATAGAACTGAAAACTTATTATTCAGAATTTGATAGCTTACTTTGGAAACTACTCGGCTGAAACTGGAGGACGTGACCATAAGCATGACCATCTAGAAATTCTGACGCATTTTCAGATGGCCAATGGCCATAAACCCGCGATTGCCCGAAGATTTCAAATCAAACTCGAACGTGACGGTAGAATTCCATCCACATCCCACGAAAATTCTATCTGTGGCGTGCCAAAACAAGTTTTCATTACAAAAATGCCAACATTAGAGCCATTGAAAGCATTCATACATGCTAGAGTAAAATACAGCAAGGATAATGATGATGATGATAGTGAAAGCCGGTACTGACTGCTTGATCTTATTGTTTCACAAACTGGCAATTTTTTTCGAGAGAGAATATTATCGAAAGTTTAATTTGAAATGCAGAAAAGAATATGATTTAAAAATTTCAGACGCTGCCGCTGATGCACTCTCTTCACTCATATATTCATCAGTCACCAATTTCATTTATAAAAATAATTATTATTATCTTATTCTCACTTTTAGGGGTGGGTTATTCGGAGATTAGTTTTTATTTCTCTTTTCATTTTATTTTCACTTCTTAATTATTATCTTTTGTTTTTATTTATTGGTAGTAGCTCTGCCTGCGAAGCCGAGGGTCGTGGATTCGATCCCACCCAGTGCAAATATTTGTGTGATGAATTCAAATGTTTGCACTGTGTCTGGGTGTTTCTATGTATAATAAGTATGTATTTAAAACTATATAAGTATTGTATAAGCTATCTGGCTGCCATCACACAAGCTTTGCTTAGTTTGGGGTCAGATGGTGTTGTGTGTGAATTGTCCACCAATATTTATTTATTTATATTTATTTATTTATTTATTGAAGGCCTTATCTTACCTGCAAACAGCAATAAAGATTTTTGTATTTGTATTTGACAAACTATAGAGAATAGCGGACTTTGTACTAAAATCCGTTATTATACCTACCTACTTAATAGTTATACCTATATGGTGCAAACAAACATACAGGTAATACTCGGTAAAAAAATATTTGCAGATGCTACAAATTCACAAATTTTAATATAGAAATCTTGAATTGTAGATATATATTGTATATTGTACGTACTCGTATATATTATTATTATTTGTATATCTCAGGTTCACTAGTTGTTTATACAAAATATAAATTTTGGAAGTATGACAACTAATAAAGAAATTAAAATTCATAAATATGTAGTATGTAGTGTAAATAAAATTCATAAAACGCGCACATACGCGCGCATTTACAGGACCAAATTTTTGCGATATTTCGATATACGTTTGACTTAATGCATCAATTTTATTGTAAATTAACAATAATTTACAAATAGCGGGCAAGTGCTCAAATACTCAACGATTTCTGCAAGTCAATACAACTAATATTCTATTCTATCAACTTTTGTACCTTTCCAGTAAAAAATGAAAAGGTAATTTCTTAAACAACAAGAACAAAATTAAAAATTGACTAGCCCCGACTACCTCAGATTTGTTATCCGTACAATATTCTACTAGTCAAGTCCTTTCATTTGATACCCATAAGGGAGTTGTGAAAAAAGAAATGTATTTCGCCATTTTGTGGAAGCGGCCATCTTGGATTTGAAATTTGTTATAGTGCAATGTATTCTACTAGTCAAGCCCTTTTGTTTGATACCCATATTGAGGTAGTAGTGAAAAATAATATAATTCGCCATTTTGTAGTGGCGGCCATCTTGGATTAGATTTTTTATAGTGTATAGTATTCTATGAGTCAAGCCCTTTCATTTTGATACCCATATTGAGGTAGGTTGTGAAGAAATATTTTGTCTACCATTTTGAGGTGGCGGCCATCTTGAATCTATGTTAACCAAACATAGCTAAGAACATCCGCACGGATATTAACTTTCAAATATAAAAACCGCATCGAAATCGGCTCATCCGTTTGAGCTCTACGGTGACAGACAGACAGACAGACATTGACGTCAAACTTATAACTTTTGGTCGGGGTTAAAAATTACATTTTTATATTTCAGCAAATTTTGACAAGACCCGACTGGCAGCACTGGTCTTGTTTCTTGTTTTGTTTGCTTACATTTACAATTTTCAAATTCAAATACATTTAAGATCTGTTTTAGTGGTAAACTTTGTAATAAATGGAAACATGTCATATTATTCAACAAGAGAACGAGCTCGGTGGCAAGAAGTATGAGAATCCTGCCCCGGAAAGGTTCAAGAATAGCAATGCGAAAACTAACCTCTCTAGCCGTGTAATCAATACAGTAAAACAGAACCTCTTGTATAATTTGAAACGGACATTCTCTTTGCAATGCAAGCAAAGTAAGATTTGGGATGTATTATGTCATACTGCAAAGACGACTGATGGATATACAAAGTGACCAAACCACGAAGACGATAATTCAGACCATAACAATACAATACATGAAAGTAATGCCCCAACATAGTGTCTGTATAGTTAAATACAAAGGTTAATTGAAAGTAATGAAATATATAACTGCTATCAAAAGTTTTGTAATTGAAAGTGATACAGAGTTCATTGAATCTAGACTAATATTATAAAATTGAAGAAAATTTATTGGAAAACACTTATCTCAGGAATCACAAAGTAAGATAAATTGCAACTTTGGAAATGTATGTGGTCTCCGAGCATCGATATAAACCAATCAATGTGCCCTGAGTACTTTGGAATTGGTAATAAACTGTCTCTTTGTGTAGCGGAAGTGGCTTACACACAACCAATCTACTTGATCCCTAGAATCGCTAGCGGTGAGATATGCTGTGATTCTACTTATTTTTTGGTTGTTGACAACAACGAATAGTGTTGAGTAAAAATAGGGTACACCGCTTCCTGCAACCGACTAGAATGGAAATAGTGAGCTCACTCTTCCCAATGATGACATAAATCCATGCACCTGAAATTTTAAAGGGCATATCTAGTGGTTTTATAGACGTCTCCGAGTGCTATAGGATATATTTTATATGTACCATGGGTGAAGCAGGGCAGACCTAAGTTTTGTAATAATTTAAGAATGGATATGAAGTATTATGCAAACTGGCGGAATGTCATAAGTCATTGTCTACCTATACATCACAATCAAGGTGTAAATTTAATGTTTGCTTCGTGCTCGACTTGGCGGGGGCACTACCGTGCCCCAGATTAAATAAATTATTTCCTTCAATAATAAATACTAAATGCAGCCGTAAATTGTGTTTTTATTTTGTACCCCATTCTCTGATGTTATGACATACGTTTAAACGAAAATGAATTGTAATGTAATTTACCTACTTGATCTTTTAAAATCTCATGTTTGGTCTTAGGACTCTTTAATTAAATCCAGTATACAGAATGCTAGTACTATGACATTTAAATCTTTGTATGGATTAAATAGATCATAGTTTACTTGAAAAATCTTAATTCCACTGTAGTCTTGGGAGGCTCGCTTTCTGGTGAAATTATGGATTGATATTATAATATGGATACATAGACAAGAAAGGAGAAGACAATTATGTTTGATGATCTTCATCCCAATTAAACCTCTCAACCATAAACTTGAATTTGTACACTACATATTTATGTTTTGTTTAAGATAGTGTTAATTAACTTTTATATCATAGGTAGGTACTCTTTCTCTCTAAACTAGTACAAATTTGTATTTTATTGACATCCTGATTTCTCGAGGATTGATTGTTGTCATAGAGAGGTAGCTGTAAAATCCGTTTAATGTACAGCAAACTAATTAATTATTGACTAATAATGACAGTTTTCTGAAGGTAGTGTGCAATGTACACACAGATTAAACACCTTAATGTACATTTTGAATTACAATGAGTGACAAAACGAAGTTATGTAAATATAGTAGGTACTTATCAATTCGTATTAAGTATTTTATATTTGTACTGTTCATATGATTAGACTTTTTAGGTAAGATCTCAATTCAATTAAAATGAAATACAATTATTTACTATTACCAACTTAATTTTTATTTGTTGAATTCTGATACCTTGCTACAACATACTTATGTGCCAAACCATTATCTTAGTATTAAATAAATAACAAACCAATTTCTCATCCAAGTATCGCAAGAATAGTTCGACTTTTCTCATACAACACAAGTATTGTTTATTAAAGTATTATAATATATAAGTATATAACATAAATATGACAATACTGTACACATTGCGATATAAAATCAAAAATACTGTAGTATGTGGGAACCGTCAACATACATAATAAATTGATACTAACCACATACCTACCTAGTAAGTTACTAACAATGTAAATACTTGTTTTGAGTTAACAGTCAACAGGGTTGTCCTGATTTTAACAGACACTTATTATTGCTGGAGACATTTTCTCAATAATTAATTAGATGATTAACATCAAAAGTTGTGATGTATCTACATAGTAACATTTTAAATTGTGATTGTAGTGACACAATATAAATATGACAACAGATTATCTTACAAATTGATTGGTTCATATAAATATAGAAACTCTGAAGTCTCTGTGGATTTTGTCCTCGTAGAGATCTCCGTTGATTATAATTAGAATCATAGAATGCCACTTTACTTAACATTTTTTTTGTGTTTGTTTCATTGGATGAGCTCGTAACTTCCTGGTATGATTGAGTACTTGTTGGGATAGTACAATTTTTAAGTCTCAGGTTTTCATCAATATTCAAGGCAGCAGCTAGTTTTCAACACTATTCTGTGTAGGTATATCTAGATTATTTGTGTGTTCGCCTTGAAAATGACCAGGAAACCCTAATTTCCAATCATTATTTGGTACCATTGGAACAAAGCAGACAATTAACTAGAGCGATAAGCTTTTAGGTTCGGATTCTATTCTAAGTACTAACTACTACTACTAACTGTTTACCACAAATGCAAATATCCTAGTGTTAATTTAATTACTATCGTGTAAATCAGTCGGCGATCACAGCGTATGGCGGAAGAATGCGAAGGCCGAGGTAGGTAACGTGTGGAAGAGCTCCTTTTTCACACTGTGGATGCGGCAGTGTTGATTTCTTGGAATCCTTTATTTCGACGGTGTTGGTGCTGTTTGATAAGACGACGATTCAAAGTTAGGCTCCGAGTAATTACTGCTTTTGAAATCCCAATATTTATCCAAGATGAAATAACTGCTGCAACCATGGCGATTTTAACAATAATGGCGATTGGCACCTCACGCTCCTCACGACAGTTGGACAGTCCTCAATATTGTTGTTGAACAATTGTTGAAATACAACAGCCTGACAGTTATCACAGTGGCGTTTATTTCCAACTTGAGAAATTTCGGTATTTCTCATACCTAATTCATGTTCGAATTCAATGATTTCTGATTTGTGATTTCACTACTCGTCCTTTAACCTAGTATTACCGTACACTTTATAGCATCGAAAAGCCAGTTTCTGCGTATTATGGAACGTTAAATGTGTCTTTACACAGCAGCTCTCAGAAACGTTTATGTCGTGCTCACGCAGTAGGATTACCAAGCACAATTACAGTTATACACGGGAAAGTGTGCTCTATTTCATGACCAAAAGGGTCAAATCGCATGCACTACCCGACGTGGTACTGCGTGCAAATAGCCACGAAGAAGCCGATTGAGGTTGACCTATCTTTGTGGTTATAATGATCGCGACTTGTCAAAAGCACTCGCACCTAGGAAGAAGTGGCCAGCGGAGTGAGTGAGACCAAACATAATCATGTCTGGTTACACCTCCATGAACAAATCCTCTTGACATACATGCGCAGTTTCCATATTAACGATTGCCAGTGTGGGCAACAGTTCTTTAATTTTTTATACGTAACTTACGAAAGTCATTAAATCCTAATTAATTGTTGAGTCAAAAACACGAATTCGAATGAAATGCGGTTATAAGTGAAAACTTATAACTCAGAATTAGATAGTTCACTTTGGAAACTACGGGGGTGAAACCAGAGGGCGAGGTTATGACTGAATGAATGCTGACGCATTTCTAGATGTCCATAGCCATGCTCTCCGGTTTCACCGCGTAATCAAAAGAAGTTTTCACTTTACCGGCAATTCCTATGACTGCCAATTTTGAAGTGAAAATTCATTTGGAGCGGCTCAGACAGATCTTTCGTGGGCTGTGAATTAAATTCTAGCGTCATGCTCGGGAATGATAAGAATTCTTCGGGTAAACTCGGGACCATGGCCACACCCTCCGGTTTCCGTAGTTTCCGAAGTAAGCTATCAAATTCGGAGTTAGATAGATAGATAGTCTTTATTGCGACACAAACAAATTGAGATATATACAAATAAATACAAATAATATAGTTTATAAGTTTTCACTTCTATCGGCAATTCCTATGACTGCCAATTTTTTACTATGTACGGTGAATGCGCGAATATCGCGATCCCCAAGTTAATCTTACACGTAAAATCCAACAGACAAATTCATAAGCAGGAAAAGAATAGGAGGAAATGGGACTCACGAAATCTAGGTCGTAGCTCAGGGAACATCCAGTAGGCGGCTGCCCAAGTATAGGCTAGCAAGCATGGTCTCCTCAAATACGTCACAAATAGCACAGAACAATGCAGTTTCTGCAGTTTTTTCAATTAAATAACATAGAGCACGTCACACCCCCGTAACAAATCTCAACACACACCTTCTTCAAGTAAAAGTTCTTCGCACAATGCTCGTGCGACGGGTCAATTCGTCAATGAGATAAGGACGGATAGGGGGTGAAATATGGTAGGAAAAGGAGACGGAACATATGAAATGTCTGCTCATTCAATAATAGCTATTTAGCGCTAGCATACGGGAAAAATACGAATTTATATAAACTGTCGAGTTGGTGTAGATATTTAATTTAACCTAACATCCCATAAATAGGATGGAGGCTGATTACCAATAACGATGTATAATGCAAAGAAAGAAGATATAAAATATATTTCAAAAGTAATCTAAAAGAAATACTGATATACAAATGCTATGTATGATACAATAAATTAATTTTTAAATAATACCTAAAGAAATTAATTGGAATATTGATATTAAAGATATTGCTTAACATGAAATTTGACATTCCATAATGTCTATTATTCATTATGATATTTGATATCTAACTAACATAACACCAAGTAGTATAAAAAATATTGTAACTGACATGTTGAATTAGATAGCACTGTATACATTCTATGACTTTGACATGATCAAACAAAAACAGCATCCTGCTGAAACACAAGACATTGGTGTAATTCAAGAAGGGAAGAAGCTATTACATTAATCAGCTATTTTATTTTTCATTGTATAAATTAAGACTAAAACAAATTTGTCCTGCCAGACATATTGCATGCCTCTCGAAGAGGCCAGTTTGTCTGGGTCAACTTTTGTTGGGTGGAACAACAGGTGTTGTATCATCTTATTATACCTGCAGTAATAAAGATTTTGTATGAATGCATGTGTATTTGTAAAACTTGGTTAAAGGAATATTTGTTTGTACGGTTGTAATTATTGTTACAAATCACAGTTCATGTTTTGGAAAGAGCCTTTATTAACAAAACTAAAATACAATGAGAACTACTACACTACACTACAAACCTACCTAACTAACTATTTACACTAAGCACACCTGAATTATCCATAGACTGCTGTAGGTCTACAGATAATCAAGATGTTCAAGCCCACTACCAATCGGAAGCGTACCCAGCATGCTGGCGGCATTACCACGCTGAATGGCAAAGGCTCTGCCCAGATTAAGAAAAAATGTTTTGGAACCATTTGATTTCAAAAACTACTTTTAAGTTGGAGCTGTCGAGTTACATTTTCTGTTGAGATTAGTCCAACACAATAACGTGACGCACGTGGAAGACTACTCTCTTCGGACGCGGACACAGCCCGAACGGTCTAACTTTTGGTACACTATTAGATATTAAGCATGTTAGCGACGCCGTACCCTTGTTGTCCCTTTAGATTTTTAACTTTAGGTTACAAAGACTGTTCGAATATCTAATGATATAATAGGGGCCTAAAAACGTAGAATTGTATAAAGCTTGCTGTTCAAGGGAAACGGCTTTTTATACTCCACAGAATATAAAACAATTACTGCACTGTCAAATACCATTTACTGTCACTGTCAATGTCATTTAAATATTACTGTCAGATTATCAAAACTGCGTGAAAATAACTGTTCCGAAATAATTCGTCACAGAAGCATAGGTGCACCCAACCGTTATCAGTATCACGTTTCTTCTTGTAATCATTTAGACGTTTAACAAAACAATAACGTGGAAATTTAAGGTGACGTAAACACACACAACTTCTATTAATTATTGCAGGTTTTTAAAAAGTAAATAAGTACATAAAACACTGTAAAATAAGTCAATTTAGAATACGCATTTCAAATTTCGAACCGGCGAGAAAAATAAATCTTCTATTTGCTATTTGCTAGTGACGTAATGAACCGATGATACCAGTAATTGATTTTTAAAATGATCTACTCTTACGAGTTTTCAAAAATAAGTGCTACTTTCTGAGGATGAATATGTAATTACTTAAAAGATAGATACTTAATTATGTAAATAGCAGATACATCATAGTAAATCTATAATGGCACAAGGTAAAGTAATATTATTAGTATAATAAGCACGTTATAAACGAGAAAGATAGACATTCTTATTCTAAAATTGGTTAACTTACATAGAATCATTACGACTCAATAATTTTCACTAAAATAAACATACTTACTAACACATATGCATAAAAATATAACATGATTATGTCTGTCATATAGGCACGGGAAGTAAAATATAATAATTTGTCATACTTCTAAGAAACTGTAATAAGTAAATTATTCAAATCATTGATACATTTTATTAGTAGTAAAGGAATCTCGTAGCTTTGAATTAAAATTTCGAACTAAAATTACGATAATGTGGCAATATCAACATAAATTGTAGGATTGAAAATAAAAAAAATCTTGTCTACGGGAAATTGATATGTCAGTGACAGAATAAATAGTACTTTGTGTCAATTTCAAAACTGAATAGGAAATAAATTAATTAAAATTGTACATATACTCGGATTATTTCAGTATTTGTAAGTTTTAAAAGAAATTCCAGAATAATAACCAGTTCATACAATTTCACTAGGCCAGCAGCGGCTTAAAATTAAAAACGAAAATTAATAGGGACGTCCATGACTGTAAAGGCACAGTCGAGTGGGTTTCGTAAGTTTCGTTAGAACGAAGTTCCCGCTAAAAACATTGCAAACACTTATAATACATAGGGCAGGAAAACAAATAATATATGTATTTTTACCACGTACAAAATAATTATAGTATGTGATTTCGATTTATCACTATTCATAAAGCTTTAGATTTTAATTTGGAAAACAAAAGTTAGAAAACAGAAATCCAATTCAAATTGATGCATTTCTAGTTACAAAATTAGGAACTAGATGGTGTTGTACGCTTCTGACACACGCTATTAAAGCTTAACTTAAAATATAACACATAACATTTTACGACTAATACAAGTTTTGCGAAAATCAACGGAATTTCATTGGTACATCTTTATCATACGTATGTATAACCTTATAATATTATAGTACATACAAATCTATACTAATAATTTTGCGTTTTGTTTACAAGTTATTTGCTATTATTTCGGAAACCACTGGACCGATTTGTAAAATTCTTTCACTGTTGAATAAGTACGTGATCACTGATTGCTGTAGGCTATGTATTATGTAATATGGGCAAAGTAGGGTCAGAACACTAATCTCATATACTGAGTATAGATATAATTTATAGATATATTAGATAAAATCATATTAGGTAAAAGTCATAAATTAGGCCATATTTAATGAATGTTTAGAGTTCAGATTGTATAATTCTTTAACAGTTAGGAATATGTAAATATAGTAATCTAATATTTTGGGAAAAAAAAAACTTGTTCAAATAGACATATTATTGAATATTAGAGAAATCGATAGGATTAGACAGATACTTAGATTTAAGGACATAAATTAATTCTTAATTTCATTAGAATCCTAAAATTTTATGTTAATGGCAAAATGCAAGACAGAGTTAGTTATGAATGAATTGGAATAACGCGGAATAAGATTTCTACAGTTTAAATTTCATAGAATTTGTACAAGGTGTCACAACAATAAAACATACTTATTATTTACTTTTTCTTTTCTAATATTCGTTTGAAAATTTTGATATTTTAAGAATTAATGATTAACAGTTTTCTATTTTCAGTTTAGTCTTATTTAGATCCTTTCAGAAAAACGTGGAAAACCAAGGAAAAATAACTAGATCGTTAAAACAATGGAATGAAGGGTCAACCATTGGAAATAAGACAGCGATGGAAATTCGACAAACTTGATGTGTACTTTAGTTTTAATGATGACAACAATTATGTTATTTAGAAATCAAACTGATTATCTTTGAAAATAAATTTTCTAGCAAGAATATCTTTTATTTTCACTATATTTTTTTAATAACCTTTTGAAATTTAATAACCTTTTGAAATTTTTGTAATGATGGGTGATTTAGAATACACATTAAAATGAAAAAAAAAAAAACAAGTTTTATGTTCAATGCACCTAAACGACTCTATAAATAATTACAAATGATATAGTTGTTTTATTTACCCAAGTTTGGTAGTTTTCTAGAACAATGAGGTAACCACGAGGTAACAGGGTATATGGTTGATATGGTAACGTTCTTAAAAGGTAAAGGTACAAATAAAAATTATTTTGGAAATGGTAAGGTAGTTTTATTTATTAGTTAGAATCTGGTAAAATAGCTTTATACATTTCATTTTAATGGGAACGTATAGAAGCGGAGTTCTAGAGTTTTATATGTATTTATATTTATATGTATACAATCTTAGGAACAAAGATAAAAGTGCAAACTTTCTTTTGTCTCATATCTGTGAGGGTGTTTCCGAATCAAGTCACGCGTGTTTCGATGTAAGGAGGGTATGTGAAGGAAGAATGATTAAAAACAATAAAGGGACTTGGAGCGTTAACACTACTTGGATATCAGACAGATCTGTCAGGGTTTAAGAGTCAACAAAACACTTATACAAAATAAATTCCAAAGTAATCAGGTGTTAGGTTAGAATGCTGAACTCAGCGAGATTTCGATTTTGAATCGACTTTGGGAAGTTATTTACTCTACATGCAGCCAACTCTAAAATTTACACTCTACATTCTCCAAATCTAAGCAAGCTTATTGGAGCATTTGATTTTTTGTGGTGATTATGAGACATACAGGCATAAGACTTTTCAGCCATAGGTCTTTTCTTTTAATTTGCAAGGATTAGAAGAGTACCTCGGTAATTGTGTAAGGTTGACTTTTACTAGAGAACTCTATCTTTTTGCCTTCTGCAGATTTGGCCTCACAAACCAAATTCCTTGCCGAATTTTAAGAAGGAACTGTTAATGAGTAAAATGTCTTTATGGTGATTAAGCAACGAACTTAGCGTCTGATGTTCCAGGATGTTTGTTTCTAGTTGGTATAAAACCACACTTTCTTATTGTAATAGGGAAACATTAACTCTACCACATTCCTTATTGTTGAACATTGATTTTGACAGATTTATTGCACAATAGGATAGAAATATTTGGAACTTTATTTAAAATTTTAGGAAAAATTACTTCGCTAATTAAATATTCTGAAGCTATGTAATTTTTGGGGTCGCTGTAACAGCTCAGCTGAGCTAACCCGTCAACAATCTCCAAATATTTCAATGATACTATGTATTTAGTAATAAAGTGTGATTTACTAATGTTTAATTGCATTGGTTATTGATTATTGGTTAATCGGCTAAATATATTTCATTGTAATAAAATCTTGATATTGAATACATCTACCAATAATTTAATCAATAGGAACATACCTTAGAAGATTACATTTACACCTTGAATTGAGAGTATTTAGGTAAATGTCAGCATCGGTGATAATTCCAATAGAGAGGTGGATTTGTTCCATGTTGAAGTAAATTGGGAATGCAGGAGCCATCACTCTGGTTCCTTCATAGAGCATCAGTTGTAGTCTGAGGAAAAGATATAAACCAACAAAGTTACATTTATTACTTTATAGAACATACAGACAAATGAAAGGGCAGGTTAGTTATAATTGAGACCATTAAATGTGCAACTGGACTTCAATAATAGTTCAAAGAGCTGTAATTGATGCCTCTTATATTTATTCGATTGAGAACATTCAATGCTAAGTACTATTTTAATTATATGAATTGCTCTCTCTGAACTAAAAAACACTTATGTTCTCTCACTGCTATATGTGTAATGGGATTGATTACATAGAGAGAAATACCTAGAGTGGTAGTTTTGCATTTCAATCAGTTTCACATAATTTACTTGATTGGGAACATTTAGCATTAAGTACTATAATAATATATGAATTATTCTTCCCACAGAACTAAAGACTCTAATCATTCATTGTTATGTATATTACAGAATACATGGAGAACATACCTTGTAAAATCACTTCATAATTGAGATATGAGGTATTGAACTTCATAATTGAGATATGAGATATTGAACTTTCACGGGGAAAAGGCTGCTTTCTTGTGCGAAAGATTTCACGGTTAGATTACCTAACCTCAAACACGGACAAATTACACTTTTGCGTTGAATAATTTAAGAGACAGAATATATCTTTCAAGAGCGGTTTCAAATACCTAACTACGATGTTAGAAATTCACGAAAAATTCACACCTTGAAAGTTACATATTCTACATTATTGACGTTGACAGAGGAATTATCTTGAATTTACAAAATTAGTGAAGGAAAATAATAAAATTTTATGCTAATGATTAAGTTCAGGGAATCATCATTTTAACCTCAAAACTTCCAACGAGACGAAAATGGCGGAACGTTTACGAAATTCATTTGGTCAACGAAGCACATATCGTCATCGAAACACATTTGGTCAACGAAACACAAACCGTCAGGAAAGCAGGAATCGTCGTCGAAACACAATTGGTCAACGAGACACAAAACGTCAGGAAAGCAGGTTTCGTCGACGAATTCCATTTGGTCATCGAGACACAAAACGTCAGGAAAGCACAGAACGTCCGCGAAATCCAAAGGGGCGGAGCTTAATAGCTAGACCACTATATATTGCAGTAGAACGGGAGCTCGCGGTTTGAGATAGTCACCGTACCCGCGTCACTGCCCTCCGCGACATGCGGTTCACGAGCGCACTATATCCGATAGCGCTCAGCTAGAGTGCTTATGTTTTCGGTATGTATGTATGAGTTAGATAGCTAGGTAGATAGCTCTCTCTTAGTTCGATTTTTCTTTCAGGTTAGACTTCGTAAGTATGTTAGGAATGTTAGGTTAGGTTATTTTGGGTCCCAGCTCCGGCGCTAACCCAATAGTCAGATAGGCAGTAGGGGCCTCCGGGCCAGCAGTCATAAATCAGTTAGAAAAAAAAAAAAAAAAAGCTCGCGGCATTAGTTCCTGAGCTCTCCGAGAGTAAGGACTCATTTCGGTTTCGTGAATTTTGGTGACGTAGTCCATGTAAATTGTAAATTTTTTTAAATTGTGGGTTTTTGGACTTTGTACTAACGTATACTTCGCAGTGAAGATATTGCTATGTTTTTAATGCAAAGGAACGTTAGCTCATTTTGAAGTCGGATTAAACCGGTACTCCACGTGATTTGGTTTTGAATGTAGCCGATTGTGGGGAGTGAACCTTGGTGTCTTACGATTTCAAACTATTTGAGTGTTAAATTTAAATTTGGGGTAGTTTTGTTCTTGGGGATATGGACTACTGAACAAACATATCATACATGGTTATGGTAGGGGTAGCGCGCTTCACGCCTACCTCATGTAGGGACAAATACTTACTCAGGGTTTCTGAGGCGGCCTGAGGTCGATTTTGCCCATTTTATGGGATCGACAAATGCCTCCGTGTCCGATTTCTGGATTATTGAACCCTAGATGACCTCAATTTTCGCGGGTTAGTCAGGCTGTAAGCTTGCTAGACCAGTTCAATGATTCATTGGCCGGACATGTCTTACGTTAGGATTGGTTGGCTTCTGTTCGATTCCAAAAAGGATTGGCTTTGTGTTAGAAGCTGGTTCTGGTTCCCCCCGACATTTAGAATGGAAGCCTGCCCGTAGGGTTTGTCAGGGATCATAGGATTTGTCAGTCTGATCAACTGTTAGGTAAATTTAGTGATTCAATGTTAGCAAGGGTTTTGCACTTTATGCCACGACACTTGGATAAAATAAACCCTTTTGTTAGATTTAGATTTTAAATTGAGATCCGCGAATCTCTTGCAATTAGGTATGTATCTCTTAGCTGTTAGGCCATGTAGGCTAGGATGGATTTTCATTCTAGGTATAGTCGTTACGTTGAACCTAATACGTCTAGTATGTAACGTATCTGATCAACGGAACATAGGGAATCTATTAATCCTTTGTTTCAGGTTATTAGTGAACAAATAGTTGGAGAATAACATAAACTGGTCGTTGACTAGACTTTAATTGAGTTTTATAACAATTTCCACTTACACAATATATTTACAATCTTTTATAAAACTAAATTCCTAAATCTGTGTAAGAGCCGTGATCTAGTTTTGGTAATCTGCACAAATAATAATAAAACAATAAAACATCACTTTATTTGAGCGAAAATATACACCACGACGTACATAACGGGATCAGGAATTTAACGAAGTTTCCTGAATACCAATATTTACAAAGATCACATTTTAAATCTTGAAAACTATCTAATAATCACCTAGGTATTTATTTACAAACCTAGAAATTGTACATTAATTACATCACAATTATGATATAAACCTTATTTACGGGATAACAAATACATTTGCAAATTCAATCAAGCAGTTTAAAACATAATATTGTTTGATAAGCCTCTGTGTTAGGGCTTCAATGTAGCTTCAACTTAAATATTACTTAGCCTTATGCAGAAGTCTGCTAATTTATGGACATTCCTTTAAAGTCATACACGTGTTATGCAGTCCAGAGATCTAGCTGAAATGGGATCGAAGACATAAGTTATGTCCTGAAATTATCTGATTGGGTCGGTTGCACCTAGTTAGTCTTCCCACATATACAAAGGAAGATCTGACATATCTGCATCGAAATTAATAGCTCGGTAGAAGCTAAACTATCAAAGTTACATTGGAAACTTGACCTATAAGGCATGTCTAACAAATTGACTAATTATTGTAAAACTAGTAAACATTTTGTTATTCCCGAAGTAACATTCCAATGCTGTCGATCGATACAATAAAGTTCTATGTGACTCCAACGACTGACTACATGACTCTGACGTCAACTATAGACTTGCAATAGGAAATGTAAACTCCTCACAACCGTGAATAAATTCTCCGCTTCCTTAAATAGCTTAATTTGGCAGGAGAGAAACACGGGAGGTGAAGGTGAGTGTTGAATATTCGGAAAGGATCCTTAAACCTACTCCCCGTGTCACAAGTCTCGGGCGCTACTCGGGGTTTCTCTCCCTCCCACGCGATGGACCCGGCACTCGCACGGTGAATCCATAGAACGCTAGGAAGTTCTCTCTCTACAAAACTTGCTATTATAGATACGAATCATGACAAAACACTATTACGTCGTAAACTATTAAAGCCAAACTGTTATCATACCTACTATCTAAAGCATAATATCTAACATGACACCAAGTACAAATCATATACTAAAACTTATTACATTGCGATTATACACTATGATTACATAGCTTCATTGACGAGCTCTGTCTTGCTATTTTAGAAATTAAACATGACAAAAATTACTATTACGTCTTATGCTAATAAAACTATAATTTAATAATACAGGCGAGAATATTTACATAAATTTACTTAAGTCACCTAAAAAAATATTTACTGTGTCAATCAAAGTTAATTCTTATTCAAATATTGTTAAGTTAGAATTCTTAGAATCATTAGATTAAATTCATATTTTAGAGGTAGATCAAAGGTTCATTTCAAATCTGTCTGAGTTACAACAACGGTTCACATACGTAGAGTCCTACTACTAGATGATCATTGGCCAAACTAAAATAAGTAGTAGACGTTAAAGCGATTATAGTTACAAGTTAGGTGCGGTTAAAATAAAATTTAAAATGAACTTCAAATTAGTTAATAATAGGCAAGAATTTTTTCCTTAGGGGGGTCGTTACAATTATGTGCCGCAAACCAGGATTAAAAAGAACCTTAGATTTTAGCTTTCAACTACTAATTTTATATAGGTATATAAGTAGCTATGTCCATGTGCCTCCGTGTATATGGACAATTTGTTGCCGTGTATGTATGCGAATATGTATAGATTTGGGATGAACCTTTATCACCTAGCTTCTAAAATAAAACCAAAAGTAAATAAGTAAAGTTGGGGGGTCGAGGATGTATAGATATCAGTATTGAGTATCATTCCAAAATAAAAAATATAAGAGTTCAGTAATCATGATTAGTTAGAAGAAGTATATTTAGCTTTAAAAAGTATTAATTTAGAAGTATCAATTCAAAATATCCATTGGAATTAAGCTCAATATATACCATACTATCTTGACTAAAAGCCTTGTTGTCAAATTATCATGTAGGGATTATGCTAACTGACATGTAGGAAACTTAAATCTATGTTAAGTTACAGTAAATTCAGTCTGGGTTTTCATGTTTGAAATTCTGCCAGGAGTCTGCATGATGTCCAGTTCATTCAGGGGTCCACCATATCTGAAAAATGCGTGAAATGAAGGATTAGTTACTGTTTTAAGATAAGAATGGAAAATAGTGAAAAAAAAAAAAATCTTTATCACTAATGACATAGGTAGACTCAATCAATGAAATGGTTATACCATGTTAGAGTTATTTAGTTCAAATTATTATCATTAATTACTCATAATATTGGGAGGTACTCTGATACTTCACAAACAATTTACAAAAATAAAATAAAAATAATAATAAGTTGTCATTTATGTGAATCAAACTCACAATCTAGGATTCATGAACAAACTTATTATCAACTGTGCCATTAGGCCAATTAAACTGTCTCAGATCAAGCAATTATTCAAATAAATAAATTCATAATGATTGTCATGTATGGGAATCAAACTTACAATCTAGGATTCTTGAGCAAACTTATTATCAACTGTGCCATTAGGTCAATTAAACAGTCTTAGACCAAACAATTATTCAAATAAATAAATTCATAATAATTGTCATGCACAGGAATCAAACTCACAATCTAGGATTCATGAGCAAACTTATTATCAGCTGTGCCATTAGATCAATTAAAATGTCTTAGATTCATAATAATAGTTATGCATGGGAACAGATCCCACAATCTTAAACTCACAGGCAAACTTTTAATAACTCGGCCATTAGGGAAATCAAACTGCCAGCTACAGTAAGCATGGGCATAGTAAAAGTTTGGAATTAGTTCATAGCACATAGGTTATAACACACACTCTCAAACATTACATCATAAACCAAACACAGGACCATACAGAACAGTAGTACAATTACTACTAATTTTAGGATATAATCCATAAGTAGTTTCATCTCCGGTGACTAGCACAGTGCATAGCTAGGTAACAAACTTGACTCTTCATATTCTAATAGCTGTATGACACTATTATAGGCAAGTGCATTGTTTATTACCAGATTTATGTATTGTTAAAGTTAGATATGAGAATAAGATTTTTAATTACCGTTATCTTGATGATAGAACAAGGTTGACATAAATCTAGGAACAGGCAGGAACAACCACTGCTGTGTCTCAGGCTTTTAATTTCCATCATGATGTAGCTCGCATACTCTGGAAAAATAATAGGTATAAAATTATGTACAGTTTTAAGTAAGATTTTCATGCATTTTACTTGATAATAGGCTCAATTTAATTTATATTTACAGACTTTAGTAAACATGGCTATGATTAACATACTCATAATTTTCAAATCTTTGGAATACACGGTAGCCTATAAACTTTTCAAATTAGGGACTATCATTGGTACTCATTACTGTGCAATTGTAAACAATTATTCGCTTACATTTTATGTACAAATAAACTTATATTTATATTAGTTCAAGTACATCCGCTGTTGTGATAAGTTATACATAAATTAACAAACAACAGTACATACATACATACTCAGATACACTATAGGTATTATTCAATCTATTGTCAACTCATTTTAGCCGTTGTAGAATATTATAAACTAACTTAACCATCAGGGTAGTTTAACAGTAGAGGCCAAATTAACTTCAGTATAAGTTAGAAATACACATTATTGTGATTGTGTTCACATTGCAATATATATGAACATATTACACATAGTGATAAACACAAATATTAAGTTAACCAAGTTTACAACGGTGACCATAACAGATTAGATAATTAATACATAATTAGCCATGGAAACTCAAAAGTTAAGAATGATATGAGATGGTGAATTAGGTTTAGAAAGGTCAGACTGCTAGGTCAAGTTTTACAGAAAATACTTAGGTAGTAAGATAGGGTACTGACATAATTAGCAAATCAAGTTTCAATTTTTTTAGTCATAATATAATAATATGAATTTAGTTCCATTTAATAGAATCACTTACTTTTGTGACAGCTTGGCTCAGTCAGCAAGCTGGCAGGTTAATATCTCACTTTAGGCTGGCTAATCATTTCTTGGCGATTTCCTTTTGTTCCTTGGTTTAAGTTTATCCACGGTTTGTCTCAAGAGTAGTGCATTCGTTAAGATAGTAAAATCTGGAAGATTAATATTTACCTTTAGAATAATTGTAATATAGGTACTATTACAAGAGGTTACTTCACTTTATAAGAGCTGAAACCCCATAACATCCTAAACGATCCAATCGTCGTCGAGTCATTAGTCAAATTATAATATATATCAACGTCTTGTTAGAATTTATTGGAATAGAATGCAGAATTGGCAGGCGAACGATTGTCGAACAAATATATAGAATGGTATTTAAATACATGATCACAAAATGGCCGACTGAATACGAAACAATTATTACTTCGGGTTGTAAATTTATGTCATAATCAATCTGTTAAGCATAGGATAGTGTAATACAATGTATTGACTTACCTTTTAGATAATTACGTTGTCATGTTAGTTAGAATTTCGTAAATAATTCGTCACAGAAGCATAGGTGCACCCAACCGTTATCAGTATCACGTTTCTTCTTGTAATCATTTAGACGTTTAACAAAACAATAACGTGGAAATTTAAGGTGACGTAAACACACAACTTCTATTAATTATTGCAGGTTTTAAAAGTAAATAAGTACATAAAACACTGTAAAATAAGTCAATTTAGAATACGCATTTCAAATTTCGAACCGGCGAGAAAAATAAATCTTCTATTTGCTATTTGCTAGTGACGTAATGAACCGATGATACCAGTAATTGATTTTTAAAATGATCTACTCTTACGAGTTTTCAAAAATAAGTGCTACTTTCTGAGGATGAATATGTAATTACTTAAAAGATAGATACTTAATTATGTAAATAGCAGATACATCATAGTAAATCTATAATGGCACAAGGTAAAGTAATATTATTAGTATAATAAGCACGTTATAAACGAGAAAGATAGACATTCTTATTCTAAAATTGGTTAACTTACATAGAATCATTACGACTCAATAATTTTCACTAAAATAAACATACTTACTAACACATATGCATAAAATATAACATGATTATGTCTGTCATATAGGCACGGGAAGTAAAATATAATAATTTGTCATACTTCTAAGAAACTGTAATAAGTAAATTATTCAAATCATTGATACATTTTATTAGTAGTAAAGGAATCTCGTAGCTTTGAATTAAAATTTCGAACTAAAATTACGATAATGTGGCAATATCAACATAAATTGTAGGATTGAAAATAAAAAAATCTTGTCTACGGAAATTGATATGTCAGTGACAGAATAAATAGTACTTTGTGTCAATTTCAAAACTGAATAGGAAATAAATTAATTAAAATTGTACATATACTCGGATTATTTCAGTATTTGTAAGTTTTAAAAGAAATTCCAGAATAATAACCAGTTCATACAATTTCACTAGGCCAGCAGCGGCTTAAAATTAAAAACGAAAATTAATAGGGACGTCCATGACTGTAAAGGCACAGTCAGTGGGTTTCGTAAGTTTCGTTAGAACGAAGTTCCTGCTAAAAACATTGCAAACACTTATAATACATAGGGCAGGAAAACAAATAATATATGTATTTTTACCACGTACAAAATAATTATAGTATGTGATTTCGATTTATCACTATTCATAAAGCTTTAGATTTTAATTTGGAAAACAAAAGTTAGAAAACAGAAATCAATTCAAATTGATGCATTTCTAGTTACAAAATTAGGAACTAGATGGTGTTGTACGCTTCTGACACACGCTATTAAAGCTTAACTTAAAATATAACACATAACATTTTACGACTAATACAAGTTTTGCGAAAATCAACGGAATTTCATTGGTACATCTTTATCATACGTATGTATAACCTTATAATATTATAGTACATACAAATCTATACTAATAATTTTGCGTTTTGTTTACAAGTTATTTGCTATTATTTCGGAAACCACTGGACCGATTTGTAAAATTCTTTCACTGTTGAATAAGTACGTGATCACTGATTGCTGTAGGCTATGTATTATGTAATATGGGCAAAGTAGGGTCAGAACACTAATCTCATATACTGAGTATAGATATAATTTATAGATATATTAGATAAAATCATATTAGGTAAAAGTCATAAATTAGGCCATATTTAATGAATGTTTAGAGTTCAGATTGTATAATTCTTTAACAGTTAGGAATATGTAAATATAGTAATCTAATATTTTGGGAAAAAAAAAACTTGTTCAAATAGACATATTATTGAATATTAGAGAAATCGATAGGATTAGACAGATACTTAGATTTAAGGACATAAATTAATTCTTAATTTCATTAGAATCCTAAAATTTTATGTTAATGGCAAAATGCAAGACAGAGTTAGTTATGAATGAATTGGAATAACGCGGAATAAGATTTCTACAGTTTAAATTTCATAGAATTTGTACAAGGTGTCACAACAATAAAACATACTTATTATTTACTTTTTTTTCAGTTTAGTCTTTTTTCTCTAATATTCGTTTGAAAATTTTAAGATATTTTAAGAATTAATGATTAACAGTTTTCTATTTTCAGTTTAGTCTTATTTAGATCCTTCAGAAAAACGTGGAAAACCAAGGAAAATAACTAGATCGTTAAACAATGGAATGAAGGGTCAACCATTGGAAATAAGACAGCGATGGAAATTCGACAAACTTGATGTGTACTTTAGTTTTAATGATGACAACAATTATGTTATTTAGAAATCAAACTGATTATCTTTGAAAATAAATTTTCTAGCAAGAATATCTTTTATTTTCACTATATTTTTTTTTAATAACCTTTTGAAATTTAATAACCTTTTGAAATTTTTTAATGATGGGTGATTTAGAATACACATTAAAATGAAAAAAAAAAAAAACAAGTTTTATGTTCAATGCACCTAAACGACTCTATAAATAATTACAAATGATATAGTTGTTTTATTTACCCAAGTTTGGTAGTTTTCTAGAACAATGAGGTAACCACGAGGTAACAGGGTATATGGTTGATATGGTAACGTTCTTAAAAGGTAAAGGTACAAATAAAAATTATTTTGGAAATGGTAAGGTAGTAGTTTTATTTATTAGTTAGAATCTGGTAAAATAGCTTTATACATTTCATTTTAATGGGAACGTATAGAAGCGGAGTTCTAGAGTTTTATATGTATTTATATTTATATGTATACAATCTTAGGAACAAAGATAAAAGTGCAAACTTTCTTTTGTCTCATATCTGTGAGGGTGTTTCCGAATCAAGTCACGCGTGTTTCGATGTAAGGAGGGGTATGTGAAGGAAGAATGATTAAAAAACAATAAAGGGACTTGGAGCGTTAACACTACTTGGATATCAGACAGATCTGTCAGGGTTTAAGAGTCAACAAAACACTTATACAAAATAAATTCCCGAAGTAATCAGGTGTTAGGTTAGAATGCTGAACTCAGCGAGATTTCGATTTTGAATCGACTTTGGGAAGTTATTTACTCTACATGCAGCCAACTCTAAAATTTACACTCTACATTCTCCAAATCTAAGCAAGCTTATTGGAGCATTTGATTTTTTGTGGTGATTATGAGACATACAGGCATAAGACTTTTCAGCCATAGGTCTTTTCTTTTAATTTGCAAGGATTAGAAGAGTACCTCGGTAATTGTGTAAGGTTGACTTTTACTAGAGAACTCTATCTTTTGCCTTCTGCAGATTTGGCTCTCAAACCAAATTCCTTGCCGAATTTTAAGAAGGAACTGTTAATGAGTAAAATGTCTTTATGGTGATTAAGCAACGAACTTAGCGTCTGATGTTCCAGGATGTTTGTTTCTAGTTGGTATAAAACCACACTTTCTTATTGTAATAGGGAAACATTAACTCTACCACATTCCTTATTGTTGAACATTGATTTTGACAGATTTATTGCACAATAGGATAGAAATATTTGGAACTTTATTTAAAATTTTAGGAAAAATTACTTCGCTAATTAAATATTCTGAAGCTATGTAATTTTGGGGTCGCTGTAACGGCTCAGCTGAGCTAACCCGTCAACAATCTCCAAATATTTCAATGATACTATGTATTTAGTAATAAAGTGTGATTTACTAATGTTTAATTGCATTGGTTATTGATTATTGGTTAATCGGCTAAATATATTTCATTGTAATAAAATCTTGATATTGAATACACATCTACCAATAATTTAATCAATAGGAACATACCTTAGAAGATTACATTTTACACCTTGAATTGAGAGTATTTAGGTAAATGTCAGCATCGGTGATAATTCCAATAGAGAGGTGGATTTGTTCCATGTTGAAGTAAATTGGGAATGCAGGAGCCATCACTCTGGTTCCTTCATAGAGCATCAGTTGTAGTCTGAGGAAAGATATAAACCAACAAAGTTACATTTATTACTTTATAGAACATACAGACAAATGAAAGGGCAGGTTAGTTATAATTGAGACCATTAAATGTGCAACTGGACTTCAATAATAGTTCAAAGAGCTGTAATTGATGCCTCTTATATTTATTCGATTGAGAACATTCAATGCTAAGTACTATTTTAATTATATGAATTGCTCTCTCTGAACTAAAAAACACTTATGTTCTCTCACTGCTATATGTGTAATGGGATTGATTACATAGAGAAAATACCTAGAGTGGTAGTTTTGCATTTCAATCAGTTTCACATAATTTACTTGATTGGGAACATTTAGCATTAAGTACTATAATAATATATGAATTATTCTTCCCACAGAACTAAAGACTCTAATCATTCATTGTTATGTATATTACAGAATACATGGAGAACATACCTTGTAAAATCACTTCATAATTGAGATATGAGGTATTGAACTTCATAATTGAGATATGAGATATTGAACTTTCACGGGGAAAAGGCTGCTTTCTTGTGCGAAAGATTTCACGGTTAGATTACCTAACCTCAAACACGGACAAATTACACTTTTGCGTTGAATAATTTAAGAGACAGAATATATCTTTCAAGAGCGGTTTCCAAATACCTAACTACGATGTTAGAAATTCACGAAAAAATTCACACCTTGAAAGTTACATATTCTACATTATTGACGTTGACAGAGGAATTATCTTGAATTTACAAAATTAGTGAAGGGAAAATAATAAAATTTTATGCTAATGATTAAGTTCAGGGGAATCATCATTTTAACCTCAAAAACTTCCAACGAGACGAAAATGGCGGAACGTTTACGAAATTCATTTGGTCAACGAAGCACATATCGTCATCGAAACACATTTGGTCAACGAAACACAAACCGTCAGGAAAGCAGGAATCGTCGTCGAAACACAATTGGTCAACGAGACACAAAACGTCAGGAAAGCAGGTTTCGTCGACGAATTCCATTTGGTCATCGAGACACAAAACGTCAGGAAAGCACAGAACGTCCGCGAAATCCAAAGGGGCGGAGCTTAATAGCTAGACCACTATATATTGCAGTAGAACGGGAGCTCGCGGTTTGAGATAGTCACCGTACCCGCGTCACTGCCCTCCGCGACATGCGGTTCACGAGCGCACTATATCCGATAGCGCTCAGCTAGAGTGCTTATGTTTTCGGTATGTATGTATGAGTTAGATAGCTAGGTAGATAGCTCTCTCTCTTAGTTCGATTTTTCTTTCAGGTTAGACTTCGTAAGTATGTTAGGAATGTTAGGTTAGGTTATTTTGGGTCCTGCGCCTCCGGCGCTAACCCAATAGTCAGATAGGCAGTAGGGGCCTCCGGGCCAGCAGTCATAAATCAGTTAGAAAAAAAAAAAAAAAAAAAAGAGCTCGCGGCATTAGTTCCTGAGCTCTCCGAGAGTAAGGACTCATTTCGGTTTCGTGAATTTTGGTGACGTAGTCCATGTAAATTGTAAATTTTTTTAAATTGTGGGTTTTTGGACTTTGTACTAACGTATACTTCGCAGTGAAGATATTGCTATGTTTTTAATGCAAAGGAACGTTAGCTCATTTTGAAGTCGGATTAAACCGGTACTCCACGTGATTTGGTTTTGAATGTAGCCGATTGTGGGGAGTGAACCTTGGTGTCTTACGATTTCAAACTATTTGAGTGTTAAATTTAAATTTGGGGTAGTTTTGTTCTTGGGGATATGGACTACTGAACAAACATATCATACATGGTTATGGTAGGGGTAGCGCTTCACGCCTACCTCATGTAGGGACAAATACTTACTCAGGGTTTCTGAGGCGGCCTGAGGTCGATTTTGCCCATTTTATGGGATCGACAAATGCCTCCGTGTCCGATTTCTGGATTATTGAACCCTAGATGACCTCAATTTTCGCGGGTTAGTCAGGCTGTAAGCTTGCTAGACCAGTTCAATGATTCATTGGCCGGACATGTCTTACGTTAGGATTGGTTGGCTTCTGTTCGATTCCAAAAAAGGATTGGCTTTGTGTTAGAAGCTGGTTCTGGTTCCCCGACATTTAGAATGGAAGCCTGCCCGTAGGGTTTGTCAGGGATCATAGGATTTGTCAGTCTGATCAACTGTTAGGTAAATTTAGTGATTCAATGTTAGCAAGGGTTTTGCACTTTATGCCACGACACTTGGATAAAATAAACCCTTTTGTTAGATTTAGATTTTAAATTGAGATCCGCGAATCTCTTGCAATTAGGTATGTATCTCTTAGCTGTTAGGCCATGTAGGCTAGGATGGATTTTCATTCTAGGTATAGTCGTTACGTTGAACCTAATACGTCTAGTATGTAACGTATCTGATCAACGGAACATAGGGAATCTATTAATCCTTTGTTTCAGGTTATTAGTGAACAAATAGTTGGAGAATAACATAAACTGGTCGTTGACTAGACTTTAATTGAGTTTTATAACAATTTCCACTTACACAATATATTTACAATCTTTTATAAAACTAAATTCCTAAATCTGTGTAAGAGCCGTGATCTAGTTTTGGTAATCTGCACAAATAATAATAAAACAATAAAACATCACTTTATTTGAGCGAAAATATACACCACGACGTACATAACGGGATCAGGAATTTAACGAAGTTTCCTGAATACCAATATTTACAAAGATCACATTTTAAATCTTGAAAACTATCTAATAATCACCTAGGTATTTATTTACAAACCTAGAAATTGTACATTAATTACATCACAATTATGATATAAACCTTATTTACGGGATAACAAATACATTTGCAAATTCAATCAAGCAGTTTAAAACATAATATTGTTTGATAAGCCTCTGTGTTAGGGCTTCAATGTAGCTTCAACTTAAATATTACTTAGCCTTATGCAGAAGTCTGCTAATTTATGGACATTCCTTTAAAGTCATACACGTGTTATGCAGTCCAGAGATCTAGCTGAAATGGGATCGAAGACATAAGTTATGTCCTGAAATTATCTGATTGGGTCGGTTGCACCCTAGTTAGTCTTCCCACATATACAAAGGAAGATCTGACATATCTGCATCGAAATTAATAGCTCGGTAGAAGCTAAACTATCAAAGTTACATTGGAAACTTGACCTATAAGGCATGTCTAACAAATTGACTAATTATTGTAAAACTAGTAAACATTTTGTTATTCCCGAAGTAACATTCCAATGCTGTCGATCGATACAATAAAGTTCTATGTGACTCCAACGACTGACTACATGACTCTGACGTCAACTATAGACTTGCAATAGGAAATGTAAACTCCTCACAACCGTGAATAAATTCTCCGCTTCCCTTAAATAGCTTAATTTGGCAGGGAGAGAAACACGGGAGGTGAAGGTGAGTGTTGAATATTCGGAAAGGGATCCCTTAAACCTACTCCCGTGTCACAAGTCTCGGGCGCTACTCAGGGTTTCTCTCCTCCACGCGATGGACCCGGCACTCGCACGGTGAATCCATAGAACGCTAGGAAGTTCTCTCTCTACAAAACTTGCTATTATAGATACGAATCATGACAAAACACTATTACGTCGTAAACTATTAAAGCCAAACTGTTATCATACCTACTATCTAAAGCATAATATCTAACATGACACCAAGTACAAATCATATACTAAAACTTATTACATTGCGATTATACACTATGATTACATAGCTTCATTGACGAGCTCTGTCTTGCTATTTTAGAAATTAAACATGACAAAAATTACTATTACGTCTTATGCTAATAAAACTATAATTTAATAATACAGGCGAGAATATTTACATAAATTTACTTAAGTCACCTAAAAAATATTTACTGTGTCAATCAAAGTTAATTCTTATTCAAATATTGTTAAGTTAGAATTTTAGAATCATTAGATTAAATTCATATTTTAGAGGTAGATCAAAGGTTCATTTCAAATCTGTCTGAGTTACAACAACGGTTCACATACGTAGAGTCCTACTACTAGATGATCATTGGCCAAACTAAAATAAGTAGTAGACGTTAAAGCGATTATAGTTACAAGTTAGGTGCGGTTAAAAATAAAATTTAAAATGAACTTCAAATTAGTTAATAATAGGCAAGAATTTTTTCCTTAGGGGGGTCGTTACAATTATGTGCCGCAAACCAGGATTAAAAAGAACCTTAGATTTTAGCTTTCAACTACTAATTTTATATAGGTATATAAGTAGCTATGTCCATGTGCCTCCGTGTATATGGACAATTTGTTGCCGTGTATGTATGCGAATATGTATAGATTTGGGATGAACCTTTATCACCTAGCTTCTAAAATAAAACCAAAAGTAAATAAGTAAAGTTGGGGGGTCGAGGATGTATAGATATCAGTATTGAGTATCATTCCAAAATAAAAAAATATAAGAGTTCAGTAATCATGATTAGTTAGAAGAAGTATATTTAGCTTTAAAAAGTATTAATTTAGAAGTATCAATTCAAAATATCCATTGGAATTAAGCTCAATATATACCATACTATCTTGACTAAAAGCCTTGTTGTCAAATTATCATGTAGGGATTATGCTAACTGACATGTAGGAAACTTAAATCTATGTTAAGTTACAGTAAATTCAGTCTGGGTTTTCATGTTTGAAATTCTGCCAGGAGTCTGCATGATGTCCAGTTCATTCAGGGGTCCACCATATCTGAAAAATGCGTGAAATGAAGGATTAGTTACTGTTTTAAGATAAGAATGGAAAATAGTGAAAAAAAAAAAAATCTTTATCACTAATGACATAGGTAGACTCAATCAATGAAATGGTTATACCATGTTAGAGTTATTTAGTTCAAATTATTATCATTAATTACTCATAATATTGGGAGGTACTCTGATACTTCACAAACAATTTACAAAAAATAAAATAAAAAATAATAATAAGTTGTCATTTATGTGAATCAAACTCACAATCTAGGATTCATGAACAAACTTATTATCAACTGTGCCATTAGGCCAATTAAACTGTCTCAGATCAAGCAATTATTCAAATAAATAAATTCATAATGATTGTCATGTATGGGAATCAAACTTACAATCTAGGATTCTTGAGCAAACTTATTATCAACTGTGCCATTAGGTCAATTAAACAGTCTTAGACCAAACAATTATTCAAATAAATAAATTCATAATAATTGTCATGCACAGGAATCAAACTCACAATCTAGGATTCATGAGCAAACTTATTATCAGCTGTGCCATTAGATCAATTAAAATGTCTTAGATTCATAATAATAGTTATGCATGGGAACAGATCCCACAATCTTAAACTCACAGGCAAACTTTTAATAACTCGGCCATTAGGGAAATCAAACTGCCAGCTACAGTAAGCATGGGCATAGTAAAAGTTTGGAATTAGTTCATAGCACATAGGTTATAACACACACTCTCAAACATTACATCATAAACCAAACACAGGACCATACAGAACAGTAGTACAATTACTACTAATTTTAGGATATAATCCATAAGTAGTTTCATCTCCGGTGACTAGCACAGTGCATAGCTAGGTAACAAACTTGACTCTTCATATTCTAATAGCTGTATGACACTATTATAGGCAAGTGCATTGTTTATTACCAGATTTATGTATTGTTAAAGTTAGATATGAGAATAAGATTTTAATTACCGTTATCTTGATGATAGAACAAGGTTGACATAAATCTAGGAACAGGCAGGAACAACCACTGCTGTGTCTCAGGCTTTTAATTTCCATCATGATGTAGCTCGCATACTCTGGAAAAATAATAGGTATAAAATTATGTACAGTTTTAAGTAAGATTTTTCATGCATTTTACTTGATAATAGGCTCAATTTAATTTATATTTACAGACTTTAGTAAACATGGCTATGATTAACATACTCATAATTTTCAAATCTTTGGAATACACGGTAGCCTATAAACTTTTCAAATTAGGGACTATCATTGGTACTCATTACTGTGCAATTGTAAACAATTATTCGCTTACATTTTATGTACAAATAAACTTATATTTATATTAGTTCAAGTACATCCGCTGTTGTGATAAGTTATACATAAATTAACAAACAACAGTACATACATACATACTCAGATACACTATAGGTATTATTCAATCTATTGTCAACTCATTTTAGCCGTTGTAGAATATTATAAACTAACTTAACCATCAGGGTAGTTTAACAGTAGAGGCCAAATTAACTTCAGTATAAGTTAGAAATACACATTATTGTGATTGTGTTCACATTGCAATATATATGAACATATTACACATAGTGATAAACACAAATATTAAGTTAACCAAGTTTACAACGGTGACCATAACAGATTAGATAATTAATACATAATTAGCCATGGGAAACTCAAAAGTTAAGAATGATATGAGATGGTGAATTAGGTTTAGAAAGGTCAGACTGCTAGGTCAAGTTTTACAGAAAATACTTAGGTAGTAAGATAGGGTACTGACATAATTAGCAAATCAAGTTTCAATTTTTTAGTCATAATATAATAATATGAATTTAGTTCCATTTAATAGAATCACTTACTTTTGTGACAGCTTGGCTCAGTCAGCAAGCTGGCAGGTTAATATCTCACTTTAGGCTGGCTAATCATTTCTTGGCGATTTCCTTTTGTTCCTTGGTTTAAGTTTATCCACGGTTTGTCTCAAGAGTAGTGCATTCGTTAAGATAGTAAAATCTGGAAGATTAATATTTACCTTTAGAATAATTGTAATATAGGTACTATTACAAGAGGTTACTTCACTTTATAAGAGCTGAAACCCCATAACATCCTAAACGATCCAATCGTCGTCGAGTCATTAGTCAAATTATAATATATATCAACGTCTTGTTAGAATTTATTGGAATAGAATGCAGAATTGGCAGGCGAACGATTGTCGAACAAATATATAGAATGGTATTTAAATACATGATCACAAAATGGCCGACTGAATACGAAACAATTATTACTTCGGGTTGTAAATTTATGTCATAATCAATCTGTTAAGCATAGGATAGTGTAATACAATGTATTGACTTACCTTTTAGATAATTACGTTGTCATGTTAGTTAGAATTTCGTAAATAATTCGTCACAGAAGCATAGGTGCACCCAACCGTTATCAGTATCACGTTTCTTCTTGTAATCATTTAGACGTTTAACAAAACAATAACGTGGAAATTTAAGGTGACGTAAACACACACAACTTCTATTAATTATTGCAGGTTTTTTAAAAAGTAAATAAGTACATAAAACACTGTAAAATAAGTCAATTTAGAATACGCATTTCAAATTTCGAACCGGCGAGAAAAATAAATCTTCTATTTGCTATTTGCTAGTGACGTAATGAACCGATGATACCAGTAATTGATTTTTAAAATGATCTACTCTTACGAGTTTTCAAAAATAAGTGCTACTTTCTGAGGATGAATATGTAATTACTTAAAAAAGATAGATACTTAATTATGTAAATAGCAGATACATCATAGTAAATCTATAATGGCACAAGGTAAAGTAATATTATTAGTATAATAAGCACGTTATAAACGAGAAAGATAGACATTCTTATTCTAAAATTGGTTAACTTACATAGAATCATTACGACTCAATAATTTTCACTAAAATAAACATACTTACTAACACATATGCATAAAAATATAACATGATTATGTCTGTCATATAGGCACGGGAAGTAAAATATAATAATTTGTCATACTTCTAAGAAACTGTAATAAGTAAATTATTCAAATCATTGATACATTTTATTAGTAGTAAAGGAATCTCGTAGCTTTGAATTAAAATTAACTAAAATTACGATAATGTGGCAATATCAACATAAATTGTAGGATTGAAAATAAAAAAAAATCTTGTCTACGGAAATTGATATGTCAGTGACAGAATAAATAGTACTTTGTGTCAATTTCAAAACTGAATAGGAAATAAATTAATTAAAATTGTACATATACTCGGATTATTTCAGTATTTGTAAGTTTTAAAAGAAATTCCAGAATAATAACCAGTTCATACAATTTCACTAGGCCAGCAGCGGCTTAAAATTAAAAACGAAAATTAATAGGGACGTCCATGACTGTAAAGGCACAGTCGAGTGGGTTTCGTAAGTTTCGTTAGAACGAAGTTCCCGCTAAAAACATTGCAAACACTTATAATACATAGGGCAGGAAAACAAATAATATATGTATTTTTACCACGTACAAAATAATTATAGTATGTGATTTCGATTTATCACTATTCATAAAGCTTTAGATTTTAATTTGGAAAACAAAAGTTAGAAAACAGAAATCCAATTCAAATTGATGCATTTCTAGTTACAAAATTAGGAACTAGATGGTGTTGTACGCTTCTGACACACGCTATTAAAGCTTAACTTAAAATATAACACATAACATTTTACGACTAATACAAGTTTTGCGAAAATCAACGGAATTTCATTGGTACATCTTTATCATACGTATGTATAACCTTATAATATTATAGTACATACAAATCTATACTAATAATTTTGCGTTTTGTTTACAAGTTATTTGCTATTATTTCGGAAACCACTGGACCGATTTGTAAAATTCTTTCACTGTTGAATAAGTACGTGATCACTGATTGCTGTAGGCTATGTATTATGTAATATGGGCAAAGTAGGGTCAGAACACTAATCTCATATACTGAGTATAGATATAATTTATAGATATATTAGATAAAATCATATTAGGTAAAAGTCATAAATTAGGCCATATTTAATGAATGTTTAGAGTTCAGATTGTATAATTCTTTAACAGTTAGGAATATGTAAATATAGTAATCTAATATTTTGGGAAAAAAAAAACTTGTTCAAATAGACATATTATTGAATATTAGAGAAATCGATAGGATTAGACAGATACTTAGATTTAAGGACATAAATTAATTCTTAATTTCATTAGAATCCTAAAATTTTATGTTAATGGCAAAATGCAAGACAGAGTTAGTTATGAATGAATTGGAATAACGCGGAATAAGATTTCTACAGTTTAAATTTCATAGAATTTGTACAAGGTGTCACAACAATAAAACATACTTATTATTTACTTTTTCTTTTCTAATATTCGTTTGAAAATTTTGATATTTTAAGAATTAATGATTAACAGTTTTCTATTTTCAGTTTAGTCTTATTTAGATCCTTTCAGAAAAACGTGGAAAACCAAGGAAAAATAACTAGATCGTTAAAACAATGGAATGAAGGGTCAACCATTGGAAATAAGACAGCGATGGAAATTGACAAACTTGATGTGTACTTTAGTTTTAATGATGACAACAATTATGTTATTTAGAAATCAAACTGATTATCTTTGAAAATAAATTTTCTAGCAAGAATATCTTTTATTTTCACTATATTTTTTTAATAACCTTTTGAAATTTAATAACCTTTTGAAATTTTGTAATGATGGGTGATTTAGAATACACATTAAAATGAAAAAAAAAACAAGTTTTATGTTCAATGCACCTAAACGACTCTATAAATAATTACAAATGATATAGTTGTTTTATTTACCCAAGTTTGGTAGTTTTCTAGAACAATGAGGTAACCACGAGGTAACAGGGTATATGGTTGATATGGTAACGTTCTTAAAAGGTAAAGGTACAAATAAAAATTATTTTGGAAATGGTAAGGTAGTTTTATTTATTAGTTAGAATCTGGTAAAATAGCTTTATACATTTCATTTTAATGGGAACGTATAGAAGCGGAGTTCTAGAGTTTTATATGTATTTATATTTATATGTATACAATCTTAGGAACAAAGATAAAAGTGCAAACTTTCTTTTGTCTCATATCTGTGAGGGTGTTTCGAATCAAGTCACGCGTGTTTCGATGTAAGGAGGGGTATGTGAAGGAAGAATGATTAAAAACAATAAAGGGACTTGGAGCGTTAACACTACTTGGATATCAGACAGATCTGTCAGGGTTTAAGAGTCAACAAAACACTTATACAAAATAAATTCTGAAGTAATCAGGTGTTAGGTTAGAATGCTGAACTCAGCGAGATTTCGATTTTGAATCGACTTTGGGAAGTTATTTACTCTACATGCAGCCAACTCTAAAATTTACACTCTACATTCTCCAAATCTAAGCAAGCTTATTGGAGCATTTGATTTTTTGTGGTGATTATGAGACATACAGGCATAAGACTTTTCAGCCATAGGTCTTTTCTTTTTAATTTGCAAGGATTAGAAGAGTACCTCGGTAATTGTGTAAGGTTGACTTTACTAGAGAACTCTATCTTTTGCCTTCTGCAGATTTGGCCTCACAAACCAAATTCCTTGCCGAATTTTAAGAAGGAACTGTTAATGAGTAAAATGTCTTTATGGTGATTAAGCAACGAACTTAGCGTCTGATGTTCCAGGATGTTTGTTTCTAGTTGGTATAAAACCACACTTTCTTATTGTAATAGGGAAACATTAACTCTACCACATTCCTTATTGTTGAACATTGGATTTTGACAGATTTATTGCACAATAGGATAGAAATATTTGGAACTTTATTTAAAATTTTAGGAAAAATTACTTCGCTAATTAAATATTCTGAAGCTATGTAATTTTTGGGGGTCGCTGTAACGGCTCAGCTGAGCTAACCCGTCAACAATCTCCAAATATTTCAATGATACTATGTATTTAGTAATAAAGTGTGATTTACTAATGTTTAATTGCATTGGTTATTGATTATTGGTTAATCGGCTAAATATATTTCATTGTAATAAAATCTTGATATTGAATACATCTACCAATAATTTAATCAATAGGAACATACCTTAGAAGATTACATTTTACACCTTGAATTGAGAGTATTTAGGTAAATGTCAGCATCGGTGATAATTCCAATAGAGAGGTGGATTTGTTCCATGTTGAAGTAAATTGGGAATGCAGGAGCCATCACTCTGGTTCCTTCATAGAGCATCAGTTGTAGTCTGAGGAAAAGATATAAACCAACAAAGTTACATTTATTACTTTATAGAACATACAGACAAATGAAAGGGCAGGTTAGTTATAATTGAGACCATTAAATGTGCAACTGGACTTCAATAATAGTTCAAAGAGCTGTAATTGATGCCTCTTATATTTATTCGATTGAGAACATTCAATGCTAAGTACTATTTTAATTATATGAATTGCTCTCTCTGAACTAAAAAACACTTATGTTCTCTCACTGCTATATGTGTAATGGGATTGATTACATAGAGAGAAATACCTAGAGTGGTAGTTTTGCATTTCAATCAGTTTCACATAATTTACTTGATTGGGAACATTTAGCATTAAGTACTATAATAATATATGAATTATTCTTCCCACAGAACTAAAGACTCTAATCATTCATTGTTATGTATATTACAGAATACATGGAGAACATACCTTGTAAAATCACTTCATAATTGAGATATGAGGTATTGAACTTCATAATTGAGATATGAGATATTGAACTTTCACGGGGAAAAGGCTGCTTTCTTGTGCGAAAGATTTCACGGTTAGATTACCTAACCTCAAACACGGACAAATTACACTTTTGCGTTGAATAATTTAAGAGACAGAATATATCTTTCAAGAGCGGTTTCCAAATACCTAACTACGATGTTAGAAATTCACGAAAATTCACACCTTGAAAGTTACATATTCTACATTATTGACGTTGACAGAGGAATTATCTTGAATTTACAAAATTAGTGAAGGAAAATAATAAAATTTTATGCTAATGATTAAGTTCAGGGAATCATCATTTTAACCTCAAAACTTCCAACGAGACGAAAATGGCGGAACGTTTACGAAATTCATTTGGTCAACGAAGCACATATCGTCATCGAAACACATTTGGTCAACGAAACACAAACCGTCAGGAAAGCAGGAATCGTCGTCGAAACACAATTGGTCAACGAGACACAAAACGTCAGGAAAGCAGGTTTCGTCGACGAATTCCATTTGGTCATCGAGACACAAAACGTCAGGAAAGCACAGAACGTCCGCGAAATCCAAAGGGGCGGAGCTTAATAGCTAGACCACTATATATTGCAGTAGAACGGGAGCTCGCGGTTTGAGATAGTCACCGTACCCGCGTCACTGCCCTCCGCGACATGCGGTTCACGAGCGCACTATATCCGATAGCGCTCAGCTAGAGTGCTTATGTTTTCGGTATGTATGTATGAGTTAGATAGCTAGGTAGATAGCTCTCTCTCTTAGTTCGATTTTTCTTTCAGGTTAGACTTCGTAAGTATGTTAGGAATGTTAGGTTAGGTTATTTTGGGTCCCAGCCTCCGGCGCTAACCCAATAGTCAGATAGGCAGTAGGGGCCTCCGGGCCAGCAGTCATAAATCAGTTAGAAAAAAAAAAGAGCTCGCGGCATTAGTTCCTGAGCTCTCCGAGAGTAAGGACTCATTTCGGTTTCGTGAATTTTGGTGACGTAGTCCATGTAAATTGTAAATTTTTTTAAATTGTGGGTTTTGGACTTTGTACTAACGTATACTTCGCAGTGAAGATATTGCTATGTTTTTAATGCAAAGGAACGTTAGCTCATTTTGAAGTCGGATTAAACCGGTACTCCACGTGATTTGGTTTTGAATGTAGCCGATTGTGGGGAGTGAACCTTGGTGTCTTACGATTTCAAACTATTTGAGTGTTAAATTTAAATTTGGGGTAGTTTTGTTCTTGGGGATATGGACTACTGAACAAACATATCATACATGGTTATGGTAGGGTAGCGCGCTTCACGCCTACCTCATGTAGGGACAAATACTTACTCAGGGTTTCTGAGGCGGCCTGAGGTCGATTTTGCCCATTTTATGGGATCGACAAATGCCTCCGTGTCCGATTTCTGGATTATTGAACCCTAGATGACCTCAATTTTCGCGGGTTAGTCAGGCTGTAAGCTTGCTAGACCAGTTCAATGATTCATTGGCCGGACATGTCTTACGTTAGGATTGGTTGGCTTCTGTTCGATTCCAAAAAAGGATTGGCTTTGTGTTAGAAGCTGGTTCTGGTTCCCCGACATTTAGAATGGAAGCCTGCCCGTAGGGTTTGTCAGGGATCATAGGATTTGTCAGTCTGATCAACTGTTAGGTAAATTTAGTGATTCAATGTTAGCAAGGGTTTTGCACTTTATGCCACGACACTTGGATAAAATAAACCCTTTTGTTAGATTTAGATTTTAAATTGAGATCCGCGAATCTCTTGCAATTAGGTATGTATCTCTTAGCTGTTAGGCCATGTAGGCTAGGATGGATTTTCATTCTAGGTATAGTCGTTACGTTGAACCTAATACGTCTAGTATGTAACGTATCTGATCAACGGAACATAGGGAATCTATTAATCCTTTGTTTCAGGTTATTAGTGAACAAATAGTTGGAGAATAACATAAACTGGTCGTTGACTAGACTTTAATTGAGTTTTATAACAATTTCCACTTACACAATATATTTACAATCTTTTATAAAACTAAATTCCTAAATCTGTGTAAGAGCCGTGATCTAGTTTTGGTAATCTGCACAAATAATAATAAAACAATAAAACATCACTTTATTTGAGCGAAAATATACACCACGACGTACATAACGGGATCAGGAATTTAACGAAGTTTCCTGAATACCAATATTTACAAAGATCACATTTTAAATCTTGAAAACTATCTAATAATCACCTAGGTATTTATTTACAAACCTAGAAATTGTACATTAATTACATCACAATTATGATATAAACCTTATTTACGGGATAACAAATACATTTGCAAATTCAATCAAGCAGTTTAAAACATAATATTGTTTGATAAGCCTCTGTGTTAGGGCTTCAATGTAGCTTCAACTTAAATATTACTTAGCCTTATGCAGAAGTCTGCTAATTTATGGACATTCCTTTAAAGTCATACACGTGTTATGCAGTCCAGAGATCTAGCTGAAATGGGATCGAAGACATAAGTTATGTCCTGAAATTATCTGATTGGGTCGGTTGCACCCTAGTTAGTCTTCCCACATATACAAAGGAAGATCTGACATATCTGCATCGAAATTAATAGCTCGGTAGAAGCTAAACTATCAAAGTTACATTGGAAACTTGACCTATAAGGCATGTCTAACAAATTGACTAATTATTGTAAAACTAGTAAACATTTTGTTATTCCCGAAGTAACATTCCAATGCTGTCGATCGATACAATAAAGTTCTATGTGACTCAACGACTGACTACATGACTCTGACGTCAACTATAGACTTGCAATAGGAAATGTAAACTCCTCACAACCGTGAATAAATTCTCCGCTTCCTTAAATAGCTTAATTTGGCAGGAGAGAAACACGGAGGTGAAGGTGAGTGTTGAATATTCGGAAAGGGATCCCTTAAACCTACTCCCGTGTCACAAGTCTCGGGCGCTACTCGGGTTTCTCTCCCTCCCGCGATGGACCCGGCACTCGCACGGTGAATCCATAGAACGCTAGGAAGTTCTCTCTCTACAAAACTTGCTATTATAGATACGAATCATGACAAAACACTATTACGTCGTAAACTATTAAAGCCAAACTGTTATCATACCTACTATCTAAAGCATAATATCTAACATGACACCAAGTACAAATCATATACTAAAACTTATTACATTGCGATTATACACTATGATTACATAGCTTCATTGACGAGCTCTGTCTTGCTATTTTAGAAATTAAACATGACAAAAATTACTATTACGTCTTATGCTAATAAAACTATAATTTAATAATACAGGCGAGAATATTTACATAAATTTACTTAAGTCACCTAAAAAATATTTACTGTGTCAATCAAAGTTAATTCTTATTCAAATATTGTTAAGTTAGAATTCTTAGAATCATTAGATTAAATTCATATTTTTAGAGGTAGATCAAAGGTTCATTTCAAATCTGTCTGAGTTACAACAACGGTTCACATACGTAGAGTCCTACTACTAGATGATCATTGGCCAAACTAAAATAAGTAGTAGACGTTAAAGCGATTATAGTTACAAGTTAGGTGCGGTAAAAATAAAATTTAAAATGTCAAATTAGTTAATAATAGGCAAGATTTTTTCCTTAGGGGGGGGGTCGTTACAATTATGTGCCGCAAACCAGGATTAAAAAGAACCTTAGATTTTAGCTTTCAACTACTAATTTTATATAGGTATATAAGTAGCTATGTCCATGTGCCTCCGTGTATATGGACAATTTGTTGCCGTGTATGTATGCGAATATGTATAGATTTGGGATGAACCTTTATCACCTAGCTTCTAAAATAAAACCAAAAGTAAATAAGTAAAGTTGGGGGGTCGAGGATGTATAGATATCAGTATTGAGTATCATTCCAAAATAAAAAAATATAAGAGTTCAGTAATCATGATTAGTTAGAAGAAGTATATTTAGCTTTAAAAGTATTAATTTAGAAGTATCAATTCAAAATATCCATTGGAATTAAGCTCAATATATACCATACTATCTTGACTAAAAGCCTTGTTGTCAAATTATCATGTAGGGATTATGCTAACTGACATGTAGGAAACTTAAATCTATGTTAAGTTACAGTAAATTCAGTCTGGGTTTTCATGTTTGAAATTCTGCCAGGAGTCTGCATGATGTCCAGTTCATTCAGGGGTCCACCATATCTGAAAAATGCGTGAAATGAAGGATTAGTTACTGTTTTAAGATAAGAATGGAAAATAGTGAAAAAAAAAAAAATCTTTATCACTAATGACATAGGTAGACTCAATCAATGAAATGGTTATACCATGTTAGAGTTATTTAGTTCAAATTATTATCATTAATTACTCATAATATTGGGAGGTACTCTGATACTTCACAAACAATTTACAAAAAATAAAATAAAAATAATAATAAGTTGTCATTTATGTGAATCAAACTCACAATCTAGGATTCATGAACAAACTTATTATCAACTGTGCCATTAGGCCAATTAAACTGTCTCAGATCAAGCAATTATTCAAATAAATAAATTCATAATGATTGTCATGTATGGGAATCAAACTTACAATCTAGGATTCTTGAGCAAACTTATTATCAACTGTGCCATTAGGTCAATTAAACAGTCTTAGACCAAACAATTATTCAAATAAATAAATTCATAATAATTGTCATGCACAGGAATCAAACTCACAATCTAGGATTCATGAGCAAACTTATTATCAGCTGTGCCATTAGATCAATTAAAATGTCTTAGATTCATAATAATAGTTATGCATGGGAACAGATCCCACAATCTTAAACTCACAGGCAAACTTTTAATAACTCGGCCATTAGGGAAATCAAACTGCCAGCTACAGTAAGCATGGGCATAGTAAAAGTTTGGAATTAGTTCATAGCACATAGGTTATAACACACACTCTCAAACATTACATCATAAACCAAACACAGGACCATACAGAACAGTAGTACAATTACTACTAATTTTAGGATATAATCCATAAGTAGTTTCATCTCCGGTGACTAGCACAGTGCATAGCTAGGTAACAAACTTGACTCTTCATATTCTAATAGCTGTATGACACTATTATAGGCAAGTGCATTGTTTATTACCAGATTTATGTATTGTTAAAGTTAGATATGAGAATAAGATTTTTAATTACCGTTATCTTGATGATAGAACAAGGTTGACATAAATCTAGGAACAGGCAGGAACAACCACTGCTGTGTCTCAGGCTTTTAATTTCCATCATGATGTAGCTCGCATACTCTGGAAAAATAATAGGTATAAAATTATGTACAGTTTTAAGTAAGATTTTCATGCATTTTACTTGATAATAGGCTCAATTTAATTTATATTTACAGACTTTAGTAAACATGGCTATGATTAACATACTCATAATTTTCAAATCTTTGGAATACACGGTAGCCTATAAACTTTTCAAATTAGGGACTATCATTGGTACTCATTACTGTGCAATTGTAAACAATTATTCGCTTACATTTTATGTACAAATAAACTTATATTTATATTAGTTCAAGTACATCCGCTGTTGTGATAAGTTATACATAAATTAACAAACAACAGTACATACATACATACTCAGATACACTATAGGTATTATTCAATCTATTGTCAACTCATTTTAGCCGTTGTAGAATATTATAAACTAACTTAACCATCAGGGTAGTTTAACAGTAGAGGCCAAATTAACTTCAGTATAAGTTAGAAATACACATTATTGTGATTGTGTTCACATTGCAATATATATGAACATATTACACATAGTGATAAACACAAATATTAAGTTAACCAAGTTTACAACGGTGACCATAACAGATTAGATAATTAATACATAATTAGCCATGGGAAACTCAAAAGTTAAGAATGATATGAGATGGTGAATTAGGTTTAGAAAGGTCAGACTGCTAGGTCAAGTTTTACAGAAAATACTTAGGTAGTAAGATAGGGTACTGACATAATTAGCAAATCAAGTTTCAATTTTTTAGTCATAATATAATAATATGAATTTAGTTCCATTTAATAGAATCACTTACTTTTGTGACAGCTTGGCTCAGTCAGCAAGCTGGCAGGTTAATATCTCACTTTAGGCTGGCTAATCATTTCTTGGCGATTTCCTTTTGTTCCTTGGTTTAAGTTTATCCACGGTTTGTCTCAAGAGTAGTGCATTCGTTAAGATAGTAAAATCTGGAAGATTAATATTTACCTTTAGAATAATTGTAATATAGGTACTATTACAAGAGGTTACTTCACTTTATAAGAGCTGAAACCCCATAACATCCTAAACGATCCAATCGTCGTCGAGTCATTAGTCAAATTATAATATATATCAACGTCTTGTTAGAATTTATTGGAATAGAATGCAGAATTGGCAGGCGAACGATTGTCGAACAAATATATAGAATGGTATTTAAATACATGATCACAAAATGGCCGACTGAATACGAAACAATTATTACTTCGGTTTGTAAATTTATGTCATAATCAATCTGTTAAGCATAGGATAGTGTAATACAATGTATTGACTTACCTTTTAGATAATTACGTTGTCATGTTAGTTAGAATTTCGTAAATAATTCGTCACAGAAGCATAGGTGCACCCAACCGTTATCAGTATCACGTTTCTTCTTGTAATCATTTAGACGTTTAACAAAACAATAACGTGGAAATTTAAGGTGACGTAAACACACACAACTTCTATTAATTATTGCAGGTTTTTAAAAAGTAAATAAGTACATAAAACACTGTAAAATAAGTCAATTTAGAATACGCATTTCAAATTTCGAACCGGCGAGAAAAATAAATCTTCTATTTGCTATTTGCTAGTGACGTAATGAACCGATGATACCAGTAATTGATTTTTAAAATGATCTACTCTTACGAGTTTTCAAAAATAAGTGCTACTTTCTGAGGATGAATATGTAATTACTTAAAAAGATAGATACTTAATTATGTAAATAGCAGATACATCATAGTAAATCTATAATGGCACAAGGTAAAGTAATATTATTAGTATAATAAGCACGTTATAAACGAGAAAGATAGACATTCTTATTCTAAAATTGGTTAACTTACATAGAATCATTACGACTCAATAATTTTCACTAAAATAAACATACTTACTAACACATATGCATAAAAATATAACATGATTATGTCTGTCATATAGGCACGGGAAGTAAAATATAATAATTTGTCATACTTCTAAGAAACTGTAATAAGTAAATTATTCAAATCATTGATACATTTTATTAGTAGTAAAGGAATCTCGTAGCTTTGAATTAAAATTTCGAACTAAAATTACGATAATGTGGCAATATCAACATAAATTGTAGGATTGAAAATAAAAAAATCTTGTCTACGGGAAATTGATATGTCAGTGACAGAATAAATAGTACTTTGTGTCAATTTCAAAACTGAATAGGAAATAAATTAATTAAAATTGTACATATACTCGGATTATTTCAGTATTTGTAAGTTTTAAAAGAAATTCCAGAATAATAACCAGTTCATACAATTTCACTAGGCCAGCAGCGGCTTAAAATTAAAAACGAAAATTAATAGGGACGTCCATGACTGTAAAGGCACAGTCGAGTGGGTTTCGTAAGTTTCGTTAGAACGAAGTTCCCACTAAAAACATTGCAAACACTTATAATACATAGGGCAGGAAAACAAATAATATATGTATTTTACCACGTACAAAATAATTATAGTATGTGATTTCGATTTATCACTATTCATAAAGCTTTAGATTTTAATTTGGAAAACAAAAGTTAGAAAACAGAAATCCAATTCAAATTGATGCATTTCTAGTTACAAAATTAGGAACTAGATGGTGTTGTACGCTTCTGACACACGCTATTAAAGCTTAACTTAAAATATAACACATAACATTTTACGACTAATACAAGTTTTGCGAAAATCAACGGAATTTCATTGGTACATCTTTATCATACGTATGTATAACCTTATAATATTATAGTACATACAAATCTATACTAATAATTTTGCGTTTTGTTTACAAGTTATTTGCTATTATTTCGGAAACCACTGGACCGATTTGTAAAATTCTTTCACTGTTGAATAAGTACGTGATCACTGATTGCTGTAGGCTATGTATTATGTAATATATGGCAAAAGTAGGGTCAGAACACTAATCTCATATACTGAGTATAGATATAATTTATAGATATATTAGATAAAATCATATTAGGTAAAAGTCATAAATTAGGCCATATTTAATGAATGTTTAGAGTTCAGATTGTATAATTCTTTAACAGTTAGGAATATGTAAATATAGTAATCTAATATTTTGGGAAAAAAAAACTTGTTCAAATAGACATATTATTGAATATTAGAGAAATCGATAGGATTAGACAGATACTTAGATTTAAGGACATAAATTAATTCTTAATTTCATTAGAATCCTAAAATTTTATGTTAATGGCAAAATGCAAGACAGAGTTAGTTATGAATGAATTGGAATAACGCGGAATAAGATTTCTACAGTTTAAATTTCATAGAATTTGTACAAGGTGTCACAACAATAAAACATACTTATTATTTACTTTTTCTTTTCTAATATTCGTTTGAAAATTTTGATATTTTAAGAATTAATGATTAACAGTTTTCTATTTTCAGTTTAGTCTTATTTAGATCCTTTCAGAAAAACGTGGAAAACAAGGAAAAATAACTAGATCGTTAAAACAATGGAATGAAGGGTCAACCATTGGAAATAAGACAGCGATGGAAATTCGACAAACTTGATGTGTACTTTAGTTTTAATGATGACAACAATTATGTTATTTAGAAATCAAACTGATTATCTTTGAAAATAAATTTGCTAGCAAGAATATCTTTTATTTTCACTATATTTTTTTTAATAACCTTTTGAAATTTAATAACCTTTTGAAATTTTTGTAATGATGGGTGATTTAGAATACACATTAAAATGAAAAAAAAAAAACAAGTTTTATGTTCAATGCACCTAAACGACTCTATAAATAATTACAAATGATATAGTTGTTTTATTTACCCAAGTTTGGTAGTTTTCTAGAACAATGAGGTAACCACGAGGTAACAGGGTATATGGTTGATATGGTAACGTTCTTAAAAGGTAAAGGTACAAATAAAAATTATTTTGGAAATGGTAAGGTAGTTTTATTTATTAGTTAGAATCTGGTAAAATAGCTTTATACATTTCATTTTAATGGGAACGTATAGAAGCGGAGTTCTAGAGTTTTATATGTATTTATATTTATATGTATACAATCTTAGGAACAAAGATAAAAGTGCAAACTTTCTTTTGTCTCATATCTGTGAGGTGTTTCCGAATCAAGTCACGCGTGTTTCGATGTAAGGAGGGTATGTGAAGGAAGAATGATTAAAAAACAATAAAGGGACTTGGAGCGTTAACACTACTTGGATATCAGACAGATCTGTCAGGGTTTAAGAGTCAACAAAACACTTATACAAAATAAATTCCCGAGTAATCAGGTGTTAGGTTAGAATGCTGAACTCAGCGAGATTTCGATTTTGAATCGACTTTGGGAAGTTATTTACTCTACATGCAGCCAACTCTAAAATTTACACTCTACATTCTCCAAATCTAAGCAAGCTTATTGGAGCATTTGATTTTTTGTGGTGATTATGAGACATACAGGCATAAGACTTTTCAGCCATAGGTCTTTTCTTTTAATTTGCAAGGATTAGAAGAGTACCTCGGTAATTGTGTAAGGTTGACTTTTACTAGAGAACTCTATCTTTTTGCCTTCTGCAGATTTGGCCTCACAAACCAAATTCCTTGCCGAATTTTAAGAAGGAACTGTTAATGAGTAAAATGTCTTTATGGTGATTAAGCAACGAACTTAGCGTCTGATGTTCCAGGATGTTTGTTTCTAGTTGGTATAAAACCACACTTTCTTATTGTAATAGGGAAACATTAACTCTACCACATTCCTTATTGTTGAACATTGGTTTTGACAGATTTATTGCACAATAGGATAGAAATATTTGGAACTTTATTTAAAATTTTAGGAAAAATTACTTCGCTAATTAAATATTCTGAAGCTATGTAATTTTTTGGGTCGCTGTAACGGCTCAGCTGAGCTAACCCGTCAACAATCTCCAAATATTTCAATGATACTATGTATTTAGTAATAAAGTGTGATTTACTAATGTTTAATTGCATTGGTTATTGATTATTGGTTAATCGGCTAAATATATTTCATTGTAATAAAATCTTGATATTGAATACATCTACCAATAATTTAATCAATAGGAACATACCTTAGAAGATTACATTTTACACCTTGAATTGAGAGTATTTAGGTAAATGTCAGCATCGGTGATAATTCCAATAGAGAGGTGGATTTGTTCCATGTTGAAGTAAATTGGGAATGCAGGAGCCATCACTCTGGTTCCTTCATAGAGCATCAGTTGTAGTCTGAGGAAAAGATATAAACCAACAAAGTTACATTTATTACTTTATAGAACATACAGACAAATGAAAGGGCAGGTTAGTTATAATTGAGACCATTAAATGTGCAACTGGACTTCAATAATAGTTCAAAGAGCTGTAATTGATGCCTCTTATATTTATTCGATTGAGAACATTCAATGCTAAGTACTATTTTAATTATATGAATTGCTCTCTCTGAACTAAAAAAACACTTATGTTCTCTCACTGCTATATGTGTAATGGGATTGATTACATAGAGAGAAATACCTAGAGTGGTAGTTTTGCATTTCAATCAGTTTCACATAATTTACTTGATTGGGAACATTTAGCATTAAGTACTATAATAATATATGAATTATTCTTCCCACAGAACTAAAGACTCTAATCATTCATTGTTATGTATATTACAGAATACATGGAGAACATACCTTGTAAAATCACTTCATAATTGAGATATGAGGTATTGAACTTCATAATTGAGATATGAGATATTGAACTTTCACGGGGAAAAGGCTGCTTTCTTGTGCGAAAGATTTCACGGTTAGATTACCTAACCTCAAACACGGACAAATTACACTTTTGCGTTGAATAATTTAAGAGACAGAATATATCTTTCAAGAGCGGTTTCCAAATACCTAACTACGATGTTAGAAATTCACGAAAAATTCACACCTTGAAAGTTACATATTCTACATTATTGACGTTGACAGAGGAATTATCTTGAATTTACAAAATTAGTGAAGGGAAAATAATAAAATTTTATGCTAATGATTAAGTTCAGGGGAATCATCATTTTAACCTCAAAAACTTCCAACGAGACGAAAATGGCGGAACGTTCACGAAATTCATTTGGTCAACGAAGCACATATCGTCATCGAAACACATTTGGTCAACGAAACACAAACCGTCAGGAAAGCAGGAATCGTCGTCGAAACACAATTGGTCAACGAGACACAAAAAACGTCAGGAAAGCAGGTTTCGTCGACGAATTCCATTTGGTCATCGAGACACAAAACGTCAGGAAAGCACAGAACGTCCGCGAAATCCAAAGGGCGGAGCTTAATAGCTAGACCACTATATATTGCAGTAGAACGGGAGCTCGCGGCATTAGTTCCTGAGCTCTCCGAGAGTAAGGACTCATTTCGGTTTCGTGAATTTTGGTGACGTAGTCCATGTAAATTGTAAATTTTTTAAATTGTGGGTTTTTGGACTTTGTACTAACGTATACTTCGCAGTGAAGATATTGCTATGTTTTTAATGCAAAGGAACGTTAGCTCATTTTGAAGTCGGATTAAACCGGTACTCCACGTGATTTGGTTTTGAATGTAGCCGATTGTGGGGAGTGAACCTTGGTGTCTTACGATTTCAAACTATTTGAGTGTTAAATTTAAATTTGGGGTAGTTTTGTTCTTGGGGATATGGACTACTGAACAAACATATCATACATGGTTATGGTAGGGTAGCGCGCTTCACGCCTACCTCATGTAGGGACAAATACTTACTCAGGGTTTCTGAGGCGGCCTGAGGTCGATTTTGCCCATTTTATGGGATCGACAAATGCCTCCGTGTCCGATTTCTGGATTATTGAACCCTAGATGACCTCAATTTTCGCGGGTTAGTCAGGCTGTAAGCTTGCTAGACCAGTTCAATGATTCATTGGCCGGACATGTCTTACGTTAGGATTGGTTGGCTTCTGTTCGATTCCAAAAAAGGATTGGCTTTGTGTTAGAAGCTGGTTCTGGTTCCCCCCGACATTTAGAATGGAAGCCTGCCCGTAGGGTTTGTCAGGGATCATAGGATTTGTCAGTCTGATCAACTGTTAGGTAAATTTAGTGATTCAATGTTAGCAAGGGTTTTGCACTTTATGCCACGACACTTGGATAAAATAAACCCTTTTGTTAGATTTAGATTTTAAATTGAGATCCGCGAATCTCTTGCAATTAGGTATGTATCTCTTAGCTGTTAGGCCATGTAGGCTAGGATGGATTTTCATTCTAGGTATAGTCGTTACGTTGAACCTAATACGTCTAGTATGTAACGTATCTGATCAACGGAACATAGGGAATCTATTAATCCTTTGTTTCAGGTTATTAGTGAACAAATAGTTGGAGAATAACATAAACTGGTCGTTGACTAGACTTTAATTGAGTTTTATAACAATTTCCACTTACACAATATATTTACAATCTTTTATAAAACTAAATTCCTAAATCTGTGTAAGAGCCGTGATCTAGTTTTGGTAATCTGCACAAATAATAATAAAACAATAAAACATCACTTTATTTGAGCGAAAATATACACCACGACGTACATAACGGGATCAGGAATTTAACGAAGTTTCCTGAATACCAATATTTACAAAGATCACATTTTAAATCTTGAAAACTATCTAATAATCACCTAGGTATTTATTTACAAACCTAGAAATTGTACATTAATTACATCACAATTATGATATAAACCTTATTTACGGGATAACAAATACATTTGCAAATTCAATCAAGCAGTTTAAAACATAATATTGTTTGATAAGCCTCTGTGTTAGGGCTTCAATGTAGCTTCAACTTAAATATTACTTAGCCTTATGCAGAAGTCTGCTAATTTATGGACATTCCTTTAAAGTCATACACGTGTTATGCAGTCCAGAGATCTAGCTGAAATGGGATCGAAGACATAAGTTATGTCCTGAAATTATCTGATTGGGTCGGTTGCACCTAGTTAGTCTTCCCACATATACAAAGGAAGATCTGACATATCTGCATCGAAATTAATAGCTCGGTAGAAGCTAAACTATCAAAGTTACATTGGAAACTTGACCTATAAGGCATGTCTAACAAATTGACTAATTATTGTAAAACTAGTAAACATTTTGTTATTCCCGAAGTAACATTCCAATGCTGTCGATCGATACAATAAAGTTCTATGTGACTCCAACGACTGACTACATGACTCTGACGTCAACTATAGACTTGCAATAGGAAATGTAAACTCCTCACAACCGTGAATAAATTCTCCGCTTCCTTAAATAGCTTAATTTGGCAGGAGAGAAACACGGGAGGTGAAGGTGAGTGTTGAATATTCGGAAAGGGATCCTTAAACCTACTCCCGTGTCACAAGTCTCGGGCGCTACTCAGGGTTTCTCTCCTCCCACGCGATGGACCCGGCACTCGCACGGTGAATCCATAGAACGCTAGGAAGTTCTCTCTCTACAAAACTTGCTATTATAGATACGAATCATGACAAAACACTATTACGTCGTAAACTATTAAAGCCAAACTGTTATCATACCTACTATCTAAAGCATAATATCTAACATGACACCAAGTACAAATCATATACTAAAACTTATTACATTGCGATTATACACTATGATTACATAGCTTCATTGACGAGCTCTGTCTTGCTATTTTAGAAATTAAACATGACAAAATTACTATTACGTCTTATGCTAATAAAACTATAATTTAATAATACAGGCGAGAATATTTACATAAATTTACTTAAGTCACCTAAAAAAATATTTACTGTGTCAATCAAAGTTAATTCTTATTCAAATATTGTTAAGTTAGAATTCTTAGAATCATTAGATTAAATTCATATTTTTAGAGGTAGATCAAAGGTTCATTTCAAATCTGTCTGAGTTACAACAACGGTTCACATACGTAGAGTCCTACTACTAGATGATCATTGGCCAAACTAAAATAAGTAGTAGACGTTAAAGCGATTATAGTTACAAGTTAGGTGCGGTTAAAAATAAAATTTAAAATGAACTTCAAATTAGTTAATAATAGGCAAGAATTTTTTCCTTAGGGGGGGGGTCGTTACAGGACTGTTTTTTTAAACAATACGAGTAATACTTAGATTTGTTTATCACGGAACCACCTTGTTTTCCATATCTATAAGGGTTCCGTATTTTGCCTATTGGCTACGGAACCCTAAAAATCTATTCATCAATCAACAAAACGACTACGAATCCGGGCGTACAATACAATCTGACCACGTCTCGCTGGTCAAGTTTTTTCCGCACACCCCTTTGTTTCTGCTTTTTGTCCAAATAACGCTTCAATACGCACTGAGCCACGTTTCAAAGGACGCAGGCGAAACTCACGTGTACACCATTTGTGACCATCTATTTGCCAACGACTTCGTCCTGGTAGGGTTCAGAAAAATTGTACTTCCTAAGCAACTTTGTATCTTTTGCATAAGCAGCCCACTAAATATTCCCATTTCTAAGACTTGGGGCTTTCTCTTGCGTGGACAGAGTCAAGGCCATACTTCACCCCGCTGGTATCTTTTACAATTTTATAAAATTAGTTGTAGATGTAGGATCCATTTTGCATATTTTCCAGTTATTCTACCGCCAAACAGTAATGTGCAAACATCACTGTGTTCCGGTTTCAAGGGTAATTACAGTGCATAGAGATAAAGCATCATAGGTATAATAATATTTCTTTGTGACGAGTGTAGTGCTATAATTTGGGCTCTTTGTGATTCGTCACTCTGTACTGCAAAGTCGTTTGTACTATTTTAGATTTATATTTATATTAAAAAGCTAAAGAGTTAATAATATATGTTTGAATGTGCTAGTCCTACTGGAGCGATTTCAAAAATTATTTAAACGTTGAATAAAATATGTACCTACGTAATTCTTGAGTGCTATATATAGGCTGTACATTATGTACTACAGGCGAAGCCAGGATTGACAGCTAATTCCTAATATACCTATAACCTATAAATTAATATTTTTTACTTTCTGACTAATTTTAGTAGGTAACGAAAAAGTCAGTGAGTAGGTATTATGCTTGTAAACCTTAAAAATCGAATGAATTGGATCTAAATGAAATATGTACATAGGTATATTTACTTATAGTGTAGTTTGGAATAACACAGGTTATTTTTTTTCCGTTGAAAACATCGAAATCGGGAATTACCCGTGTGAAACCGTGATGATCAATATCTAATTCATATTTTTTGTATTTAAAATGTTATGTTGGTTTGTGTACGCTTCAAAAACTCAAAAAGTTTTACACCGATTGAGCTGAAATTTTAGAATGATACATAATCCGCATCAAGGATTGTTTTTATCTAATTTTTGAATCACAATGTGCCACAGCGAAGCATGGCAGGGTACAGCTAATATCTGCATATTTGTGAAATTATTTATGTAATAATAAAACTTCATTTAGAAGTTTTTGTAAATAAAAATAAGAAGAATAATAATATCAGTTTTCTGACGTTGCTCTATTTTAGACCTTGTTAATATATGTGTAACTTAATTAATAACCAAGGCTAAACTAAGGGCATACTCCATAAGGGTGTTTGTACCTATTTATGATAATTAACATAGTTTACCCTCGATAAGAAAGGTAGTGAGAAAAAGGTTTGAGTAATTAATTTTTAATGACAATACCACAGATAAGAAAATAGTTAGGTACGAGAAATGTTTTAAAAGTAGGTATACATTTTTTAATTTATAATTAGAAATTAAATCTCTCAAAGAGATTTAAAAATAAACTATTTTCGTACAAAAAATTAAACCGACTTCAAAACCACAAATAGGCACTCATCTATTTGAAGTCGGTGCCAACCAAATCTAACAGGTAGTGGATATATACTACTTACCTGTGCCTACTTACCATGTGCCTACATAGCATCAATCTACTAACTTTTTGACCTGACTGGCACCGACTTCAAATAGATGAGTGAGTAGCGCTTATAATAATGATTTTAGTTTATTTTTCGCTTTTGAGTGCCTATTTGTGGTTTTGAAGTCGGTTTAATTTTTTGTACGAAAATAGTTTATTTTACCCTTTTTAGTGTACAAGAACAAAATTAAAAGTTTTGATTAACCCCCGATAATCCTACCTTGGATTTGTTATCTGTACAACATTCTACTAATCAAGCCCTTTCATTTGATACCCTTATTGAGGTAGGTTGTTAAGAAATATTTTGTCCGCCATGTTGTGAAAGCGGCCATCTTGAATCGACATTAACCAGACATAGCGAAGAACACCCGCTAGGGTATTAACCTTGAAATAAAAAAAAACACATCGAAATCGGCCCATCCGTTTGAGCTCTACCACGGTGCCACAGCAGACAGACAGACAGACATCGACGTCACTTATAACACCCCGTTTTTGGTCGGGGGTTAAAAAACAAGTTTTTATAAAAGCATTTTTGTATTGACAGGGTCGAGCTTCATAACTTTTGTTAAATCTACAACTATGTCATCCAGAAAATTGTACGCAAATTTCAGATTTTGGTTCATATTTCAAAAACCACTTGACCGATTTCGATAAGATTTATATGGGACCATTCGGGAAGCATACCCATCCGAACACAAAAAGAAATTTTTAAATCGGTGGAGAGGTTCTCGAGAAATCAGGTAACATACATAAAAAAAATTTAAAAAAAACATAGGGGTCGAATTGATAACCTCCTCTTTTTTTTGGAAGTCGGTTAAAAATACGTATGTTTGAAATTGAAACAGAAACATAGCATGCGTCTTTTTTAACTTTTATAGGTTTACACTTGAACGCCATCTTGGTTGATGTTAAGCGACGACGCGGTCTAAGATGGAACGTATCTACTTATCTGTAAAAAACCGATTCACTGTCGATTTGAAGGCACTAAGATAATCTAAGATTCTACGTAACAAAAGAGCGATTACCTTGAAGCGACCAATATTTTTTTTTATAATATAGAATAGAAAGAGAAGAGACAAGCAAACACTACATTTCATTATTATAGTTAGATTACATTGACAAATCACTGAAAATAAATATTATTTTTAATGTTCCAACGTCCGCCACTGGTGAACGTTGGCACAAAAAATGATGCACTGTTTCAACGTCCCCCACTGGGGCCGGTTTTAGTGGTGGACGTTGGGAGTATATATGACATGTGCCTGATGGTAAGCAATATGCCTCCCATAACAGCACATTGATACGCAGCTAATATGAACTGAAAAACTGAAACTAAATATAAACTAGCACTGGACTGCGCTCGTCATCCGATCCATCGACATAAGATAATTGATGGAACAAAACATATTCATGTTTCGAACAAAACAGACAATATCAAAATTGGTTCACCGGTTTGAGAGCTTCAATACCACAGACAAACACACATACAGCGACACGTCAAACTTCTAACTCTCTGTTGTTTTTACGTCAAGGTTAAAAACGAATAAATTTGACTCCACATTCGTTGTGCTGGGGGCACACTAACGGGAAATGCCATTAATTATCGCGTTAACGAACGTTAACCGTAGGTGTAAAATGCACCTAATGGGACGTGTACCGAAGGTTTATTTTATAAATACGGTTAACGTCCGTTAACGCGATAATTAATGGAATTTCCCGTAAGTGTGGCCCAGGCATTAAGATATGACCACATTGTCGCTTAAAGCCGGGCCACACAGAGGCGGGAGCCGAGAAAGCGATCCGATAGCGATCGAGTGCAAAGCGATAGCGGTCCGTATCATGTCACACAGAGCTACTGCCCGCAGCCCGCGGCGGGCAGATGGCGAGAACACAGCCGGTGTGACACCAAAAGCGATCAAATTGCTCACGACCTTACAATGTAAAAAAATACAACTCGTGAGATCGGATCGCGATCGCTACGCGAACGCTCTGTCCTGTGTGACAGTTTGTACTGACTACCGTAGAATACAGCGCCCGCGCGGGCCGTCCGTCGCGCGTCCTTCCCGCGAAGCATGGCGAAGCGATCTCTTGTTTGTCGTCACGATCTTGTCGCGCGGGAAATCGCATCGCGCCGGATCGCTTCCGCTTGCTATGTGTCAGGTTGCATACAAATTCGAATATTACAAAAATTCCCGTCCCGGATCGCGATCGCTTTCTCGCGGCTCCCGCCTCTGTGTGGCCCGGCTTTTAATATCGGGCAAGATGGCGGTAGGTGTAAGCTTACAATAGTTAAAAAATCTGTAACATTAATTGCTTTTGAGATTACACAGGTTAAAAATCATACAAAATATACCTACATGCTACAGTTATATCTACATTACGATATTCAATTCTACATATCTAACGGAAATATATCAGATGGATCGAGATTGGTGCCTTGGAAGAGCGGTGAGTGCATCATTTGGAACGCCATTTGCGTCAGTAATTTTATTAAGCTTTATTTTTTGTTTTTGATTTTCTAAAGAGATGAATAAACACGTTCATTCAGAACCGACCTGATGGAGGCATCGATACCAGGAGTCACAGTTGCGGAATACTGGGCAGCAAAAATTTAAAAGACTCACACACACACAAAAAAAGACAACATCATCGATACGAAGAAGAAGAAGAACACGTTCATTATCATTTACGTCTTACAGATGGCCAAGGACAGAAATGCGGCCGTGGTGGAGGCTCTGGGCCGGGAAGAGGCGACTTAGGCAAAAGACGATGTCGAGTCGATTACTAATCGGAATCGAAATTCGAAAATCGGTAGCGAACGGCTCAACAGACGAAATCCGACTGACTAGTACTAGGCTTAGGTTCAAAATGTTCACAACACCCCTTGTTTTCCCCTTCTTCTCTTAATCCAAGAAATATGTAAAAAAATAACATAAATGTCATGACAAAAAAAACATTTATGTCTGTCCTCTCATTATTTAAGTTCCTAGATAAATTTCAGTTCTACGTAAGGTAGTTTGGTATTTATTTCATGAAGTAAACTAGACACTTGTAGCTTCCAAATGGAAGACTGGTTATTTTGATAGAATCCATTTATTTTGTCTACGAAACTGTAATAACAGAAGAGCTCGAGTTGAATTCCGCGTCAGGATTGAATGGCAAAGTCGACGATTACGGCCACATAACTAACCAAACGCCGTACACAATACCGCCGGTAGTTTGTTTAGTTTCCTTTGCAGATGTGACATACAGTAGCAAAAACTAGCAATCAAAGAACATTGGTTTTGACTGTTGTTTTTAAACTTGACAGCTTTTAGCAGTAGGTGTAAAATATTATCAATTGGTAGTAGTAGAAAGATTACTTACGCATGTTTCTCATAAGTAAAGCGAATGTTTGTAATGTATTTATTATATTATAGACGTGTCTTTATATTTTGGTCTAATAATGTAGAATGGACTATTATTATTACTTGACATTAAATTTATTTCATTTTTGGGGTATAATTATTTTAAGTATTGTTTAATTGTATATTTTTAAAGTGCGAGTTTACGTATTGTTTTACATTTTAATTTTTGACGATTAGGTATGTATCATAAGATTATATTAATATTCATATCTTGACGTAATATTAATATTGATGTAATATTAATATCTTAAAACATAGCCATAATGTTGCAATTGTTAACTCAAATTTTTAAATGTCATTAGTGTAATTCGTTATTTTAAACAGTACTAATTGAAACCAATAAATAAATAAATAAAAATAAATAAATGTTGACGTGATTATTTTTATACAAAAATTCAACATTTCATACCATCGGCGGGCCAGAGTTGTTATTGGAGAATGCCATCGATTTCCGAGGGTCAGCTAGGGCCCTAAGAATGTATTTTCATCTACCCAATACAAAAATCTTCAAATACGAAACACAAACATATGAGACAATAAAACATAAACAAACAGCTGACGACTACGAATTTGGTTTCGACGTATTCAGTGTTGCCATTGTAAAAATATCTTAATATCCTATGCTTAAAATCATCAGATTCATTATAACCAGATAGCCCAGTTTGAACAATGTTCTTTGTAATGTACTTTGAGACAAAATCAATTTTTGTCCCTGTTGTCTGTTCCATTTCATTTTACATGAGCTCTTCGAATTTATCTAAAACTTTCGATCTATCTACCATCGAAGCCGTTGTAGCTTGGTGGCTAAAACGCGTGATTCAGTATCTTGAAGTCTTAGGTTCGATTCCCGCCAGCACCTCTAAACGTATTTTCAAGTGTGTGCTACGTAATATAATATAGTTCATCCACGCCAATAGTTCTAACGGCAAAGAAAAGCATCATGTGGAAACCGTCATGTTCCAAGCATCTTTGAATGTATCATTCATCATCCTGCAATGGGCCAGCGTGGTTGATTATTGCCTTTACTTTCTCCTTGCTAAAGAAGGTACCAGGTTCCAGCAGGCAAACATTTATTTGGCTGCTTATGCATAAGTTATATAAATATTTGTCACAGATAAGAATTGAGTCCCGACTCGGGCATAACCGAGTGACACGAGGCTAGTTTTTTAAGCTGGTATAGCAAGTTAGTGCTAGTAAGCTAGACAAAACTTGCGTTGCGTAGCGTTGTCTACACGGAGCTAGAAGATATCTTGAAAAGAGATCTTGAAAAACTAGCCTCGTGTCGTTCGGGCATAAAGCTTCACATACTTTTCTAAGCCCCTAGACCGGTCAAATAGACAAAACGTGCACAATGTAACGCAGCATTTTATCAGATTGATATTTAATAATGAATCTTATTACAATCGACAAACCTTTTATTGAACTTCAACATACAAAGTAGCCAAAAATTTCTGAGCAAGTTTGTATCGTCGCTTGCTAAGAAATGTATCCGTGCATCATTGTTTTCTTCCATTCTTCAGTCCAAGTTGAAAAGTTTCCGTTTTCGCCGGGCCAATTCAGTAGCAAGCAGCAAACAATCTGTGCAACCACTTTCAACTTTCTTTCAACGGGTTGACGCGAATCAGGTCCATGTTTAATTTAGCACTGCGCTACTATAGCGAATGTTGTTATGGTAAGTACTGGTGGCTTTTAGAGAATGAATACTGAATAGTAAAAAGAATACGACTTCAAATTCTTGAACAGATAGATTTGGTCTTGTATGAAGTACTGTTTGCACCTTTGGAATGGGTCATCTAAATACCAGCTGGAGATTTTGAAATCAATTTAGAGATGTGCTAAAAGGCTGTACTAAAAGTCTTGAACGTCGCCGTAAAATAGCTAGCTTGTCGGTTTTCTATCGCATACATTTTAGACAATATTGGTGGCGGACATTTCACACACAACAACATCTGACCCCAAACTAAGCTTGTAATATGGAAGCCAGCTGATATAATACTTATATATTTTAAATACATACTTATTATACATAGAAAACACCCAGGCACAGTACAAATATTTGAATTAATCACACGAATATTTGCACTGGGAGGGATCGAACCCACGACCCACGGCTTCACAATGGAGAACTGATCTGCAGGATTGAATACCACTTTGCCCTTTTTGTATGGGAATGCTCGTAGTTCGAAAAAAGCGTCTTTAATTCATTGTTTACGTCTCAAAGACTCAAACAAAAATGTTTGACTGCTCTTTAGGTTTATTAACGTCTAGGCTGTGAACTGAGTTGCCTGAGTGTAGTATTATAAGGGTATCAAATATATTTTATGTAACCACCGCGCTCAAATCTAATTATTATCATCATCATCGCGTACTCTAGTTCATTGGACATTACTCTTTCACGACATGCCGCCCCAACACTGCACGAGCTGTCAGTTTGTCTCATTTACTCGTTGCTCGTTTCACGTTTCAAATGGCCAATACTTCTATGACGTAATAAGTCTATGGCAGAAAAACGAGAAGAAACAAAATGGCGCATTGACTTAAGCGTTGTCCGTTTTTTTTCTTCAAAAATTATATTTATACTTGTCATTGGTGAAATTAAACCACAATAAAAGCCATAAACCAAGAGTTGAAGTTTAAGTCTATGGCATGCAAGCATATATTATGAGAAACGGCGGTATCCTTACTAGAGAGAATCCAACAAATTTTTTTTTCTGAACTATATAACTTGACGAACGACTCTTAACTTATAGCTTTCAATTTAATTGCCAAAATATTTAAATATTCAAACTAGGAATATTAACTGCATAATCCAAACTCCGATGGCAACTTTTACCGTATAAACTATCCTTTGAGGTCATAGATCATTGCATCCACTCCGGATTCGACAAGCAGCGATTCGACACCAGTCTATTCGTTTGATAATTGATCATCAAGTAAACGTTGAATGGTTTGCAGACTGCAAGCAGAGCTAATTTTACTGACTTTATAGTCTACACATGTATTTATTATGTCGGATTTTAAAACCATAAATTGGCCTTGCTAACTCATAACGCAGAGCATATAATAAAGAGTGACAAACAAGACAATTTTGTGATACAACAGAGATTTTATTGGCTTGGCTTGTTATGCATAAGTTACGGCTAGTCTAATTGAGAGAACGGCGACTGCCGATCCGGAGCCCCGGGATCAAATCCTACGCACACCATTGTCTTTTCGAATTCGTTTAAGTAATTCCGCTAACTTAAAACGGTGAAAGAACACATCGTGAGGAAACCAATATGTACCTAGATTATTTCCGAGGCCATCCACCAACGCAAACTTGGCCAACGTGTTACATTATAGCCTTGACTCTCGTTTTCGAAAGAAGACACCGAGTCTCAGCAGTGGGAACATTTAGTAGGCTGCTTGTGTGTGTTATGTTTGTGATGTACGATAAATTTGGGTCTACAACTTGTCAACTCGAAAAAGTTCAAGATTAGCTGTGGGCGTTTACTGTGTAGACCTCCTGCTCATCCGTGTTTGGCTAGCAAATGAAAAATCTTATTCCAGTGTCACTTATTGAAACAATGAGTGCAAAAACATTGTAGTCCTTGTTATACTGACTGCTGTATGACATAAAAAATGCTACAAATCAAGGAATGATAACTATGGTCTTGCCAACAGGTTTTACAATTAATGGTTTGTACAAAAACATACCTAATCAGCAGATCAACGAATATTATATTTCTCGAGACCGAACAGTTCTGATCAGATGTCGGGTGGCTCTAGTGACTGATGACCTTAGAAGGGATGTTATCGGACGTGCTAGGGACGGTCGTACTGTGCCGTAAATTGTCCCTACAGAACGCGACATACGTGCTACTACCCTTGCCGAAACGTAAATAAAACGATTTAACGGAATAAAGAAAGATACCGGAAATTTATTTTAGGAGATAGACGTGTGACTGTTTAATAGATACTGGAGATGCAAACTTCAGTTTTTTTATTTGTATAATAGACATAAGTCAATAGTATCATCATATAATCCGGACAGTCGTCCAGTAATCTCGTACCTCTAGTATCTGTACTATCGAAATTGCATATCTCTACGTTCATTTATTTATTTTAAATTTATGTGTTTTAGCATTACAATACAATACAAAACACTTTATTGGCACCACAAACAAAGTTGACAATAAGTAACATATAAAATAACAAAAACATAATGGACGCAAAAGGCGATCTTATCGCTAAAAGCGGTCTCTTCCAGATAACCTTTGATTTATGAGGAAACAAGAATTGTAAGATATAATAAGAATAAGCAAAAAAATGTTAAAGTTGATAATTTATTTATTACTGCTATAATCATCACCAAAAACAATGTTGGCCCATTTAGATAATTGATAATTACTGTTGAAAATAATACTTTGATAACAAAATAACAATAACACGGCTTTCCGTGCTGTTACTTATTTCAGTAAGTTAACATTCGGAGACATGTTGATCAAACATTAAGATATAATTAGTAAAAAACGTATATACGTATTGAGAAACATCCTTTTTTTGAAGTCGGTTAAAAAAAAAAATTCACTTAAAAACGGAACAAACAATTCCTATTCAAAATGAAACTCACACAGTTCACTTATTTTAATAAAAACATGAATAAGAAACTAATACATCGTCGATTATGTATCTCTATATTTTAATTTTGTTGGTATTGCTAAAACCATAGTATCTACCCATATCAATAAATTTTATAAACATAAGACCATTCGCAAAAAAAAATGGTTCAGGCGTTCTCGGGAAATCGAAGAAAATACGTTAATAAAATGTGGTATTTGAAGTTGTTAAAAAAGTTACATTTCCATCATTCCTTTTCGTAACAAAACAACAACACATCTTAATCCTATTAAATAATTTAACTTACTTACAAAATCACACAAAAAAGTTGCCAAACCCCGAATACAAACACACAAATTACCGAAAAATTAGGAAAGTCAAATCTTCTCTAATTTCAACCTCGGATACGAATTTTCTTCCTTATATTATTCATGCTCAAACATCCGACCGGGAAATCTTGCAGATTTGAAGCCGCAAGTCGGGCCCTTTCCGCAGCCGGCACGTAAGGGTGCGTTCACACTGACAAGTGAGGCAATAAGACAGCCAGTGCGTTCGAGTGAAGTGTCGCCTCCAGCGCCGTTGCGGAAATATAATCAGTAAGGAACTTAAGCTTAAAGCCTTAAACTATTGAAATATTGCATATAAACTATCTAGCTCCCAGAAATATCACTAGTTAGCGGATCAGCGGAAAAAGATATTAAGTTTCTAGTTGTTAGTCCATGACTTTGTCAGCGTAAATTTCAGTAAAAGCGTGATCCCTAAGCTCAGTACTTTTTTATGTATGAGATGTATTTGTAGCTTTATTTTTTCAATTGCTATGATTCGAGGTCTTATATACCAAGACGGGAGTAAAAGAGATAATCCTCCATGCTGCATAAGCGCGTATTTCCAAACGAGACATATGTCTACTTGAACTGAACATATACATACCAGCTTTACCACGATGTTTCTCTTCACCATGAATGCTGATGATTATCAAATTTTTTTATATTTAAAATTGAAAAATTACTCAGAGCGGTTTAGATCAGAACTTCCACCCTCAGGCTTGTGAAGTCAGTCGACCTTGCCACCGCAGTTTGTATACTACCACAGCTAATCTGGATACTGCAGATGGACACACAACTGACTTAGCCGCTACCTTTAGGAATAAAAATACGTTCCAAATTTCAGTCAGATCTCTGTACAACGTAATGGGACAATAAACATCAAAACTATAACATTGATTTAAAAAAAAATGTTTTTATAATTCATAAGATTATATTTAATTTTGGTTCCTTTTTATTTGGATTATTTTAAAATTTACAAATGAGTTTTTATCAAAAGTCTTAAATAGATAGTTCAGCACGTTCATCATGGACTGCATAGTCGCTCAACATCGCATACTTATTTTAAAAAATGCTCAGACGTACACTTAAACAGCATTAGGAGTAGAACAATACCAGTTCCATGCAAAAAAGTGTTCAATCATCACACGAGTTTCGAGTTGCCATAGTAATGTATCTAATCAATGTATAAAAGTCAATGTATCTATAATTTTCTCAAATCTCCATTTAAGTAGCAGGTAACAACACTTAACAACAAGTCAGCTTGCTGGTCATTGTCTCTATTTAAAATTATATCAAGTTGTCATACTGTTTTATTCGTATGATGTGAAGAGGGCCCGGACGAACGTGCTCCGTGATTGGAATTTAGAATTTTATTACATTCTACGTTTTATTCGGGTATCCGATTTATAAGGGGCGCTAGCTTCATTTGTGATACGGTGTGTGCTTTGCCATGTACGGATTCTTGGTAATTTTAATTCATTTTCACCTTTTACTATACGAAATGTAACAGGTGACGAAAGATAAAATAGTACGTTCATGTGACTTGATAATGGCCAGTCTTCCAATGTTTATTATATTGCGAAAACGTATTGATCGATTGAACATTACTAAAAAAATAGACTATGTTATATAAGACTTTAATTTATGGCTGGCCTCGTGGCTTAGTAGGTAGTAACTCTGCCTGCGAAGCCGAAGGTCGTGGGTTCGATTCCCACCCAATGCAAATATTTGTGTGATGGATTCAAATGTTTGCACTGTGTCTGAGTGTTTCTATTCATAATAAGTATGTATTTAAAACTATATATGTATTATATCAGCTATCTGGCTGCCATAGTACAAACTTTGCTTAGTTACGTACCTGCTACGCCACCTGTCGGAAATAGGTCGTACCAACTCAGATTTAGAAAAAAAAATTTAGCAAATGTTTATATTCAATGCACAGATTACTGAAATTCAATGACGCAATCTTTGACACATGCTGTCATGTGTCATGTCAAAGCACGAAACGTACGAAAACTCTCAAAAGGGGAATATTTTTTCCCCGATTTTGTTACATTCTTGTTTCATGCTCCGCTTCAATTAATAGTAGAGTTATTTTCTATAGCCTAAAGCCTTCCTCGATAAATGGACTATCCAATAGAAAAAGAATCTTTCAATTCGGACCAGTACTACCCGAGATCCTAGCGTTCAAACAAACAAACAAACAAACTCTTCAGCTTTATAATATTAGTATAGATTATTTATTTAATAACATAGAATACTTTAGATAGGAACAAAATTGTTTTTAAATTACAATTGTTTACTATAATTGTACCTATAAAGGAACAAAATAGAATAAATATACCAAACGACTGAGTATTTTTTAATTCTAAGATAATATTAAGTACGACATTCCGAATCGAATTATGGTATTATTAGCTCTGTGGCCTAAGATGACATCTGCTACTAAAACTACTAACCGTAGCGGTAGCCAGTAGTAGTTTAACTAGGTATCAAACTTTCGAGTTTACACTTGTGAAATCGTGCGTTCTTACAATCTCATTACTACTTCGTCACTAAATACGCATAATTTCACTATTCTCGTCTCTTAATCACCATCAATAGTATCTAATCGGATTAAGGGATAGCAGACGACGTTGATTTATACCCTGGATTAACGCATCCCTAAAAACAGAACTATTCGAATGGGTGATGAATCCGGGATCAGCTCATCGACGACATAATTAAAATATTTTGCTATAGTCTTTTCGTTACTTTCAAGCGCTAATAAAGTATTATAAAAGACAGTTATGGCTGGTCTAATAAGTGACCTACGGACTAGAGAAGACCTCGTCTAAAAATTACGGCTGGTCTAGTAGGAAGACCTGGCGATCCGGCAGATCCGAGGGTCTACCGCCTAACTAAAACTGCCTTAGCTTTGATATTACTATCTTCTTTCTTTTTGCTTAAAATGAAAGAGACAGCAAAGCAAAGCTATAGCCGATTTAGTTAAGCAGAAGGGCCGAAGCCCCCAGGGCTCCAATCGCACGCGCGCCACTGTCTTTTCGAAGTCACGTGCGAAATGACGCTAACTTAAAACGGCGAAGGAAAAAATCGTGAGAAAATCGACATGCACCTAGAATCTTCAGAGGTAATGTGTCATCCACCAACCCGTACTGAGCTAGCGTAATGGATTATGGCCTTGCCTCTCTTCTTGCGATGGAAGGCCCTGAGTCCCAGCAGTGGGAACATTTAGTGGGCTATTTATGCAATGCTAATATAAAAGACAAGACAATTTTGATTAAAGGCAAATACAATGAAACATGAGTTGATAAAGCAAGATGTAATTGAAATCCCATCAAAAAAATGTGAAATGAGAGCCAAGTTTAATATTAAGATTTGAGGTCAGGTCTGAACAGGCCTTTAAACTAAAAGTGAGCAGGGTAGTGATTCTAAACGCAATCCGGAATGTCTCTGTCTTTCTAAACATATAAAACAAAAATCGAGATATGAGATTCCGTGTCAGATCAATCCGATTGGGTTCGTTCTGAACCTAGATCGATCGATGAATGGATTGATCGCTAGGCTAGTATCTTCCGGAAAAGCATGATTTACCTCTCTAACTAACTTTAATGGTTAACTTTGATGGTTAACGCAACATGAAGGTTAAAGGTGTGGTTTACAAAATGAGTTGAATAACGAAAGAGGTCTCAAAACGCTTTTCTACATTTCTTGCTCTAATTGCAATTAGATATGAGGTAATACGATTATAAACATGAAATTGCAGAACACCGATCACTAGAGTACCATCGATAGCGGGCGGTAATCCGATTACGGGATCGCAGATGACGCTGAATTCAGATTTGCATGCGTAATGTTGCTAAGTGCACTTTTAGGAGAGCCATTTTCCACGATCAAAGTGGCCATGGTTCCCGTTTCCTGGATGGGTTTTGGTTTTTCATTTGAAATTGGCGAAGGAAAGTTTATTGACTTGCTTTTAAGAGGCAATATTTTGGCAAGATTAGTCTGGAGAAAATCGACAAGGAAATAGTTGAGGCATACCTACATTGAGTGTATGCCTCTCTCTATTTTTTCTTTGAAGATCAGGATAAAGTAATCTGATTAATTTAATCATCTTTAATTTTGTAAAGCTTTTTTAAACGCTTTAAAACATTAAATATCAAAAAATTAAGACTGTATTTCCCTCAGTAAACGTAAAAAAATATCCATTAATCTGAATCTAATTTTTAAATTTTCTAAAGTTCTTTATAATGATGCATCGAACACGACCCTTTTCGTCAATTACATATATTTAACTCTACCCTGGAAAATAAAATAAAATTACTTTGTTTGTCATAAGTAATGCATTTTACATGATAATTGCATTGCACATGACCACCATCTCACTTGAAAAAGAACACAAAGAAAGATTTGCAAAATGTACTAAATTTTCTTTTGAAAACGAAATTGATCAACACAATTTTAAATTAACAGCTCCTCACGATATTACCCGCGTAGTTACCGTTTCCGTATATTCTTGTAATAAAAATAAATATACGTGCTTATTCAGATTATAATCTGCTTTAGCCGTTTAGCCGTTCCGAAGTGATCGTGCAACAAACTAAACACCTAAATTATTATCATTTGTAACTATGATTTAGCTTATGCCACTCACAAATAACTTGGATTTCTTTTATTGATGAAATAAATTTCAAAATCGGTTCAATAGATCCAAAGATTTACCCCACAACCTCACGAACTTAACAAATACATATACTTGTACTTATAAATACAAATTGCACTGCTTCAATGAAATAGCAAAATTTTAAAATAAACTAAAATTAGCAAAAAAAAAAAAGTTTCTAACTCCAATAGGTAGAGTAAATCTATATTAATATTACAGGGCTGAAGTGTTTGTTTGTTTGAATGCGGTAGTCTCAGGACCCCAACTACCACCGATTACAAAAACTCATTTGTTTTTATGCCCGTAATCTCTGAGTGTTATGAGCTATATATTCAACGGGCGAAACCGGGGCCGCTAGCACCTTATATAATCAGCTGTTGAAATAAATTAATCTCACAGATTCAAAGAGTCATGTCTATAGGAAGCACATTGCAAATTACCCTATCTAATAAAAGAAAGTTCCCCCTATAAATCATATCTCTTCCAGCCCTCCTCCGTCCCTCCGAGGGGGTCATTAGGGAACGTGTGGATAATGTCTTCCACGAGCGCTCTAAAACGGTCGTTCGACAAAACTGGCAACACCAGTTAAATTACGGCTGCTTTTTACTGGCAATAATAGGGTGTCTGCGTTTGGTGCGATTTTTTGAAGTACTGTTCAAGTTATAGGAGTGTGTGAGTGTATGTCTCAAAATTTTACTAGGACGTACGAATGTACGATGCTTTGGGCAGAAGTGTTGGTTTTCAAGTTCGGTTGGTCTAGTCAGGAGAACGGCGACTGCCGATTCGGAGACCCTGGGTTCAAAACCACCCGCACCACTGTCTTTTCGAAGTCATGTGCGTAATGCCGCTAACTTAAAATGGTGAAGGAAAACATCGTGAGGAAACCGACATGTACCTAGAATCTTTCGAAGTAATTTGTCATCCACCAACCCACACTGGACCAGCGTGGCGGATTATGGCCTTGACTCTCTTCTTGCGGTAGAAGGCCCCGAGTTCCAGCAGTGGGAACATTTAGTGGGCTGTTAATGCTATTGGTTTTCATCAAATATAATTTATGTCTTAATTTTTCGTAACTCTACATTGAATAAAAATAAACGAAACGACAATACAATAAATTGTTTGTTTTGTTATAGTTGGAGTGTTTTTTAACGCATAACTGAGAACTTCACTTACAGTTACTTTTTAACGGCAATAAAAAGTATCTTTGGTTTGAGCAATGTTTTGATTCAAGGTAGTGTGGTAAAAAAGTAGCGAGTATAAAATATTCCAAAAAGTTTTCCTCATGTCTTGTTATATGACCGCAGACCAAACTTTTAGCTTAATAAGTATAAAAGTGGTGTGTTTTTACGCAAACTTGGAAAAACCAGTCAAATGGGTTGTTTACAATTTTTCGGAACTGCTTTTATTTTGAAAATTGACGCATGTTTACCGTAATAAATAACATTTTATTTTAAAATATTTGCATTTTCGATGAGTAAATATGCATTATTAGACTAATTTTGAATTTTGCCGCTAAAACACTAACGGCTGACATGACGTCACTAGTCGCAAAACATTGGTCGCGATTCGTGACTGTATGACCAGTTTATATGTTTTCTTATGATTACTTGAATACATACTATCGAAATCGTCATCGCTTGCTCGCAAACTATAATAACAAGAACAAAATTAAAAATTTTGATTAACCCCCGACTACCTCGGATCTCGGATTTGTAATCTGTACAACATTCTGCTAGTCAAGCCCTTTCATTTGATACCCATATTGTGTTAGTAGTGAAAAAAATAATGTAATTCGCCATTTTGTGGTGGCGGCCATCTTGGATTTGAGATTTGTTATTATGTATTGTATTCTACTAGTCAAGCCCTTTCATTTGATACCCATATTGAGATAAGTTGTGAAGAAATATTTTGTCCGCCATTTTGTGGAGGCGGCCATCTTGAATCGATATTAACCAAACATAGCTAAGAACATCCGCACGGATATCAACCTTTGAATAAAAAAAACCGCATTGAAATCGGTCCATCCGTTTGAGCTCTACGGTGCCACAGACAGACACACACACAGACAGACAGACAGACAGACAGACCGACAGACAGACAGACAGACAGACATCGACGTCAAACTTATAACACCCCTTTTTTTGGTCGGGGGTTAAAAATGCAGAAAAGTAAACATTTTAGTCAGTTTTCGATAGCTTGTTTTGCGACTAGTGACGTAATAATCCATATTGGTGTTTCCAGTCACGTGACAACAGATTAAAAATATAGCATTTAAAATCATTTATAACAAATTTCTTACGTAATATTAAATTATAATAATGTGTTTTCCGAATTTCTATTAATACAAACTATCATATAGTTAGTGATTAGTGTTAACATGATATTTTTGTTAAAATAACGTCTAGACTATGGAATGTGTGGGCTGAGTGGGTTTTCCCCGATTTTAATAGTCTTGGTGTCTTCAAATCGAGAGTGAATCGGTTTCTTCTAGGTAAGCACGTTCCATCATAGCCCGCATCGTCGCTTAACATCAGGCGAGATGGCGGTCAAGTGTAAACCTATAAAAGTTAAAAAAAAATATCAAGCGAATTTCGGAGCTACTAACGTGTACCTTTCACGATCCACTAGTAAAACACGTCTACCTTAAATGTAGGTAGTTACGACAAAACCATTCAAAACTGTTCTATCTCATGACCTAAGTACGTGTAAGCATAATACGAGTATGCTAGTGCTCTACAAGACGTAACAGGAACGGCGGCAACCGCTCTGCTAATCTGATAATCCGTAACTATGTGTGGAGCGATCTAAGGGATTAAAGATCGCGTGCAATGTGGCTACCTGTGTTGTGAGAGCTTTGTTGTGTGGTAGCATCTGCTTACTATAGACATACTAGCAACGGCTTGCAACTTTACCTGCATAGTTCCCTGTAACTTTTGAGCATTTGAAATTAGCCTATGTGTTGTTGGAATCGTTCGAGAACATGCGTCATCTATCGGCCCATACTAAGCCAGAGTGGTAGGATTATGGCCTTAACTGTACTTGGAAGAAAATGCCTAACTCCCAACAATGGGCACATTTCGTGGACTGCTTATGCTATGCGTTGTTCCAGTTTTCAGTTACGTTGTAATCTGTTGTCCAATCATAGAGCCGTATTTGTTTCTAGAACACCTCTAATTGAAAACTATTTTCCCCAGGTTTTTAGTATTCAAAAAACTTCCCATTGTAATGATAATCGTGCCATCTAGTGTTCAATTGCGCTACAGTTTTAATATTAGACTATAATTATTATTATGACTCGATTCACCAATTAATCAATCATGTTATTGCAAATACAATGTTTCAATTTCGCTGGTCTGGTTGGTAGTTGGTAGTAAGTCTGCCTACGAAGCCGTTGGTCGTGGGTTCGATCCCCATTCAATGCAAGTATTTGTGTGATGAATACAAATACATGTATTGTGCCTGGGTGTTCTCTATGTATACCTAATAAGTATGTATTTAAAAAGGTGGGTTCCCAACGAGTCACACCAAACGAGTCACACTGTGACTCGATGGGATTTTTTTTCCCAACCAGTCACACTGTTACTCGTTGGGGAAAAAAATCCCAACGTGTCACAGTGTGACTCGTTGAAAACGCACCCCAACTCTGCTCTGGTAAATGTCTGAAAAATTACTGCTGTGTACATTTTGGCTAACTTTTAAATCTGATTACGAAATGGCAACGATGAATCATTTGCGAAAATATTTCCCGGGGTCGTGGTGAAGGATTGCTACTTTCACTACAACAAAGCCATTTTAAAGAAGCCTGCGAATTGAAATTGACGCATTCTGAAGATATAAAAAAAGTATGGTAAAACTAAGTGTAGTTCTACCTTTACTCCCATCAAACAAATATTATAAGCGACTGGGTGAACATTAACGCTAATCTATAATAAATATGGTTCCAAAGATCTCGAAACAGAACAATTTGTCAAGTATATGGAAAAACAATGGCTAAGAGAAGGTTTTATACCGACTTTGTGTCTTTGGAGAAGCCCACAGAACGACATATGCTTTAGAGTCTTGGCATAGTAAATTAAATAAAATCGTGGGGAAAAAAACAAATATGATGACTTGTTGCACATTTCGAAGCAAGATGCTTGAATTGCTTCAATACTTAGAAGTTTTTCGAAATTATAAGTACCTAAGTTGATTGTGATGAATATGTAGTGGTAGGACTCTTGGCAGAGTCCGCTTGGGGAAGTACCACGCCTTTGCCAGTTATTCTATCACCAAGCAGTAATGTGCAAACATAACTGTATTCCAGTTTGAAGAGAAATGTTTCGAGAGAAATTATAGGGCTTAGAAATATAATATTTTATGAATAATTACTGCGACAAAACATTTAAAATCGTAGATGTAGCAAAGTAATAGCTTAATTCTATTGTTTGATGTCTAGTTTTTTTACGGTTTTAGGGTTACGAGACGAGCAGGACATGAGCCTGATGGTAAGCAACATGCCTGCCAAATAACAGCACAGTGACACGTAGCTATTTGAGCATGAAGAGTCCAAACCATTACCTAGCACTGCCTTGCGCTTGTCACCCAGAGATATAAGATCTTTTATATCTATGCCCTGTAATTTTACTGGAAACATTGCCCTTCGAAACGGAACACAGTAATGTTTTCACATTACTGCTTGGCGGTAGAATAACTGGCTAAGGTGTGGTACTTCCCCAGACGGACTCTGCAAAGAGTCAGGTACAAAACACCGCATTTTTGGGGTTCGAGATTGATCGCAGCTTGACGTGGAAACACCACATCGACAAGATGTGTGCTAAAGTTAGCAGTGCGTGCTTTGCGCTAAGACGAGTATCCCGAGTGGTGTCTACGGAAGTGTCACGTGCATGTTACTGCGCCATAGTGCATTCTCGGTTACAATACGGCACCGAGCTATACGCGCGCGCTGCCGACTGGGAGCGTGCGTTCCGCGCCCAAAAACGTGCCGTACGTGCCATTGTTGGCGTAACGCAATGTACATCCGTCAGACCATATTTCAAGGAGCTTGGTATACTTACTTTACCTGCTATCTGGATCTATCAAGTGTCTGTGTATGTCAAAAATAATCTAGAATCGTACAACACGCGAGGAGAGAGACATTCTCGCAAAATACGCAACGCCGACAAGCTGGATGTTATCCCACACTCTCTCACGAGGTCACGGAAGTTGACTCACATTATGGGACCGGAAGTTTATAACACTCTTCCCAAAATAGTTATATCGGCCCAAAGTTTCGGCAGCTTCAAAAACCGATTAAAGTGCTGGCTTAGTTAGTTAGTTAGTTTGGCGGGGCCTTTTCCGCACCTATCCTCTTTAGTTGGGCCATTAATGTGCTGGCTTATCGATCAAACTTTATATATTTTCATTTTTTATATATAGTTTTAGCGAATTTTTAGAGAGGCAAAGTTCCCATAAAAATGTAAAAATAATAATTTGGCATAGGTCAGTACAATTGTAATAAAGACATTATACTCATATAATGCTTGACAGTTTTCTGTACAATAACTATTGTGATACAGTAAAGTAGTTTTGTTTTTATTTGTTATTAATCGACATGTAAATTGTACATTTATGAATAAAGTACTTTGACTTTGAGTCCTACCACTACAAAAATATAGTTATAAACTAGTTGTATTTATATAGTTTGTATGACAATAGTTACTATTGAGCTTTGAGAAAAGAAGTGTGTGTACTTATGTACGCACGTAAGAAATTAATACTTCTTCTTTTTTTACTCTTGTTAAGAAGTCTAACTTCAATCATAGAATATCTTCATTGCAAAGAAGTATTAACCTGAAGTTAGGTACAACGTTTACTAGCCTAATACAGGGTTTCGGTGTTCCGTGCCAGTGTGTGCACGCATCGTAAAAAATATTCTATTTTTACGATTATATTATAATTATTAAAATGATGACATTTTACCCTAACGCGCCAAAAGAAGTGCAACTTAAAAAAATATTAGATTCATCACGTTATTTCTTTCCGTTTATTTACAAATCGAAGGCAAAAACATTCTAAAAGTTTTAAATTATAAATCGTGATAATAGCAAAACTATTTCAAAGACGACGAAATACGATGAAGAAAAGCTTTGCACGATGTACTTACATCTTGCAATTTGACTTTGTGAATTTTATTGTATAAATATATTTTTATACAATAAAAATATTTTTTATCATTTTAAAAGAATTCATAATCATTTATTTTACTAATATCAACATAATCACTTCTCCCACTCTGTAAAGGTGGATAATGTCCCAACCATTCACACCGTGACTCGATGGGATTTTTTTTCCCAACCAGTAACACTCGTTGCAACTTTCTTTAATAGTTTAAATTCCCATCGAGTCACACTGTTACGATAGTGTGACTCGTTGGGAAAAAAAATTCCCATCGAGTCACAGTGTGACTCGTTTAGTGTGACTCGTTGGGAACCCACCTTTAAAAATAGGTATATAAGTATTATATCAGCTATCTGGCTTCCAAATATAAGCTTTGCTTAGTATGGGGTCAGATTGTGTTTTGTGTGAAATGTCCATCAATGTTTATTTATTACTTTCATTTAATTTTAACATCACTTTTAACAAATTCGTTGCGAAATTATTAGATTATAGGTACAGTCGAAATGGTCCCAGCAAGAAAATCTGTTCCAAAAGCTCAATATGGACCATCTCCCTAATAGTGTACGTAGTATTTTTCTTGAGCAACAAAATAATTTCACTAATTTATTCTAATGGAAATTCCGAATAAACATGGATTCCAATTTTATGAGCGCATTTACCTAAACTAACCATAGACATTAAACCCCAAAGAGGAATCCATAGAATTGGAAATCCACAACCCTTCTAACTTTAGAGAGGTAATAAAAATCCATATACCGTACAGATTTGAATATACATTTAAGAAGATTATTTCTAACCTACAGCGTGTTAGCAGAAGGGCAATACAATACAAAATAATACCGGATGAATCGATAACCTCTTCCCGTTGAACTCGATTAAAAACAAGCAACATTATTTTAACCTATCGTGAAAAACCCACTCAGGCAACTCATTCCACAGCCTAGACGTTCTTATCACAAACGTAGAGTCAAATCTCTTCGTCCGTGTCTTTAGAATATCCACCATGAAACGGTGCCGCCTCTTCAAGTTACGACTTATGATATGACTTAGTCGTATTTATGGTGATATAACCAAATGAAAGGCGTGAAAAGCAACAATATATTGATATATTTTTTATAAACATTTATATATATGTGTTATTTGAATTGAATATGTGGTTTTATTAAGAAAATTATAAATCACAATTAAACTAATTTTTTAAACTAGTAAGTATAGGTTCGCACTTGACCACCATATCGCCTGATGTTAAGCGACGATGCGATCTACGATGGAGCGTACTTACCTAGAAGAAAACGATTCACTCTTGATTTGAAAATATTTAGCTGGGACCTTTTTTTTGTTCCCCATTAACAAAGTGTTTGTTTATCCGTATAACTTTTTGTGTTACTTTTTTGTTTAAAGATAATCAATAAATGTAACGTCGAATTAAACCGACCAAATTTTTGTAAAATTAATGCATTGGCATTAATTTTGCATTTGGCATTATTAACGCTGCCGTTTCTTAAGCTGCCGCAAAACAGACATTGGCAGAGATGTGACAACCATATATTCGCAGCGCACGCCATAAATTAAGAAAAAAACCGGTTGTCAAAATAAAGCATAAAATTGTTTTATTAACTTAACATTTTTACTCAAGTTTCAAACTTAAAAGCTCATGTAGTCCATATTAAAATTCTGTTTACTTTTTTTTCATATTTTTTTAAAGGATTTTGTTGCGATTTTTTTTGAGTCGATAGAGTTAAAGTTGATTTACTGTTTACACAGCGGTAATTCGTCTAGGACCAAGGGTTGCCTCTAAGAGGCCCCATTAGTATGAGTGTTATTGTGACGCCTACAAGCAAGCAAAATTGGAGTTTTGTACAGACCCCCATGTCATTAAGGGCGAGTATTTATTTGCTGAAGGGATGGTTATTTGCAGTCTACCGAGGGATGGTTAGTGTCTCTTCGAGTTACTGTTCGTGTAGTATCTTGATTAGGGGAGTTGATGGTAAGATGTTATAGGGATGGTGAATTTAATAATATTAACTGCCACTTGCGCCATGTGGTTCCACTTGATATTTTCCAGGAACTGTTAAGTTTTTGGGGCTTTAAGTAATAATGTATTTTTTAATTGTGTGCATTAATGAACTAATTAATTAACTTTTTAAGCTATTGCATAGCTTTTATCGCGGGCCTGGGGCCCGAATTTTAGTGATCGTGCATCTCTTTCTTATGTTCACAAGTAAGAGGGATGGAAGACCGTAACGCCGTCCTCCCCACTCGGTCATTTGACTTTGAATCTTATTTCTATTAGCTTTACAGACTAAATGCTCTTAGCAGTGTTGCCAACTTAACGGATTTTCCGTGACATTTATTATGGTAAACAAATGTTACTCTTCAAAATAAAAGCAATTTCGAAAAATTGTTAACATCCCTATTGCTTATGTTGATAAAAATGCATGCAACATGCAATAGCTTTACCGCGGCAGTCTCCGAGTACCACACTTCTTTTTTTAAGTTCTCCAGAGCGAATAAACTATGCAATGCCCTATCTTCTCTTTGGCATAGCATGGCAGAGTATACACAGCAACATTCTAAATTGATACACAGCAAAATTCTAAAATTTACGATATCCCGATCTATGTTATTGCACATTTGTTATTGAGTATAATGAAAATGAAATATAGGTAATTATATTAAGGTTAAAACGGCGTCATAAACATAATTGTAGTACATATTGAACATTATTGTTCAATATGTACTCAGGCAAACACGTGCACACACATTCACACAGATTATTAACATTTAAGAAACAGACTGCTTCAATTGCTAGTAAATTGTTCTTCCAAAAAACCAGCCTATTTTCTTATTTATTGCATCCGTACATTTTCCAAGTATAATGCATGCGCGTGACCGCTGGTCGTTTGGAACTGGCTCATTTGATTTGATCATTATAATGGACCATATCTCTCGCTCGTATTTACCCGTGATATAAATAAATGTAAAACAAGCCCACCTTTGTACACCGTATATAAATTTACACGACTTAACTTAAGTTGATTTTGGAAAAACCGCACAATCATTATAAATAGACGTAATTTTTAAAACAACTTCAAATTTACCGCAAAATTAATTCTAATCAAATACTTAGCACAGCGAACGGGCCATCAATTAAAAGAGGAGCTTCATTACCTTCTCTGAATATTGATGGTTCCATAAACTTTGATTTTATTGAAAACATCGCTCTCAACTTCCAGAAAACTTGTCAGACTTAAACGCTGTTTTCAACAAATTATCGTTAAAATTCCCTGGTAATTTTAACGTTCACTTTGACGGTTTTAAAGCAGGAATTAGCACATTTTAAAAGAGGTTTTAACGTCTCTCATTTTGGATGCAAATCCATTGAGCTTTCGGCGAATGCTCAACTTTGTACTTTCGTCCGTTGCCCTAACACCTTTGCAGGCACAAACTTTTGTTTAGTTACCTTTTAGGTGGGAGCTTTTAATCCGATAGCTGGAGGTTTTTTGGTTTAAGCTTTGAAGTAGAATCTAGTATTAAAGAAGATTCGCTATGCTAGTCATACTATTTTCATTACAAAACGAATCCATGGTTTAGTTAGTGGTGTAGATACGAATACTATTTTGTTTTTGTAATTTTTTTATTAAACTTTTTTTTGAATAGAATTATTTCATTTCCCAGATGTAAAATAATAGCTGGATATTATCCGTATCCCAAATACCGAGATCCGACGAAGAACGAATGTTAGGGACGTTGGAACTACGGTAATGCAGCTAAAATGGAGTTGGGCTGGACATGTTGCTAGACGCGGTGATAACAGGTGCAGTAGAGTGGTGACCGAGTGGTGGCCGAGGCAAGGTAATCGGAGTGTAGGACGTCCAGCCGCAAGATGGGTCGACGATATCGTTTCTATCGCGGGTCGAACCTGGACTCGATTGGCACAGGACCGAGGAAGATGGCATGGGAAAAGAGAGGCCTATACCCAGCAGTGGGGTAGAGAAGGCTGTGGATGATGATGATTATAACAATTTGTATCGTGCGTTTAATTAATTTTTACAATGAGTACATGTGAGTTTGCATATTTATACCTTTACAATGATTTATTAATCTTCTCATAGCTTCAGAAAGAGACATCCTTTTATGATTGGTGTTTCAAAGGCGAAGAGATTTAGCTCCAGATTTTTAGTAAGAACAATTAAATATTGCAACGCGTTGCCTGAATGAATGTTTATAATCTAGGTGTTTTCAAGTTTACAGTGCGCTTTAAAAATGAACTTTATTTCTTCTAGATTAGCTTCTTATTAGACTGAACATCAGGCTAAACCACAGTCAAGAACGGTTTGCACTTGAGTGTCATCTAGATGAGATTTTTGACTATTATTGTCAAAAATAATAACTTCGATTTTTCGTATACTAAATTATAATAAAGTATTATTTTTAATTAAATAATTTTGAAGTATACTTCTTTATGGTTTTGAGAGATGAGACGAGCAAGACGTGTGCCTGATGGTAAGAAGTAAGCTTTGTCACATAACAGTGCAGTGACAGGCAGCTATCAAGGTTCATGTTCATGAAGCGTCCTAATAATTACCTAGGACTGCGCTCGTCACCCAGATTTAAGATAATCTCTATGCTCTTTAATTTCCTTGGAAACATTTTCCCTTAAAACCAGAACAATAGAACATAGCAATGTCTTTGCTTGGCGTTAGAATAATTAGCAAATGTACTGTACTTCTCCAGACGGGCTCGGCAAAACTACGAAAACGTATCACTATAAATTTGGCATCTACAGACAATATTGTTAGTTTTGTTTCAAGATATTTTTTGGGCGTAGGTTCCACAAGACGAACTCCAGTTCAGAAAATATTGATTCCCCACGTATCTCCGACGAAGCAGTTCCGATCAACAGGGCCCATAACTGTATCGTACCTAAGGACCTTTGTTTTACACAAGGGACTGAGGGTAGGTCGAATTACTGACACAAAATACCGAAAAGCAGATTGCAACAACATGGAATGAAATAATAATATAATGTTCTAGTTAAAGTACCTACTTTTAGTCAAACTAATCTCTCTTTCCCTTGGCAGAGTCCGCCTGGAGAAGTACGACGCCTTTGCCAGTTATTCTACTGCCAAGCAGTAATATACAAATATTACTGTGTTCCGCTTTGAAGGGCAATGTTTCCAGAGAAATGATAGGGCATAGAGAAATAAAATCTCAGATCTCTGGATGACGAGCGCAGTGCAGTGCTAGGTAATTAATTATTTAGTCTCTGCATGTTCCAATAGCTGCGTGTCACTGTGTTTGTGGCAGGCACGATACTTACCATCAGGCAAATGTTAGTATGAAAACTAACATGGTTATTACACATTTTACATAAATACACGGGTAACTCACGTTTAATGTAGTCAGTCCAGTCCGACGTCCTATTAGTCCTATTGCCCCGGTCGTGGCTAATATCTTCATGGAGTGGTTCAAAGAGGAGGCAATCTTGAGTTCGCCATATAAACCGAGACATTGGTGGCGGTATGTTGACGATGTGTTCGCTATTGTACGCAGAGACCAGATTGATTCGTTACTGACACATTTAAACAGTGTTCATCCGAATATTGCGGTAACGTTGGAACGTGAACGAGATGCCAGTCTGCCTTTTCTGGATGTGTTGGTGATGCGAGATTCTACCGGACGATTATCGCACACGGTCTACCGTAAGCCGACACACACAGATAGGTATCTAAGGGCCGATTCACACCACCATCCCGCACATCTAGCCTCAGTACCACGCACGCTTATTAATAGAGCGTTGAGACTATGTGGTCCAGAACACTTAGACACTGAATTAAAGCACTTGGAAGGCGTGCTCAAACGTAACGGATATAACTGGAAACAGGGATGGCGGGTGGCGAATGCATCGTCGAGGACACATCCAGCTTCGGTGGAGGGCGGCCGCTTACCTGCCGTATATTAAAGGAGTGACGGATAACATTGGACACTTGTTACGCCGAAGTTGTTGCATCAAGACAATATTTCGTCCACTCAGGCAGTTAAGGCAAGTGGTACGCTCCCCTAAGGACAAAGACCCTTTGGGTGTGCCTGGGGTGTACATGATTCCCTGTGATTGTGGTAAGAGCTATGTGGGTGAAACACGTCGGAATGTGTCCACGAGGCTTACGGAACACATACGCGCGATCAAGAATTTGGATGGCAACAGCTCTGCGGTGGCGGAGCATGCTCTCTGTTCGGACGCTCAACACTTCATTCGATTTGATAAGGCGGAGGTCCTGGCTAAGGAGAAGTCTTTTATACCCCGTAAAGTCAGGGAGGCCATTGAAATCGGTAAGCGTCCGACGTTTAACAGAGATGGTGGATGGCATGTGGCACCCGCTTGGAAACCTTGCCTCCAAAAGGCTCAGCAGTGTGTTCAGACTAGTGGTGAGGACACAGTGAGCTCAGTGTGCTGCAATATTCCCGACGCGCAGCTCACCAGCGACGACGAGTTCCAGAGTACACCGGCGCAGAAGACCTGCACCCCCCGCAACAACCGTTGAGCTCGCGTGCGCGCCGTGCGGCTGCCCGCAGTGCTAAACGAGCTGCGAACCCGCGCGCGCACTCTCCTTGAAAAAGATCGCCGGACGCGATCGAAACTTGAGTCGGACTGGACTGACTACATTAAACGTGAGTTACCCGTGTATTTATGTAAAATCAGGCAAATGTCTTGTTCGCTCGTCACTCATTTTTAAAAATAAGGCACCGTATATAATTTAATTTGAACTATGTAAAAAGCTCTTAATTTCATATTACATACAGGCACTCCAATTTGATTTAGTTTTATAGATAAAATGCTTTAAAAACTTATGGAGTTGTTAATCTTTCCTTTCGTAATCTTGAACGACTGTTCCGTTTATCCGTTATGAGCGGGGCAATCTGGGAGGGGTTTATGGTAGTAATCTATGGCTGCAACAGGGCTGGCCGTTTTACAGCCGCGCTGCAGGTAGACACGTTTTTTGACTCTTAGGGGAATCAGGAAATACAATTCTGTATTATTTTAGAATAACAAACATTATTTTACGTTAATTATTGTGAATTTGCAAAATTTCAAGACAAGGAAATTGACTTAATAAATTGTAATCAGTAAAATTGTCCTAAAGCATTGTCAATGACCATGAACATTCTGCTTTATTTCATCATCATCATCATCATCATCAGCCTATCTTAGTCCACTGCTGGGTATAGGCCTCTCCCATGGCTCGCCACTCAGCCCTATCCTCAGCTATACGTCTCCATCCACTGCCTGCTGTCTTCCGTATATCGTCACTCCATCTAGTCTCAGGGTGTCCTACACTACGTTTGCCGATTCGTGGTCTCCACTCAAGAACACGTCTACTCCAACGGTTATCGGTTCTGCGACAGATATGACCGGCCCATTGCCACTTCAGTTTGCTAATGCGTTGAGCTATGTCGGTTACCTTGGTTCTCTGAAGGATCACTTCGTTCCGAATACGATCCCTCAGAGAAACTCCAAGCATAGCTCTCTCCATAGCTCGCTGCGCGACTTTAAATTTGTGGACCGCTTTGACTGTCAGTGTTCAAGTTTCGGCACCGTAGGTCAGGACAGGTAGGACACACTGATTAAAGACTTTTTGTCTTTAGACATTTAGACATAGACGACGAGAAGACAAGACGTAGTTTGACAAATGCTGCCCAGCCCAGCTGAATCCTTCTCATGGCCTCACTTTCGAAATTGTGCTTCCCTAGCTCGGGCGTCTGCCCTAGGTACACATATTTCTGAACAATTTCTAGAGGGACGCCATTTATAGCAACCGGTCCCGGAGTTACACGCTCGTTAACCATGATCTTGGTTTTATCCACGTTCATCCGGAGACCTATGCGTTGAGAAGCATCAACTAGGCCATTCAGCATCGACTGTAAGTCCTCCAACGATTCAGCTATTATGACGATGTCATCAGCAAATCTAAGGTGCGAGATGTACTCGCCATTTATATTTATGCCACGTCCAGCACAATCCAGCGTCTTAAACATATCTTCGAGAGCGTTTGAGAACAATTTGGGGGAAATCACGTCCCCTTGTCTCACTCCTCGACGAAGATGGATATGTTTCGTCTGCTGGTTTTGGACCTGGACTGTTGCGGCGTCGGTCGATCGGCGATAACAGCTTATAGACATGGCTTAGTAAAGATATCGGCCGATAATTCTTCAAAAACGTTTTCTCTCCTTTTTTGAAGAGCTGGATGACCACGCTTCTCTGCCATGCCTTCGAAGTTCTCCCGGTGAAGAGAACAGTATTAAACTAGGCTTGGAGCTCTTTTATCAGTGGTGTCCCACCGGCTTTTAAGAGCTCAGTTGTAATACCATCCTCCCCCGCGGCTTTTCCATTTTTGAGCTGTCTAAGGGCCAGCACAATTTCGTCCAGGCTTACGTCAGGCAGATCTTCCGTGTGGTGGCGAGTCAAAGTGGCCCTATTGTCTTCATTTTCCAGTGGGAGATGAGGAGCGTGCGATGCGTACAACTTTAGTTTTCTTTCATGCTAGCTTGTTATTGGCGGTCTATTGGCTACAAATATACGGATTGATCTTTGATTGTCTTATTACGTTTGATTGTTGTTGCCATTGGTTGATAAGAAAATCTATAATCCATAACATTTTTTAACCACAGATTACACATTTTTAACTAATATTGTTATATGCATGCCGAAAGCACAGACTAAGTAGAGAGATACACTGCCGAAAGGTAGAATACGGAGTTCTTTATATATAATGTTTTTACTTGGTTTTATCATCTCTGTATACCCATATACGCGAATAAATGAATTGAATTGAATTGACATTTTTAAAGCGTTTTTTTTTGTATGTCGCGTGATGGTCAGCCTTGGAGTAGGGATAATGTGAAAGGCACTCGAGAGAGTAGCTTAGGCCAAAATGGTGGCATTATTCGTTAAGTTACGAGTACTTAATTGACTTATACTTAAATCGAATATTTTTGCATATTTTTCATTTCATTGTCTACAATGCGAAAAGTTTGACTTTTACCGTGGGTTTTCACACATATTTTATTGCCGTTGAGCACTTGGTGTGGGATTTTCTAGGGCTCGTTTATGCCAATATGCTGTTGGAAGGCGGCGCGGCAGTTGCGGCCCGTAGCGCTGCGGCGTAGCACTCGTAGCAGTCGCTGTAGAACTGCTTAGCGGGACGTGCGTTTGACACTTATTGAAAAGGAGAAATTATGGAAGTTTGCTGCACCGACTAATACATAATAGCAGTAGTAAATATATTTATATACGTATCTAAATATAAATAAATAAATATTGGCGGACAATTCACACACAACGATACAATATAGTTGCTGTTTAATACTACAATTCTAAGTTTATATGTTTTCACTTCTAGCGGCAGTCCTTAACTTATATTTTTTTGCAATATTGTTAGTGAAATAAATGAGCTTACTTCTGATTTGCCTTGAACTAGGCCTTGACTAGCGAAGTGATGTTGGTACCTTTGACGTTACAAATATTTTAAGCGATTCTATAATATATAAAAATATTAGATGTCTAAATTGCAATAACATTTTGTTAAATATCTTTTAAGCTGTTTACATTTTACAAACTTTGCTTAGTTTTGGTTCAGATGATGTAGTAATCTGAATTGTCCACCAATATTTATTTATTTTGGTTCGCACAAGCCTAATGGCTTAGTGGAGAGACTGTCCGAATTCACAATCGTAAAATCGTTGGTTCAAATCCCATCTCCTCCTCTTGACTATAAATCTAAGCGGAGGTGAATACATTTGTAGAGGCAGTGGTGATACCATAGTGATTAAAGGTGAAGTAAATCATAGTGGGGAAACTGGCATGTTCTAAGAAGGACATATTTAAAGGATATGTGACGCGTCTCTTGGCCGGCGTGGTGGGTCATGAGGTTTACTCCCTCCTTGTGAGAGAAGCTCAAAAACCGCATCAACTGTTCTTCCTAAATTTGTCTGACAAGCGGAAGCGTTTAAAAAACGCCAACCCTTGTTCTCAAACTTTTTTGCGTGAAATTAAAAAGTATTGAAGCTAAAAAAGTGCAGGGGTTGGTATAATGGCGCAATTACGGAAATATTTGTGGATCTGCTCATTTATCCGAACTGAAAAGGGCTCACTAAATTACTGGAGATAAGAATAAAAAAGATAAAAGTTTCCTTAAGCCACGAATCACTACACAGCCGTGCATCTTCTTGGGGATCTTGAACTTAAATGTTTAACTCCTGACGCAAAAGGTAGATTTCATTTTAAACCGACTTACAAAAAGGAGGAAGTTATCAATTCCACTACCTTTTTTACATGGTTTCTCGAAAACGCCCGAATCAATTTAAAAATATTTTTTATTGTTCAGACGGGTATGCTTCCCGAACAATTCAAATGGTTTTTGAAATTATGATCAAAACAATATTTGCCTACAATTTTGTCAGGATGTCACAGTTGTAGATTTCACAAAAGTTATGAAATATATTTAATATTTATAAGTTGATATTTTGTGTTTACCAATGTACTTGTATAAGCTATTTAACGTTAATTGCGATTGTATTCATTAATGTGTTGACAATAAATATTCTTATTCTTATACCTACATAGGATGTATCTACTAGATTTTTGAATTGACTGGGACCGACATCAAATAGATGAGTGAGTAGTGCTTATATGATTATTTACATAGCTTTACTCTGTAAATTATCTGCAAAAATTACTCTTTAAACCAAAATATGTTTGAACGTTTTGTGGTTTTGCATGCCTGTGCTGCTGAGGCTGTAGTGGCTAAGGAACTACAATATAGTAATGTGTACACATTACTGCTTGATATAATAAATAACTAGATATCTCTTCCCTGGAGAGCTCATCAAAGAGCCATCTGAGAGTTTCATAAAAAAGTATTGTATAAGTTCGCCTAAAAACAGCGTGTGCTATACCAGGGTTTCTAAACTTGATAGACCCATACCTTACTCTTGGTATAAACTGAATAATCGTTTAAGAATAATAATAAGAATTTCTTAAATGTTTAAATTGTGTGCAAATATGACAGACGATACATAAAGGTTTTAACAGTTTTGTACTTACAAATATACATACAAGAACGGTAAAACCCACGGTAAAACCTAATAAATTTAATAATCCTATAATTAATAATATTATAAATGTCAATGTCTTTTAATAAGTTAATTTTTTGGATACTAAACCACATTTTTCATTAACATAATAATTGGTGGATAAAGATAAACAGGACAAACTGCTTGCAGGACTCAGGGTGCTCCCGGAAAGAGACAAAATCAATATCATAATTAATCAGGCTGTATAATAATAATCATTACCTATAGGTTGGTGAAATTACGTACTTACAGAATTTTCACATTTGAATTGTAATTTATTTGTATTTGTATTAATTTCATCCTTTAAATTAGATTACGTTTCTTATTAATGTACTTTTAAATATCTAAATTAGTTAAACATCATTTGTAAGCATTCAAGACCTTCATTGCTAAGCATTAAAGGATATAAAAATGAATAAATAAAAAAAAATACAGTTTTTAAATCATGAGAATAATATTAGTAGGTAGAATACAAAATATACTAATAAATACCAAATTTAAAAAAATAACGACCTTAAAATGAAGACGATCATTTCAGTAGTAATAAAAATTCTGTGTAATAAATAAACGCATACACTTGTTTTTTTTTTAACTTTTATAGGTTTACTCTTGACCGCCATCTCGCCTGATGTCAAACAACAATGCGGTCTACGATGGAGCGTGTTTACCTAGAAAAAAAAACAATTAACTCTCGATTTGAAGACACCAAGATTGTAATTATCGGGGAAAACCCAATCAGGCAACGTATTCCACAGCCTAGATGTTCTTATCACAAAAGTAGAGTCAAATCTCTTTGTTCGTGTCTTTGGAACATCAACCATGAAACGATGTCGCTTTTTCGAGCTACGAGCATTACGATAAAAAAAGGGCAAGGTGGGGGTCAGATCATGCAAACCAGTCGCACACTCTCCGAAGTGTATCTGATATAAAAACCGATAGGCTAGCAATTTTTCGGCGATGTTCAAGACTTTGAAGTCTTTTTCACACAAGAGTATCATTGCTTATCAGCCTTTTGGCACGTCTCTCGATCGATTCCAGTGATACTTAGCTGATCCGTCCCAAAGGTGCGAACAGTACTCCATACAGGAGCGAATCTGTGCTTGATATAAAGTGAGCAATTGTTCAGACTTGAAATACCTTCGCACCTTTGAGAGGATACCTAGTTTTTTGGCAGCTAATTTGGTCTTGGATTTGATATATGAGCCAAAGTTGAGCGTAGATGTTAAAGTAACGCCCAAAAGCTCAAGACGGTCAGAAACCGGCACGGACATACCTCGAAAAGTAGGAGTCAGTTGGAATGGACTCTTTTTTGCGGAAAACAGACACGCCTGCGTCTTACTCTCGTTGAACTTGACCAGATTGGCATTGCCCCATTCAGACACCGCCTCAAGGGTCAAGTTCAAACGCTCAATCAAACTCTCTCTCAGTACCTGGGTTTGACTGGCTCTGGCCACTGGCTCTCGCGCTAGATGTGTAACTCTCTACAACGGTGCTATCATCTGCGTACCCAAAGATCGGCTTCAACAGATCGTTGATATGTAGCAGGAAGAGCGTCGTAGAGAGTACTGACCCTTGAGGGGACTCCGGCATTGATAGCCATTTGATCCGACGAGCAGCCATCAATGACGACTCGTATGGATCGATCCCTCAAGAAGTCCGATATCCACGTAATAAACCCAGGAGACAAACCATAACTAGAAAGCTTGCTTATAAGGGCATCATGCCAAACCCTGTCGAAAGCCTTCGAGATATCCAGAGAGACTGCAAGTGCTTCCCCGTGTTTCTCAATAGCTTCACTCCAGATGTGAGTGACGTACGCTAGAATATCCCCGATGGACCGGTTTCGGCGAAATCCGTATTGCCGGTCACTGACGGAGGTCGTTTGATTCTAGGTACGTCACGTACGTACGTACGTCACGACTACCCTTTTTGGGCGCACAAGCTTTCAACGCTAGGGCAGGAATACCGTCTTGACCACTAGCTTTATTCACGTCCAGATTGCGTAGCGCTTTGCGAACCTCCATTTGGCGTTCCATTAGGCGAAAGTTTGAGGATGTCTGGGATAAACTAATCAAACCGGGCACGCCATTCATGGCTACTGACCTATACGTCCAAACGCAGGCGTCGCGTCGTCAAATGTTGCTATACTGCTATTATAGTTGGTAAATTCCGCAAAGAGAAGCTTGTGTAGAATAGACAAAACAATGTATAATGTATACTTATTTACCTCGCCTTATAGCTGACCTCGTAAGTATTGTTTGTTCTATTTTCACCTTCTTTGTTTGTTCTACTATATCCATTATCAACCAAACGAAGTGCCTCGGTTACACGACACATCTCAATTATCATTAAAATTGGTCGATCTATTTCGGATCAGTAGAAACACAAATATGGTGATACATAAGTTCACAGATTAGGAATTGTTTCAGTAATCTGTGCATAAGTTATGTAAATAATTTAATAACATAACATGCCCGATACAATTTTATAATCCATGTTTTCTCAACAAAACTTAAATTTGATACCTATATTCCACAAATGAATTAAATGATAGTAGTTAATTAAATACATATTTTAACTTACTACCACAAATTTTAATTATCTTTATCTTACAAATTTTATAAGTGCGAAAGTTTGTGAATTTGTATGAATGTTTGACACTCTTCCACACAAAAACTATTTCAGGGATCTGGATGAAATTCAGTACATATTTAGATAATGGTCTGAAATAACATGTAAGCTATTTTTTACACAGAAAAATAACGGGATCGATAACTAAGCGAGTGAAGCTGTGGGCGTTGCTATTAGTAGGGTTTGGCTATTAGGAATTTAATAAAGTGTTTAATTTAACTAAAGATTTTCAATGGCGTACTACACTACGAGTACCAAAGAGTTTACATATAAAAGTGTTTATGAATAAGTAGACTGATGGCATTGTGGCTTAGTGGGTAGTAACTCTGCCTGCAAAATATTTATGTGGTTAATTAAAATGTTTGTACTGTGTCTGGGTGTTTCTACGTATAATAAGTATGTATTTACAACTATATAAGTATTATACCAGCTATCTGGCCGCCATATTACAAATTTTGCTTAGTTTGGGGTCAGATGGTGGTGTGTGCGAATTGTCCACCAATATTTATTTATTTATTTATATTAACCTGTTTTTCTAAGTAATAGTGTACTTGAACCCAATAAATTTCATTTCATTTAAATTTTTTTTCATTTCATTTCATAAAAACGAGTACGACTGCTACTGACGGTAAGCTTGGGTTTTTCAGTAAGTAAGCTACATATATCTCAAGGTATTCTACACTGAGTTTACCGATTCGCCTTTTCGTGATATTGTTAACTTTTGTTGGTATAATTAACCGCGTTGCGATCCGTACCTATTACCGTGTCGCATCTACACTACATACTCTAGACATTACATCCAAAACGGGCTGGAAAGTACGATAGCCGGACAATAGGCGTCAGTGGTCTGTGAACCAGATAGCAACTTAAATTAATTAACGTAAGGGTCAGATACGAGATCTTTTGTTCTCTCAAAAGGACACGATATTATGACAGTTTGGTATGTGTGAATTATTGCTGGAAAACTGACAATAGCTTGTTCAAGAGTTATATAATAGAAGGGTTGGAATAATAGTACATTTTGAGGATAGAATTGTGTTAGTAGATGAATTTATTAGAATTTATATCGTGGAGTTTGTTTGTTTAAAATAAAACATTAGCCATGCCTCGTCGTTTACCCGTGTAATACTCGATCGCGAAAATGGGCAAAATCATATTAAGAGATCAGTTGTACTTATACTCTCCGATATATATTCGACAAAAACCAATACGCATGATACATTTATTTATTAGTTCATAAGTACTATAATGCTGCCTTTTTGTGTCACAATAAAGAATTCTCTAATTATCTTAATTCCTACTTTTGTGTTGGTAGAACTCTTTGCAGAGTCCGCATGGGGAAGGACTACACCTTTGGCAGTTATTCTACCGAGAAGCACTAATGTGTAAACTTTACTATGTACCAGTTTAAAAAGCAAAATTACAGTGAAATCCTGTAATTTCTCTGGAATCTTTATATAGAGATAGCATAGAGATAAAATATGTTGTTTCTCTAGGTGACGAACGCAGTGCAGTGCAGCGCTAGGTAATAATTTGGAGTCTTCGTATTCCAATAGCTGGCTTACCATCAAGCATATGGCCTGTTCGTCTCGTCACTTTATGCTAAAAAATAAGCGGCCAAGTGAGAGTTGAACTCGCTCATGAAGGGTTCCGTAGCAGCAGGTAACATAATATAAAAGTTGTAATTCCTTGTAACTTTGATTGATGTTTTAATAATAGTGTATTTATGATGTACCCGTACTAAAAAAACTACTAGCTAGTAGTTTTTTTTTAGTTCAAACCAATTTTCGGGGGAAGTTTGCATGGTAATGTACATCATATATAAGTCTCTCTCGCGCAAATTATTTAGTATAGAAAAAATATATTATATATATTTTTGACGACCTATCCATAAACACTCAAAACATATGGGGCTTAAATTATTATTTTTTGAGTTTCATTTCTAAGTATGGGCCACGCCAATTATTTATTGTTTTTTATATATTTTTGTATGAGTAAAATCTTAACGCGGTTCACAGAATACATCTTACACTCCGCGAGGCATAAGCTGAGCTTTGCATTTGTATGAGTGTACATGGATAGTGTAGGTGTGACAACCGGCCTTAGGCGCGGCGCCATTCTGTCTCGCCGCGCTCCTGCCTGATTGGTGATCACTCACACTAATGCAAAGCTCAGCCTATACCTCGCGGACAAAATTTCAAGCTCCTGCCTGATTGGTGATCACTCACACTAATGCAAAGCTCAGCCTATACCTCGCGGACAAAATTTCAAGCTCCTGCCTGATTGGTGATCACTCACACTAATGCAAAGCTCAGCCTATACCTCGCGGACAAAATTTCAAGCTCCTGCCTGATTGGTGATCACTCACACTAATGCAAAGCTCAGCTTATACCTCGCGGAGTGTTATACCTAGTTTCAATAGTTCTTATAGTTTCAGAAAAAAGTGTCTTTGACATACGGACAGATAAACAGACAAACTTGGCGAATACACAATGGTTCCGTTTTTTAAACGGTTTTCACGTTTTACGGACCCTAAAAAGAAATACAGTAAGTAATAATGTAAATAACATTTACGTAATCACAATCATAAGTTATGGTAAGTACCGTTTTATTTCAAATAAACCACCATAAACGCCATAAAACGTCCGTTAAGCTAAATATGCTTTCGCCTTTAATAAAATAACCTTTTATACTAATACAAAATAATAAGTAATACAAAAAAATATGTTATGGCGTTACATTGTATCTTTATGGGCGTACAGGGCTCTATGAAAGCTCCCCAAAGCCAGGTTAAGTGAAATTTGTGTTAGCCACAAGAATGTTCACGATAAAGTGATTCTGAATATATTTCATACAGGTTATGAAGTTGCTTTCTGGGTAGCTTCCAGAAAGTTCGGATATACTTATTAAAAATTGTATGTGTTTTAGAATGTTGTAAGTCATATCTCACATCATATCAAGTTACGGCTGGTCTAGTCAGTAGAACGGCGACTGCCGATCCGGAGCCTCCGGGTTCGAATCCCACCACGCGCACCATTGACTTTTCGAAGACATGTGCATAATGCCGCCAACTCAAAAACGGTACAGGAAAACATCGTGAGGAAACCGACATGTACCTAGAATGTTTCGAGGTCTTGTGTCGTCCACCAACCCGTACTTGGCTAGCGTGGTGGATTATGGCCTTAACTCTCTCCTTGCGGTAGAAAGCCCCGAGTCCCAGCAGTGGGAACATTTAGTGGGCTGCTTATGCTAAGTCATATCTACGTATGTCACCGTAAAATGGTAAAACTGTGTGAAAAAATCTTACTGCTAACTTAAAAACGGCGAAGGAAAACATTGCGAGGAATCCAGCGTGCCTAAATTTTTCGGCGTCATGCGTCATCTACCAATATCCACTTGGCCGGCGTAGTTGATTAAGTCCTTGTCTCTCTCTTTGCGAAAGAAAACCTCGAGCCTAAGCAGTAGGAACGTTTAATAGGCTTTTTTTAACTTTGATTTATACTTGACCGCTGTCTCGTATTATGCTAAACGATGATGCGGTCGGAGCGTGCTTACTAAGAAGAAACCGATTCATTCGATTTGAAGACACCAATATTGTAACTTTCGGGAAAACCCCACTAAATAGTGACGAGTAATCCACAGCCTAGACGTTGTTATTACAAAAGTAGAGTCAAACCTCTTCGTTCGAGTCTTTGGAACGCCAACCATGAAGCGATGTCGCTTTTTATATACGAGAAGTTTAATAGAAGAAAGGGCAAGGTTGTATTAGATCAGCAGATCAGTCGCACACTCACCGCAGGGGTATCTGATAATAAACTGAAAATCTAGCAATTTTGCGGCGACTTTGTTTTTTTTTTATAGAATAGTAAGATGCTGATGGTAAGCAACATGCCTGCCACAGAACAGTGACGCGCTGCTATTCGAACACGAAGAGTCCAAATAATTACCTAGCACTGCACTACGCGTGTCAACCAGAGATATAAGGTGTTTTGTTTCTATAGATATATCTCTGGTTGACGTGCGTTTTATCTATAGAGAAAAATACCTTACAGGGCATCGGCCCTGTAACTGCACTGGATACATTGCCTTAAATATTTTCTAAAAAGTTGTCGTTGCCTATGTGCTTTACAGCTCTTTAATCTGTTTCGTTTTTCGCAGAAAATAATTATTGACCATTAATAGGTACATTTGATAAAGCTTGGTTTACGGAATTCCACTTGAAATGAGATAAATCAGAGTAATTCAGTTAGCCCGCATCGATGCAAGGATTCTGCTATAATACGCGTACAAAGCTTAATTTAATTAATAGGATACGGCTTGCTAATACTGTCGCAATGCAGACACGCCTTCATTACGGACTGTGGGCTATATAGGAAGATTGACAGATGAAAATACGTATATATTTTTTTTATTGGGAGACAATTCACACAACACCATCTGACCCCAAACTAAGCTAAGCTTGTACTATGGCGACCAGATAGCTAATACGATACTTATATAGTTTTTAAATACATACTTATTGTAAATGGAAACACCCAGACACAGTACAAATATTTAAATTCATCACACAAGAGTTACTATCCACTAAGCCACGAGGCTAGTCATATGCACTCAACCTACTATCCTACTTTCCTGCTAATAGTATTAGTATTATAAATGTCAGTTTGGATGTTTATGGCTCAATCACGCCGTAACGTCTAAACGGATCAGGCTGAAATGTAGATGTTAGATAGATTATAGCCTGGAAACACATATAAGCAAATTTTTATTTCGAGAAAATAACGGAACGACAACTACGCGTGTGAAACCGCGGGGCTTTGCTAGTAATATTATAAATGTCAAAGTTTGGATGTTTGTTGCTCAATCACGTCGCAACTTCTTAACGGATCGGGTACAAAATAACAGATAGATTGTAGTCTTATAACACATAAGTTGCATTTAATCCTGGGAAAATGACGAGAATGGAACTATGTGGGTAAAACCGCGCAGCGTTGGTAGTATAGAATGATTGGGATGGTGACTGGGTGACAAAATACCATTCTAATAGTCCATCAGGTAGATTATTAAAAAAATATGACACATTTTTTAAACAAAATCTCGAAATTCCGGAATAGGGGTTAAGACGCCATTTTATCTTAAAATCGTACCATAAAATTGACGTCTTTCGAATCTTCTGAGGACTTTATTTTCATCATTATTTGTTTGTGAAATAAAATACAAAATATGAGTGAAAGATTCTTGAATAGTCTAACTGACGCATTAATTAGTTTTTTTAAGTAGTCTCACCTATTGAAATCACGATTTGAAAATAAGGCATGCAAATATACGCAAGGTACCCAACTGTTGCCTTCCATATACATCCAAAATAACCCAACAAAAGATGTTTTTTCTGTAGAAATTCCGTACCTATTCCTTTAAAATGGCAGAAAAGATCAAAGTTAAAACTAATTTTGTATACTTCGTGCGAGTAAATACGTGGGTACCTAAAATGCATTGTAAAAGCATCGCGTTTTCTACAAAAGGACGCTGTGCCATTACACGGACCCATTTTGTTAATACAGGATGCTTACACGAGCGACCTCTGTCGTTGGTGCATTGAAACTTCGCTGTTCGAAAAATGGCTATCAAGTTAACAGCTTTTGCCGAAATAGCCACCCACATCTTAGAGAAATGGTCTGTTGGAGGGAGCAATGCGCTATTATTGTGTAACTATTGTTTGAGTAGGCGTCGTAATTATGCTGTTAAAGCTATTTAATAATCATTTTTTGCATTAGTACATGTTATAAACATACTTATTCTCTACATTATTTCTAAATTTTCAGCACGCATGTTTTTGCAATAATCTTATTGTTTTTAACACTGCAATATAATAACATATCTCGTGTTAATATAAAATAGCGTTTAATCATCCCTTAGAGTCAAGTTATAAATATTTTAAATTAAATTCCAGCAAAACATGATACAATTGTAACTCTTATTTACTTTTTGAATTGTTTTTTTTTCATTGCGTGAGAAAAATGTGTGAACATAAACTAGTGATTAAATCGTTTCAGATTACGATTAGATGCGTTATCATTGATCATACCTAAATAAAAAAATCAACAAATTTAGAATTTCGTCGTTTGAAATTAGTTAAAAATATTCCAAAACTAAATTATTAATACAATGGGTCATCAAAATTAGTCTTGAAACGTGCATTGCACCCACAGCGAAATAGGACTTTCTATGTTCTATATGATGTGTCATTTTACTCCAAAACCTGAGTTTCATTGAAGCAGGTCGTATATTTTTCGGTTTCACAAGTTTTATCATAATATTTTTTTATGATTCTTATTATTTTGTTAAACTTTTATGGTTTTACACTTTTTTATAGTACCTATAGAGAGACAAAACGAGCAGAACATGTGCCTGATGGTAAGCAACATGCCTGCCACATAACAACAGTGACACGCAGATATTAGAATACAAACAGTCCAAATAATTACCAAGCACTGCACTGCGCTCGTCACCCAGAGATATAAGATGTTTTATCTCTATGCCCTGTAACTTCACCGAAAACAATGCCCTTCAAACCGGAACATAGTAATGTTAGCACATGACTGATTCGCTGTAGAATAACTGGCAAAGATGTGGTACTTCCCCAGACAGAAAAACACACTTACTAAATACACTTCACCGGCATCTCGCTTGATATTAAACAACGATGCGGCCTACGATGTTGCGTACTTATCTTTCAGTAATCGATTCACTCTCTATTTGAAAATATCAAGATTACAATCATCGGGAAAAAGGCTCTGGTAATGTATTCCACAGCCTAGATGTTATAACCACAAAAGTAGAGTTAAACAAATAACACAATATTAGTATTTTATAAATAACTACTTTGTATGATACTCGTATATTTAATACAATTTTCTATTCAGTACTGCACTTCAACGCACACGAGATAGCAAATAAAAGGCTTCGCGAATTAATTCGCATGGTATGGTATGCGAATAATTTACGTAGGATTAAGCAACCTTACTAGTTGTTTTTTCAGGGCGCGCTTGAGTGCACTTCATTAATTGTGGTAAATTTGGCTGCGCTTGAAGATATTTTTTTGTAGCCGTAACAAGTATTTCCAGTTGCCTGGAAGAGATCACTCTTAGTGATAAGGCCGCCATTTGTTTCACTAGATTTAGTTTTTGTGTTGTGAACAACAAAGTGTTTCTATATATTTATATTATAAACTAGCTGTACCCTGCCCCGCTTCGCTGTGGAACATTGTGATGCAAAAAATAGATAAAAACAATCCTTGATGCGGATTATATATCATTCTAAAACTTCAGCTCGATCGGTGCAGAACTTTTTGAGTTTTTGAAGCGTACACAAACCAACATAACATTTTTATATATAAAGATGTAAACGAAAATTGCAGCAACAGGAATTGCTGATAGAAGTATAAATTTATTTTAACATCTATTATGCAGCTCTTATTATCCAATACACATGTACAGCTACAGATGACATATACTGCTATTTACGTATGTCGGTGATGCGACCCCACACGCCCGGTGACGTGTGGCATGTAAGCTGTGTCGATGTTGTTTTTGTTCTGATAGAACTCTGCGGAGTTAGTCAATCATTTACGTCAAGCAGTAAAGTGTGAACACCGCTGTTCACAGTTCTATATTCGAATACAGCACATGACATGTTCTCTAAATCAACCCATAATTGTCCTTATAGGTTAGTGATTAAATATCCAAGATGAGTTTTGCTACAGCAAATTTCAGCCACTTATTTTCTCTTGAATTATTTTAAAATATCAGCAACCTGAAGTAACTAAAACCCAATAAAATTTATCTCCAAGACTTTTACGGTTCTCCTGGTGAAATAATTGATACGTTGGCTATCGTAAACCGATCCGCGCTGATTCGGGGCGGGTGGAACCGATGCTATCCGGTTTACTAGGATTTAGGGCAATTAGTTTGTTATTCCGGTATTCGTGAACATAGACCGGAATAGAATGAGTTCTTAATGTGCGAGATAGTTTTTTTTTTTTTAATAAAGAGTGACGAGACTATCAGGACATGTGCCTGATAGTAAGCAACATGCCTGACACATAACAGCACAGTGACACGTAGCTATTGGAACATGAAGAGTCCAAATCATTACCTAGCACTGCACTGCGCTCGTTACCCAGAGATCTAAGATCTTATATCTCTAAGCTCTGTAATTTCTCTGTAAACATTGCCCTTCAAACCGGAACACAGTAATGCTTGCACATTATTGCTTGGATGCGGGATTGAATGCTTAGCTGCCGGTTTGTTTATCAAAGTTTTCAAATTTGGTATTTGCATAAAAGCCAATCTTGCAACCTATCTAAGGCTATGGATCGCAGTGTTTGAAACGAAAAGTTAACTCACCTCTCAGACTGGTTTGAACATAGGAAGGACCTTGAAATTGAGAAGCACACGTTTTAGCCACTAACTAGGCCTTCACAGCTTTTGCTGTAGTAGGTACACTGAAACACGAACTGTATTAATGTTCAATGAAGCACATAAGTTTGTGCGTTGTATCTGCTAAAGACTAAATGACTTAAAAGAACGCCAATCTATCAATGAATGGCAAAGTGTTGCTACTGTAGGTTTCAGCAATACAAATAATTATAAATACAGTTTTAAAGCTTTCGAGATTTAACCTCATTTCGTAAATAAATACGATCTACATTATTATTTAAGATGTATTCACAAAAGACTTAAAATTCAAAAGTCTTATCGTGATTTCAGTTTGGTTGTAACGCTGACGAACCGGCAAAATAATCCAATAATAATTTAGATCATGTTACAAGTATAGATGCAATTATAGTAATATAGGTAGATTCACTCTAGAGCACATAATTTTGTGCCTTATCTGTTTCTGTTTGATTTCAAAATTGCGAAAACAAATTTTGAAGAAGAAGAATTTAAATAATGAAGAAAGTAGCTATCACGGATTTATATTCTATCAGATGTAATTATGCCTTTATGAATATCGGAAAACTGGCCCACGGAACTTTGACATTGATTCCTAAGAATGATGTTACCTATTTAGGTATTTTATTTGAAATAACCTATTTAAAAAATCTTCAATTTGTAATATATTCCGATAAAAGTGGATTAATAAATTCATACATGAAAGTCCACTTCGCTTGGCTTCGAAAAAACTAAAGTGAAGTCTATTTGAAAATAGCGTAGTTGGTTTTGAACAGAGTAATCAAGTCGTTAAAAGCTTTCGATAATGCACTTCTGTTAGAGCAATGGTATTGATTCTATGCATTTCTAACAGGAAATGTAGCCTCAGAATTGAAACAAATTATTGTTCGCCAATATTTCTTTATTTCTAACGTTTAATTGATATGTGTCTTATTAACAATTAAAAATAATGATAAGCTGAGAAATTATGTAGCTGAATTGTATAGGGAACTATTAAACTACATAAATTATTTGGAGAAACAAAATTATGTTTTTTAAATGCTATTTCTATGTTTCACAACATGGAAAACAATTGAAAGTAAGAAGAGATGGTATAATTTCCCTTAGGGGAAGTACGTCCAAAATGGCACAGTGTTTTTTTAATAATCAATAACTTTTTATTATCATATTATTCGTATTAGGAACATAATTTTTTTACAAAACTTAAAGGATTTGTCACAAAAATCAACACATACAAAAATATTTAGTTTTAAATGGAGATCAAGAAAACCCCGTTTTGTCCATACCGTATGGACAAAACGACACAAACCGTATGGACTAAATGACATACACAGCCATCAACATGAATACAATAGTAAATAACAAAAATGAATTGCACAATTCGCAAACAAATATTTTGATATGCTTTGCCAAATCAGCACAGGCCGCGTGAACCCAACGACTGCACTTCATGCGCCTCAACCACCCTTCGCCAGGCTTTGAACGTGAGTAAAGATCGTTGCAGTATATACAGGCACAATCGTCTTCTTCGACTTCTTGATCAAGACCATCTTCATCTGAGTCTTCATTAAGTCATTGAGTTGGTTTTGTGTTGCTGTGTTGTGTGTGTCACACTATGTTATTTTGTCCGTATTGGTTGTATGTCATTTTGTACATAACCTCAAAAAAAATAACGATTCGAAAAATAATCTTATTGCAGCGACAATAATGTTGTATGATCTACACGATCACCTCAAACACAAGATGCTTGAATACAAAATACTATTACACAGTAAAATAACAAAAGAAAACAGAAAAACAAAAAACTGACGACTACTAACAAACTTTTCTCCAAGCGCGAAACACAAATGTCAACATGGCGTCCGTTACGTATTTTAAATGACTGACTAATTTCTGAGAAATCCAATGGTATATTTCCGGTGGGGGTGCTTCCTACTTGTCTTATTTTTGACTGTCTAAACCGCGTTAATTTTTAAATATCGAAAATGTTGAAATTGATGTATGAAGGTAAGTCCATTCAACATAGTCCACGTAAGATTACTTTATGTGGAGAAAATGCATTTACTCATACCTTTCTATCTGGGGGAGGCAGTTGGGTTATATCGAACTCGATACCACAAGACATGGTGAGTTGTGACCCTAGTAACTAAAATCTCCACGGGGCAATTAGTAGTTAGTAGTTACTAGCAATAACTACTAAAATATTTAATAGTTAGTTAGTAGTAGTAACTAAAACCTTTGTTGCTTTGTAGCAGTGGTGCCCAGCGCATCTACGAGCCGTTTCGTTGTAATGCGATTAAAAACCTTAAACTCATTGTTAAAATAATAATAATCACCCCCATATAATAAATTTATTACAAAATTTGGGAAATAAAATTGGACCTTAATGTAGCATTAAATAAACATCACATCAATTAAAATAAATAGTATCGCTTGATAAATCGCGCACTGTCGTTAAGTTTCTACTGCTGAGTTTTGAGACCTTCTTTTACTGGTAGGTCCATCACGCTGGCCAAGGTTGGTGGATGACACATGACTTCCAAAGACGTAATTTTGGAACATGCCGATTTCTTCACGATATTTTCTTTCACTACTAAAGTTAGTCTGATTATGGAGAATTCTATAAATGCATTTGGAAAAGTACTCGCAGATTCGAGCGGGATTTGACGACCCCATAACTGAAATCTGCCGTTCTAAAAACTAGGCCACCACGGCTAACAAATTGGTGTATGTAGTTAACAATGTTTCTAAAGAAACATTAAAATAATTCAAAGAGACAAAATTGTGCTATGATATTGTTTTTAGAAGATAGAATAGGTTTTCTCAGAAATTCAGCACATTGTTGAAACAAAACTAATTTCTTTCTCCGATCTCAAAAAAGACTCCGCAGAGCAACCTCCAGTCTGAGTAATGAAATATTCCTAGAAACCTTAAAAACTACACAACGACGTGTCACCTCGGGGCGGCCTCATATTGCCGTCAAATTGAGATGACAGAGGATCGAGCTTCACTCTAAACGGGGTTCTGGTTAAGGTTGGTACGTTAGTTATTTTCCACGTATTATCAGTGATAGAAAATGTAATTACATTTGAGTTAAGTAAAGTGAAGTAAAGTGAAGTAAAGTGAAGTAAAGTGAAGTAAAGTGAAGTAGTGAAGTAAAGAAAGTAAAGTAAAGTGAAGTAAGTAAAGTGAAGTAAAGTGGTAAGAAGTAAAGTGAAGTAAAGTAAAGTGAAGTAAGAAGTAAAGTGAAGTAAAGTGAAGTAAAGTGAAGTGAGTAAAGAAAGTGAAGTAAGTAGTGAAGTAAAGTGAAGTAAAGTGAAGTAAAGTGAAGTAAAGTGAAGTAAAGTGAAGTAAAGTGAAGTAAAGTGAAGTAAAGTGAAGTAAAGTGAAGTAAAGTGAAGTAAAGTGAAGTAAAGTGAAGTAAAGTGAAGTAAAGTGAAGTAAAGTGAAGTAAAGTGAAGTAAAGTGAAGTAAAGTGAAGTAAAGTGAAGTGAAGTGAAGTGAAGTAAAGTGAAGTAAAGTGAAGTAAAGTAAAAGTAAAGTGAAGTAAAGTGAAGTGAAGTGAAGTAAAGTGAAGTGAGGTGAAGTGAGGTAAAGTGAGGTAAAGTGAAGTAAAGTGCCTACTTTCGTGAATATCGGTTGACTTTCACTGGAATCTAACATCATATTGGATTTTTATTTAAATCGTAGGTTGACCAAATCATGATGGAATTTTAGAAACATTCTGATATGCTCGCAAACGAGAAACTAAACCTAAAACGAATATACCAGAGATTCATAATACGAAATCCAATCATTCATCTATTGATATTAGAGCATAGGCCTGTGAACAAAATTTATGGGTCATATGCTGTATCATATGGGATATATGATATGGAGGAGTCCTATGTAGGGTGATAGAAGGGTATAAAATAACAGTACAGTATTCAGCACTATGTATGTTCTTATCCATTATTCCGCTATGCCGTACAAAAATCATGCGACAAGAAGGAAAGAGCGTGGGTTGCTTTCAGTTGGACAGCTTTCAAATGCCGGCATAGTGCTGAATCCTATTATTTTATACCCTTCTATCATCCTACATAGGTCTCCTGCTGAGACGATCTTCTTAGCATTCCATGGATTCACCGTGCGGGTGCCGGGTCCATCGTGTGGCAGAGAGAGAAAAACTCGAGTAGTTCCCGAGACTTGTGACTCGGACGTAGGTTTAAGGGGCCCCTTTCTGACGTACATCAACACTCACCTTCACCACTCGTTTTTCTCTCCCTGCCCAGCCAAATCTGATATGAGCCTACTAGTGCAGCTCATATGTCGCATAAATAATCGAATAGTCCTGTAGTCTAATAGGGTATGCTTTTGAACATAGAATTCAAAGATTTGTTTGTTATTTCACAAAAAAAGATTGAATACCGCGACCATAACGCAAACCCACCTCCGAGCTCAGCGTTTCCCATTTCTACAGCACCACGCTCCGTTGCTTTTTCTTACTATTTTCGGATAAAACTAATTTTGTGCTTTGTTGACTTTTGCCGTGTTATATTTTCATTTCGATTCGCTGCGACCGCCCGATAAGGCTGGCGTTCACTCGAAACGGAGCTTGTTGTTTTCATTACATTTAGCGGTTTTCATTTGTTGGCCGTCTGACGGTTCAGCTCGGTCGTGTGATCAATAAAAAAAGTCCGTGGCCTGGTATGTCTGATAGGAGATTTTTTCAGAGTTTATTTCCTTTGATTTATTGGGTCTATTTTGTGGGGAGACACTTAGTTTGTATTATATATCGCTACATTAACTCTTTGTATAAAATAAGACCAGTAATCTTAGGTTTTAAATATTTGATATAGTCAGCCCAGTCCGACTTAAGTTTTGGTTACAAGAACTTCGACTTTTTGGTTTGGTTTGATCGACTTACAAGAATCACAATACAATGAAGCCACTTGCTTTAAATCCAATAGCTAGTAGAACCCATTTTAGGGCAAGTTTAGGACTCTCCCAAACGGTTCCCGCATTGATGAGGCGGCTCAGGGGCTCGTCAACCGCGGTTTTGTTACCTACGATGAAACTAAGGAAACTCCGCGGTAGAGGCGCTCGTGTAGACTAACTTCAAGCCGACGATGATGCGGCCATGATGGTTGCGCGGTGAACTACTGAAGTGAGCCGCGGTATTAAGGACATTTAATTTTCTTTGGACGATACATGAGGCCATTTTTGTAGACATATTACTGTAGCCATATTACTGTATTACGGTTCGAAGGAAAATATTTCTATGGAAATTGCAGGGCAAATACATAGATAAATCATATTATGTTTTTGAGTGACGAGCTCAGTGAAGTTAGGCAGACTCTTCGTGTTTAAATTACTGTGTTGTTGTGGCCAGGCGTGTTGCTTACCTTCAGATAAGTGCTTTGTTCATAATTTTATATTTTATAAATACCAACATAGCAGCCAGCGGTGGGCTTGTCCACAAACAACGCATAAATAGTGTACAAAGACAGATAATATTGTCATTTATTGTTTTAGCTTTTCTATCTTGCTCCAGTTTTAAATGATCAAAAAACCATTCCTTTTCGTTTAATGTTCGAACAAGCTTGATCAGAGTTCTTCATTGATCAAAAGCTAATTATAGATATAAAATTGTATACATAAATATTATCATCTATTACCACCTCAAACATAAAAAATATCGCGAAAGTAAATAAACACCAGCTTTATCTCACGAAGTGTGATTGAAAAGTATAAACCAATAAAATTGGAGCCGCACGGTGCATTAAGTGAATTTGCACATAAATCTTCCATGTCAGTGCTGCTGGATTCACGGATGTGGTAAACTAGAAGGGAGATAAGTACTAAATTAAATGGGAAATTAGAAATGTCGAAAATTTATTGAAATAAACAATTTATTATTTGTTTATTTATTCATTCTTTTTAATTTCTAAGTTTTTTACAATAAGTATAAAAATATAAACATTACGAAAAACTTATTATTATTTATTATTATTATTTGCAACTTATTATTTATTATCATTAAATAATTTATTTAGTTCGAAATAAACAAAAACCGACTTCAATTCAACATTTCAATTCAATTCAATTTATTCAAACCATAAATTCATAAGAACACTTGGTAACGTCATTTACAAAAAGGTAAAGAATCTGTGTACATAATATGATAAAATAACAACGTCAAAAAGAATAAAGCAGCTGTAAAGGGGCCTAGTCAATTACATGCAGCTGTAAAAAGGCTTTGTCGAAGACAAAATAACAAATAATCGATACACACAGTATACAGATACTACATTAGTACAAACAATGTAACATCAAAAGTCTTAAAAATCTATTATTTTACCTTATTACAAGATTCTAATTTCGACACATTTCTCTTCCATACGTTACTATCTTTAACAAAGTCGTCTATATAATATGCCTTGCTCATATATAGGTAGCTTTTTATTTCATTTTTAAACTTGGTTTCATTGAGACCTTCCACTTACACAGGGATTGCATTATAGAAGCGAATACCATTACATTTGAAAGAGTTATTTATTTTCTGAAGTCTGCACTTAGGAAATACAATTTTGTGTCTATGGTGCGCTTTTGGATTCAGATCAGTTAATTTCTGCAGGCGACTTCCATTTTTTCTTACATACATTATACATTCATAAATATACAATGAAGGAACTGTTAATATGTTAATAGTTTTGAACATCTCCGGTACTAATTCTCTAGGTGATAAATTATATAGACCACGGATTGCTCTTTTTTGCAATATAAAAACAGAGTTTCTGTCCGCAGACGAACCCCGCAATAAGATCCCGTAGGACATAATATTGTGAAAGTAGCCAAAATAAACAAGCCTAGCTGTTGCAACGTCAGATATTTTTTTAATTTGACGAGCTGCGTGGGCAGCTGAACTGAGTCGATCAGCTAGTCTCTCTATTTAAATTTTTTCTCTCTATTTAATTTAATTCAGACACTCGACCAAATTTCGCTAGAAGCAATAACTACGTCATCAAGATATATGAAAGTAAATTTTAGATTTTTGTTCATATTTTAAAAACCACAACACGCTACAGATCTAGCAAACAAAAAAAAATTAAGAATATTACATTATCTTTGTACTAAGATCTTATGACTCACAATTAGCGAAGCTGTCACGTAACTTACATACAAACAAAAAAACATAAGAATTGAAAAATCTAGTCCTTGTTTGAAGTCGGTTAAAAATTAATTAGGTACCTTTTACATACCCTGGACACTCAATCAAGACCTCATGGAAACGTATAATTTTTTTTATGAAGTCTTGATCACACAACGTTAAATTTTTTTTATATGCGAGCGCACACGTATGCGTGCGTTCATTAGAATTACTAGAAATGTTTGGCCGGTAATGTGTTGCCAAAACATCACAAAGTTTTATCAAATGCAAAACGATTTTTTTAACTCAGACTTTTATAGAATACTAGCTTTTACCCGCGACTTCGTCCGCGCCACATATTTACTAAAGTAATTGAGGCAGTACCTACTCGTATGTCTACTACCATACAAATTCACGTTTCCTAATCAAATTCGGTCTAAGTCAAAGTTTTATATTTATTAATAAATGTACAATTTACACGACAAATTACAAAAAAACTATGTTCTCAAATAATTAATCAAAAACAGACTTTAATTTAAAATCATATTGGGACGGTCCACCAAATTTTATTAGAGTCTATTAGTAGATATTAGTAGATATATCGTCTGATTACATGAACGCAAATTTAGTTTGTTGTTCATATTTCAAAAACCGCCGCACTGATTTCGATAAAATTAATATGACCACCTCTGAACTATAATCTACCAACCAAAAAAATAACCATCTAAATTGATTCACAATTGGAAATACAACTGGATTGACAACCTTCTCCTTTTTAGAAGTCGGTTAAAAATAGCATACAAAGAGTGCAAAGATCCTTCCATGCACACTTTTACTCCTCATTTCCACTCTTTTCAACTCTTTTTCTGTGATAAAAAGTCGCCGTTGTCCTTTCCTAAGTCTAGTCTATCTGTGCACCAAATTGTAACAAACTCTTTAAGTGGCTTAGGCGTTAGACGGTAACGGACAGAGAGTTACTTTCATATATATAATTTCATATTAGAATTGAAAACAGGTGTTCCTGATCATTTTATAGGAGGCAGTTGTGAAAGATTACCGAAAAGTAATACGTTTACTCCTCCAAAAAACTCATTTTCGCAGTTCTTAATTTGCCTTAATCGAGCGTCCATCATGCATAACATTTGATAAGACACCATGGAAATCTCGTCGACTATCAAAATTCTGTCTGATACGCCATTTAGTGGCTGCACCATCTTAAATATTGAGGTTGTATAGTGCACTGTATTCTTCTTGTCAAGCCCTTTTATTTGATACCCATGTTGATGGGATTGATAAAACCTAAGTTATCCGCCATTGTGTAGAGGCCGCCATCTTGGATTTTAATTTTATATAGTACATTGTATTCTACTGGTTGAGCACTTTCATTTGATACCCATATTGATGGGATTGATAAAACCTACGTTATCCGCCATTTTGTAGCGGCCGCCATCTTGGATTTCAATTTTTATAGTATATTGTATTCTGCTTGTTGAGCCCTTTCATTTGATACCCATGTTGATGGGATCGATAAAACCTACGTTATCCGCCATTTGTAGCGGCCGCCATCTTGGATTTCAATTTTTATAGTATATATTGTATTCTGCTTGTTGAGCCCTTTCATTTGATACTCATATTGATGGGATTAATAAAACATAAATTATCCGCCATTTTGTAGCGGCGGCCATCTTGAATTTATTTAAGTATATTAATTATAAATAAATGATACCGCTAGAAGCGTCTTGAAACGTTCTTGAGAGTAAATGGCTCAAACGGGTAAAAGTAAGGCGGCACTTCATATGCCGAAACATAAACACCGCACTTATGTAACCTGACACCCGTTTTCCCGCCAAATTTGTAAAACGCGAAAAGCGGCCAGTGTATCAAGCAAGCGGTTATATAAGTATCCCGTATAGTTAGAAATTATAAAATTGCTGGAACAAACGTTAATCGACTCCATTTCAATTGTCTAGATACAAAGTTTCATGGTTTTATCTTCAATAATATTGAACTTCCAGACTTTCACCACCATTCCACCAAGGTACAGTTCGAAACTACAAAACTGCTAAAACATACATTTTATGGTTTCGTGTTAAGTATCTAGACGTAAAGTTTCATAGTTCTTCAACAATGACGAAGTTTTCCATATAAACTTTCATCCCTTATTTTAACCCTTTCAACCCTTTTTTCGAAACAAAAAGTAGCCTATGTCCTTTCTCGGGATCTATTCTATCTATGTATCAAATTTCATCAAAATCTGTTGGTTGGTTTAGGCGGTAAAGACGGACAGACAGACAGACAGACAGAGTTACTTTCGCATTTATAATATTAGTATGGATTATCAGGTAAGTAGTAGGTACTTATTGAAAGAAAATTAAAAATATGGGCGTAGAAAACTACCTTTTACTAAATTTTTGCTTAAATTTTGAACAGGAATGAATACCCATAAAATACTACTATAAGCAGTTTGAAAAGTTACATTAAAATATAATATTTATTATCATATATACTCTTTTACCTACGAAACGAATTTAAAGCGAATTCAAAAATTTTTCAAGCTAAAATCATACGATCACGCACACGACCGCTGCGTAGGGAGCCGATCGTGCGAGTGAGCCGCGCGGCACTTTATTTTATTACATTGACTCGCGACACTTTTTGTAGATAATGATGAGTTCTGCAAAGTCGTAGTAAATGATTTTGTTCTATCATCAATAGTTTTCGCAGCGCACGCGACGTAAGGAATTTTTCAGGTCTTTTTTTTTACACCTTGTGTTACATTATTGAAGTTTTAGTAAGGATTCCTAATTTTTTTTAAATATAATATAGCCTATGTTACTCGGGGATAATGTAGCTTTCCAAAGGTGAAAGAATTTTTGAAATCGGTCCAGTAGTTTCGGAGCCTATTCATTACAAATAAACAAACAAACAAATCTTTCCTCTTTATAATATTAGTATAGACAAATTAATGCAAACCTAAAAAGATGACACCCATACCTTTTGTATGTATTTGCTTATTTGCTTATCAGTTTTACACTTAACACAAAGTTGAATTTTCATGCAAAAATAAACAAATGGAACACAAATTTCTTAATTTTTATAATATATTTTTTGGCTTCAAAGTGATTATATCTAGGGAATCCTGCGATAACAGCCTTTTTTATTGACAATTTCATTACTGAAAAGAGAGACCAAGAACAGTTTTTTTTTCATTTTCATTTATTTTACTTTATTTAATTCACGGGTTACTCAAGTGTGATATTGTCGGTCTAATCTAACATAGTTTTAGAAATTTTTTAAGAAACGTTTCCTTAAAGTTTTCTAAAACTGCCGTATCCATTTTAATAGTACATCATAGTGAACCCAAGTTTCAAGCTAAGTCTTATAAGTCTTAAAAGTTGGCAAAACCAACACTCATAAGTCACCCCTTTGCGATATTGGAGTTTTTGGCCAGACGGTACGGTTACCTTACTTCTGCATCTAGCCCTAAGACATTACTCGTAAAACGTAACTCCACTAATTAATACAAAAACAAATTCGAATATTATCTATTTAAAAAAGATAATAACATAAATGTATTTGAATCTATAATACAAATGGCGGAAAAGAAAAAGGATAGGCATATTATTTCAGTAACGTCTCATTGCGAAAAACAGAATGTCAATGTAAAGTAAATACAATGAGATCTTTTCAGAATGCTTGTATAAAACGTGTATAAAACTTTTTTTTATTGTTAGTGAGTTCAAATGTGGTTCTTAATGATCTGTTCAAGCCCTGAGATGCGACAAATCATTAGAAAACTGTCTGTGGCACCGTAGAGATCAAACGGATGGGCCGATTTCGAAGGGGGAATTTTTTTGAAGGTTAATTTTGTTGCGGATGTTCTTAACTATGCCTAGTTAATATCGATTCAAAATGACCGCGTCCACAAAATGGCGGACAAAATATTTCTGTACAACCTACCTCAATACCTGGTATCAAATGAAAAGGGTTGACTAGTAGAATACTGTACAGTGTACACTATAACAATTTTCAAATCCAAGATGGTCGCCACTACAAAATGGCGAAACACGTTCCTTTTTTACAACACCGTCAAGATGGGTATCAAATGATAGGGCTTGACTAGTAAAATGTTGTACAGATTATATATCTGAGGTATTCGGTGGTGATTTTTTTTTATTTTGCTCTTTTGGATCTGTTTTAAAGTAGTCTCATAACACTTCATAAAATTTGACCCTCTGTTACAATTCTGCAGTCATTTGTTCCTAGGTTCAATGAGTGAAAACCATTATTTTTGAATGAGCATAACCCAAAACTGGGCATTAATTAAAATTCCATAAGCACCGCGACCATCCATTACGTTTGAGGGCAATGCAACCGATGTGCCCAAACGGACGTGTTTAACGTTTTACACGTTGGTCTGTGGTACAAGATACTAGATAATACAGAATGTGTCCTTACCGCGGTTTGTTCTGTGTACGTTGCTGATCAGTTTTAACTCCCAACCAAAAACAGGGGGTGTTGTAAGTTAGACGTCTATGCTGTATGTCTGTGGCACCATAGAGCTTAAACAGATGGACCAATTTCAATGCAGTATTTTTTATTTGAAAGTTAGTTTCCTTGTGGTAGTTTTTAGATATGTTTGGTGAATATTGATTCAGGATAGCGTTCAACAGAAAATTGCGAATTACATATTTTTTTCACTACTACCTCAATATGGGCATCAAATAAAAATATTGGACTATTAGAATACTGTACAAATTACGCCTCCACAAAATAGCGGACAAGATATTTCTTCACAATCTCCCTAAATGTGGGTATCAAATGAGAGGGATTGACTAGTAGAATAGTAAACACTACGACAAATTTCAAATCCAAGATTGCCGACACCAGAAAATTGCGAATTACTTTTTTTCCCTACTCCCTAAATACGGGTATCAAATGAAAGGTCTGGACTAGTCCAGACTAGTAGACTACATCGTCGGGGGTAAATCAAAATTTTGTCGTGACAACGTCTAATAAATCGATGAACGCCGGCTGCATGCACGAAAACGTGTCCCGTTATGTCCCGTTACGCTCATTGTACGCTTGTGCCGCATCTATCAATGTTTTGTTATGACGTTGTCACGTTATGAAACTATCGTCCGTAAACCAACCAATGTTACAGACAACCAATTATGATTTTAATTTTGTTCTTGTGTTGATACTTAATTGACTTGATCAGAGACCAGATCAGTGGCTCCGAGTATTTAGCCTGATGTTAGCTAGTGTAGTAGTTTTTTTCTTTATATTGTGATAATACTAAATATTACAGAATTCAGATAATGAAGTTTTCACTTCTGCTGTACAGTACTTTTTTACTACTACATTTAACTTTTTTTCTTCAAATAATTCCATGACCCTGGCTTTTTTCAGAAAAAACATTGTCAACTCGCTTTCACCTCTCACTTATACCACATTAAAAAGAGCAGGACGCCCGACATAATTAAGGATATTTTGTGTAGACAATAGGTAAATGTTTCGCATAGGGAATTTTAATTCTAACCTTTCGCCCATTTAGATTTGTCGCAGGGAGTGTACGTGGTCTGAATGAAATTGTTATATTATTGGACCTTTTCTAATTGTGTGATCGGATATTATTTGAAGACTTGTAATGGGTTTTGTCGTTTATATAATTTTGGATCGATTTAACTGTGTGAATTGAAATGTTGAAGATCATAATTATTCGAGTCTAAGTAAATAAGAGTAACAATTAACAAAATGTTCTCAGTGAAATCTTTTATTTTTTATTATATTATCGATTTTGTAATTTAATGGCGTTTTGCCTAAAGATAAGCGACGATGCTATTCATGATGGAGCGCGCTAATCTTGAAGAAATTCCCCGATTCCTTTTAGTTACCAAACTATAGTAATAATTTAACCGTGCCTATGACAAGATTTATCCGTTCCGACGTTCCGACCTGATAGAGCAGCAAACATCCATATCCAAACATACGACTTTATAATATAAATAGGACTAAAAAAAGAAAAAATACTAATATACATGACCAAATCATTTGTATAAAAACTGATTATATTTCACACTAACTTGTCTGACTTACAATGGTTTCGGAAAAGTAACATAATAAAAAAGAAGTGTGGCACTCGGGGACTGCCGCGGTAAAGCTATTGCATGTCATGCATTTTTATCAACATAAGCAATAGGGATGTTAACAATTTTTCGGAGTTGCTTTTATTTTAAAGAGTGACATTTGTTTACCTAAATATCACGGGAAATCCGCTAAGTTGGCAACACTGCTAAGAGCATTTAGTCTGTAAAGCTAATACAAATAAGATTCAAAGTCGAATGACCGAGTGGGGAGGACGGAGTTACGGTCTTCCATCCCTCTTTCTTGTGAACATAAGAAAGAGATGCACGATCACTAAAATTCGGTCCCCAGGCCCGCGATAAAAGCTATGCAATAGCTTAAAAATATCGTGTTGACGTCACAGATATTGAACATTACCATACAAATTTGTGTTTACTAATTATTTGTATCGGTTTGTCGTCACAGACATTTAAACGGTTGTGTTTTGTATTTACTGAAAAAAAAATACAGATGTTTGGGTCGCGTAAGCCTTTAAGTAAATGTTTGGATAACCGTGGTAACCTTTTTAAGCTAATAGCCAATAAAAATGACAATTGTACATGACGTCATAAAAGGGATCACTACGGCCCTAAGTACGTCATAACAGTTAAATTTTACAGGCACTATCTAGTAGGAAAGTACGGCAAATGTGGCAAAGTACGGCAAAATGGTGGCAAGGTGAGCCCTAATGTGGCAGTTTGTATTATCTTTAATGTTTTATCATTTTAATGGTTTCGAGCATTGTTTACTGTAATTAAGTCTATTGTGTGTGTGCTGCGAGCATACTAAAAATAAATTAGAAGTATATAATATCAAATAAACAAGAGTAGAAAAAAATCTAATTTGAAAATAAAAATTCTATTTTTCAATGAATTTTTAAAGTCGTCGTCGTCGAGAATTGGGTTGATTATTAGTATTAAATCGTTGGTTATGTTACCGCTAGAATGTCATTTCAGCTAAGATCATGCTAATAGATATTATGGTCTACAATAAAGCGTGTTTAATTGTTTATGGAGAAAAACCGATATGAAAAAGACGCATATATTGTACTAGATGTCCGCCCCGGCATTGCCCGTGGTACATTATATAGTATTCATTAGGATCCCGTACATATACAACGGTGAAAGAATGACTGAAATCGGTTCTGTCATTCCTGAGAAGATCGCTTTGAAACAAAACACCTCTTCAGCTACCTGCTACGCCACCTGTCGGAAATTGGTTGCACCAACACAGATTTAGATAAAAAAAATATTTTTAGCAAAGGTTTTATATTCAAGAGGTAGGTATGTAATCTGTGATATTCAATGACGCAATCTTAGACACATGCTGTCATGTGTCATGTCAAAGCACGAAACGTACGAAAACTCTCAAAAAGGAATATTTTTTCCCGATTTTGTTACATTCTTGATTCATGCTCCGCTTCTATTTATAGTAGCGTTATTTTCTATAGCCTATAGCCTTCCTCGATAAACGGACTATCCATTAGAAAAATAATCTTTCAATCCGGGCCAGTACTTCCCGAGATCCTAGCGTTCAAACAAACAAACAAAAAACAAACTCTTCAGCTTTATAATATTAATATTAATAATATATTCTGTTCAAAAAAGAGTTAATTTCAAGTGATTACTATTTTTTTGAGATGCGTTTGCTTCAAGTTTGTAACTGACTATGAAGAAGCAACTGACCATGACGAGTTCTTAATCGTTTGTTTATCATTTACGGTCAACTTATGGTCATTAATTGAGTCAGAAACTTAATTAGGTAGCAAAACAGGGCGTCATTTCGAAGGCACTAAGGTACATGGTACATCGCGTTTGAATAGTTGCTCGTTTTACACTAAACTCTGATTCTATTTAGTTACATACTAGATACAATCAGATAGAACTAGATATTGACCTACGATGTATTTACTTGAAGTTAAAAATGATTTGAAGATACATCTATATAGCTTGCAATCATTCATAAACCTAATTCGGGTGGTATTAGACAGTTTTATTTGCTCGTGTGACGAAAAAGTACTAAAATATTTACATTTATATCAGGATTAGGATTAGGATGTAAAAAAGGCCCCTAATACATACAAAAATTTGCAACACCTTGCCTAATGATATTAAAAATGAACCCGACCAAAATAGATTTTATAAAAAATTAAAATTGCTATTAATACAAAAATGTTACTATAGTATAACTGAATACCTAGATGATTTTAGATGTATCCCACGCTCACGGCATAAGTATTTAAAATAATTTAGCGTAATATCTGTATATTGATTTTATGTAATACTATCTACTTATTTTCTTCTTACTTCTACTTACTTCTGATTTTTATATTGCTATGCCCTAACAGGGTAAATGCTTAGCCTATGTTATCAGCTTTGTATTATGCAATAAATGATTGATTGATTTGAAAATAACCTCTAAACATTGTCGAAGAAGTTTAAAAAAAAAACACTATCGAACGCATATTATTTTTTGTAAAAATATTATTACTTAGATTATTAAAAGATAGCATAGAAAAAGAAACAGAAAGAGCTTTCAGCTATAAGGCTGCACGTTGTTTCATGGGTCCTACTATTTTTCCTAAATTGTACTATCCTTTTAATGGTGTGAAGTATAAAGAATTTTCATTCATTCGTTAATTCAAAGGTTCAATCCATCTAAAATAAACATTCCTCAGCAGTAATTGTTTTGAGCTTCCAAACAAACACTTCAAAGCAACAATGAAGCTGTCTATGATACAGTTCTACCGCTCGATAAGGTCCTTCATTACTTCTTAACCTCTAAAGTGCTCTAAACAGTCCAAAGTCCCAACAATTCCCTACATATTTCACCGTTAATTTAGTGGTACTGCCTGGCCGGTATCCCTTGCCCCTTAATTATTAATTTACGGTAAATCGTATAAACTTTAACTAAGTGCGCGTACAGGTGATGTCCGGAAGGTGCGCTGATGAAGTATTTATGGCCAGGGATAGTCCAGAGAAAAGGAGAATATTTTTTTTTAATTAACTGCTGGTAGTTCTTTGACACTACTATTGTGATAAGAACGCCGAGGCTGTGGCATGCTACCTGAATGGGTTATTCCCGATAGTTACCATCTCGGGGTCTAATCAAACGTGAATTGGTTTCTTCTAGGTAAGCATGCTCCAAGGTAGACTGTATCGTCGTTTAACACCAGGTGAGATGTTGGTTAAGGGCGTGTGGGCCGTAATTTTGAATTTTTAAAACAACTTTAAGACCTTTAAAATAGTGTTTTAAACTCTGAAAAAAATATATGTATTAGTTAAGAATCTAATCTAGTGCAATTCGCAGTCAGTAACACGATTTAATTAATTTTACTTGATAGAAAAAAATCCCAAAGTTACCCCTTTTCAAAAAGTTGTTTCAAGTTTATGACTAAACTAATGAATTTTTTACTACATTTTTGTACTCAACGAAAGCCACTAAAAAGTTATAGATGTATTCGCAGAGTTTGACTTGATAAAAAGTATCAGTTATTCACTATGTTTTAATATCTACCATATATATAGCGCGCCGTTCGGCCAGCCTGATCAGTCGCGTTTCGGCGCTCACGGACGACGGGCCTGTGCTTGATTTTGCAATTTTGACAACCGATAAATTTTAAATATTACGATCATAGTGGCACAGTATAACAATATCAGTAGGTATTACTAGTGAAGCACGCTATGATCTTGATTTTTGATACCGTTTTCATTGGAATTGCAAATAGACGCTGATACTAATTAGTACGCTGTTTACTTTATGTTGTAAACCAATAAGGGAGTCTCAAAAAACTGACGTCGATACCACATCAGTAAAAAATTCAATGCGGATGCAATGGAAAATAGATAAGCATCGGTAAAATATTCGTCCGTTAAATCAGAGATCGGGATAAGGAAATAATGAGAGGGAGAAATCCCTGCGTAAATCTAATATAAATGCAAGTAAGGTATCATAAATGATGCCTAACTTGCATTTATCTGCCATTTAGGTAAATTCTTTGGTAGTAAGGTACTTAGTACTTGGAAGAAAAGTCCTCACATACAGATTTTACCACTTTGGAAGAGACTTTCGCGCAAACTATTCAGTTTAGAAAAAAAATGTTAGGAACTTCAATACAATTTTGAACACCTTTCCATAGATACACGTATGGTTTTGTTAGAATTTTTATTTTTTTATTTCTTTTCCAAGTTTGTGACACCATCAAAATTTATTGTTTTTTCTTTTTTTTTTGTATGAAAATGTTAATATTGTTCATAGAAATTTAGACACTCGACCAAATTTGATAAGAAGCCTTTTAGGCAGTAAAATTACTCGTAGAATTTAACTCTGCACTAAATTTCCGATTCGTATTTTTTATATAAGGTTTAGAATCATTTCCTGAGCATAAAATCACAAAATAATAACAATTCCAGGTGGAGCTTCAAGCGCCAGCTCGAAAAAACGTTTTTGGCTGATATTTTGAAAAAGTTATAAAGCCTATTATTATTGTAGAAAATAAAATTTCCCATCTTTTGTTGCCAGTAAACTTTTTTTTCGAACTTATCGATTACGATTTATTATGTCAAATTTGATGATAACAATGTAAAAATAATAAGATGAGAATTCTGTTCCCAGTAGCATAAACATGTCCTTTTTTACCGGAATGGAAGAAGGGTTATGTTTTTCGCGCGTATCTTTTATGTTTGTAATTTTTTTATTTCCACATACTCGTATCTTCCAAACGGCTGGATGGATTTTGGTAACTAAGATATTCTAAGACTAGTCTGACTCGTCAAAGTGTCCTTAGATAGTAGGTAATATTTTTTACGTGTAGATTTTTTTTTGTAGTCGGGGTTTTAAATTAAAGTTATTCTATCATATTGCTCGTTGCTCGAATAAACAGCACCGTTCATCATCAAGATTGAAGAGTTGAGCGAAGAGTTTGGTCTCTTTTGTTTTTTGTAATAAGAACTACTAAGCTGTGAAACGCATTGCCAGAGTGGGTTTTTGTCGAAGGTTCGAACCTTGGGGTTACGAGGTACACTGTGATTGTTTCTATTAGAGAAACAAGTTCCATCGTAGACAATATCATTTTCATCCACTATTATCGGCATCATAGCAATCGTATCATTGAATTGGTTATAAATCGTATACGGTAAGTACAACAAAAAAAGTTTACTAGCAACAAAAGATGCAAAATTTTAATTTCTACAATTATTGTCAAAATATATAGTTTCCAAAATATCGGCTAAAACAGTTTTTTTTTCAATTGGCGTTTGAAGCTCTACCTGGATCTGTGAGCATTTTGTAATTTTATGCTCAGTAAGTGATCTTTACCTCAGAAAAAAATTGTATTAGAAATTTAGTGCAAAGACGAACAAAAAACCTTATATTTTTACTGGCCTTTCATTATGTTTCAGCACATTTTTTTTAATGTTTGACGAACTTGTGAATTATTAGGAAATATTTTAAAAAGATGCATGAAATTGGAAAAGCCGTTCTCAACTTATAGTGTGACCAAAAAGAAAAGGTTGAGTTTTGTATATCTACGAGTATAGATGAATTTAATATTTCTTCGTTCATATATCAAAAAAACTCTTATCACTATTTACAAAATTGTTATCACTAGTATAAACAAATGTTGAACAAAAAATGAGTTTAAATTCCATAGTCAAATGTTGTAATGTTATTTCTGCACTGTGGCACTGATTCCGCGGTCGGTGACGGTCGCGAGAACAAGACAGCGTTAAATGCCTAATTTGACAGAACTACCTGGCCTTAAGTGCAAATCTATCTATACTAATATTATAAAGCTGATGAAGAGTTTATTCGATGAACGCGGTAGTTTCAGGAACTAATGGACTAATTTCAAAAAATCTTTCACCTTTGCATATGATGACATCTAAAGGCTTATGTATGTACGACGGGAAAAGCCGGGCGAGCGCTAGTCTATAAAAAACAACCGACCTCAATTTTCAAGTTACAATACTTGTAATTGCCATTATTTGGCATCTTTTCATAAAAACGTCTTATCAAATACTCATCATCATCATCATCATCAGCCGCAAGACATCCACTGCTGAACATAGGCCTCATTATTTTCTTTTTTATTTATTATCATACATTTTCAATTATTCTGATACCTCGATTTCTCTTTGGAGCAGTGTATTTAGTTAATTTATTTGTAACACATTTTGTTCCATAAATTTTACTAAATCAATGAAATTTGGTGTATTTGATATAATTGCTGCATATTATCTATACTTACGTTATAAAGCTGAATACTTTGTTTGAACGCGCTAATTCTAATTACTACTGGACTACTAACTATTGTACAGGACCGATTTTAAAAATTATTTCACCTTTGGATATGTACGTGAACTTTAGGTACATTATGCGTACTACGGGCGAAGACTATATATAATAACTAGCTGTACCCGCCACGATTTGCTGTGGCACATTGTGATGCAAAAAACCGATAAAAACAATCCTTGATGCCGATTATATATCATTTTAAAATTTCAGCTCGATCGCTGCAGAACTTTTTGAGTTTTTGAAGCGTACACAAACCAACATTAGGTACATTTTAATATACAGAAATGTAAATACGGTGCGTCTCCCAGAAAAACGAGTTTTTTGACCAGTTTTCAGAGCTAATTGTTAGCCATACAATACAATACAATACAAAACACTTTATTGGCACCACAAAACAAAGTTGACAACAAGTAACATATAAAATAACAAAACATAATGGGCACAAAAGGCGATCTTATCGCTAAAAGCGATTTCTTCCAGATAACCTTTTGTTTCATTAGCCATAACAGATATTAACTGGTAAAAAATACATGAAATTTCTTTTATGAATTAATTTTATTGTTTTAATAATCTCCTCACAACGAAACCATAAAAAAATTAAATAATTGTAATTATCATGCAACGATTTATAGCCATTATTTGGATTTTGTACTTACGCCAATGGATAGGCAATTCCATTGCGAACATTTTGGTATAAATATTTTTTAAATCCAAAATCTGATTTTAAAAAGCGTTTATTCTAAAATTTGAGCTTAAAACGGCTACAAATCCTATTGTTTCTCTCTTGCTCTTTCTTTCGGTGTGCGATAAGGTAAAGAATACTCCAGGTTATTTGCTCTTGGTACGTACGGCCCAAATAAAGTAATTTCAAACCCACTTACTTGTTGTATGTACTTCCACTAATTAAATGTAGTATTTAGGACTGTAATAGTGTAGTATTATATAAAACAGTTCTATAGGTATCTATTTAAAAAAATAATCTCATAAATCTTTTTTATCGCATCTCGCCACAGTCTCATTTATCTATAGTTAAATTTATAACAGTGATTAACATCTCGTAAAGAAACTATGAAAGCTTTTCAACTTTCAAAGGACAAGATTAATAAGTAAGCTGAGACTAGATATAAATTGGAGTTAGCTTTAACAGAGTCGAATCAAATTGGCTTCCATGAAGGGGCTTTTGTGAATAATCTTGATTGCTTGTTAAAGGCCTTTAAGATGTCCTATTAATATTATAAACTGATTATTCCAATATTTTAACGTAGTTTCCGTTCCAGCTATTCCTCTTCGATAAAAGTAGTAGCAAGAGTGGCGACCACGAACTGAAAGACGCAGGGTTGGGCGGCCTTCCACTAGCTGGATAGACCACCTCAGAAAGATCGCTGGAGACTGCTAGTTGCAACCTGCAACTAGCGGTCTCCAGCGACCTCATGGCCGTTTGTTGGGGAAATCAAAACGAGAGGCCTATGTTTAGCAGTGGATGATGATGACGAAAAGGCATCCTATAATATATGCTGTTCCAGAGTATTCTTTAACTGTGTTCGAAATTTAAACCCGATCCGTGCCGTAGTTCCGACGTGATCGATCAATAAACATCTAAATATTCATACTTTCACATTCTAATAATATTATAGATATGAAAGTTTAGTGTTCCAAATAACAAAAACAGTGTGTTTCATCGAAATTTTCGTTCGAGTTCGACTAACAGTAGTAATCGTTCGAAAATACTAAGATAGAGGGTACTTTGATATATCTGTCCGTGATTAGAAACTTTTGTGTCATCTCATCATCATCTCATCATCTGCAGCCTGCAGACATCCACTGCTGGACATAGGCCACCCCCAATGATTTCCACAATGACCGATCTTGTGCCGCCTCCATCCACCGACTTCCCGCGACCGTCAGTTCACCCGTGAATATGGTACGTGCATTGATCAATAACGTCTAGATCGATTATCTTCAAACAAACGCTTTATGTTAAGTGAGGCAAAGTGCATATTGATGCCGTAAGCATTTTGTACTGAAGTTAGCCAAACAAAACTTTAATGCCGTGGAGTATGTGCAGTTACGGACCATACAAACCATCATAATGTTTTTAATTGTCGGAGACGCATGCACTAGCGAACGGACTAAGCCAATGGTTCGATAGTGAGCTCACTATGATTTGCCTCACTTTTATTTTGTTGTTATTCTATTGGTATGTGAAACAATACAGAGAACTCACTCAACCATTTTTTTAGATAAACAGGGGCTGTTCTCAGTATTCCCGCTGCTGTGATTCAAGGGTATCTCTCGCAAGGAGATACGCAGGCCCAGTGTGGGTTGCTGGACGACACATGAATTGAAAAGATTTTAGGTACACATCGGTTTCCTCGCGATGTTTTCCTTCAGCGTTTTTAAGTTAGCAGCAGTACATGATTTCAAAAAGACAGTAGTGCGAATGTTAGAGAGAAGGCACCGAGTCCCAGCAGTAGGAACATTCAGTAGTCTGCTTATGGACCACCACATTATGTCCCGTATTTGATAATACTAGTGTATTAGTTTTTGCCCCCATTCTGAATACATCCCCATCATGTCCGCGTTAGAGCGATGCAAATCGCAATGTCAGAGTCAGCCCAAGTTGAGATTGCCTTTAATGAGGCTATTGCATCTTTAAATTGCATTTTACGTCGATTTAAATTCGTCGTTCGAGCTCTCCGCTCTATTAATGGAGAAGTGTATTTTTAAATTCAATCTTTGATTTTTGTCTTAGTTAACCACTGCTCGGTTTTTTGAAGTGAACACTTTGATTTGCGTGTAGGCATTTTTGGGAGCGAGAAAAAATTATTAAATTAGCTACACCTCTGCCAACACCAATACATACATGCATATTATAATATTATTATGTGACCGTAACACTGACAAACTCATTAATTTATTTAATTAAATGATTGTAATCTTACGTCAGATTACAAACTAAACTAACCTGCTCTGAGATCGTAATCTCACGCGTTAGATTATAATCCGAAGGTCATGGACGTATAAAAAAACTCTGACGTAGCCTCGCTAAATCAAAAACTGTGTCCATCGATTCGACCACATAATAAGCACGTTTGCGCTGTCATATATAGGCTGACGCGCACACATCAGTGGGTCATTACACGCGCTACGTGTGTATATGTGTGCGTGTCAGCCTATCAGTGACAACCTGACAACGCACACGTGCAAATATGGTCAATTCTAGTGTTACATTTTTTGTTTTAGCGAGACTACGTAGGACTTTTTTATTCGTCCATGCCGACGATATTGATAATTTTATGGAGGCAGATACAAGTACAAGAGGTGCCCCCCGGTTTCATCTGCCTATCTCCCGATCCAGTGATTTACCCGGAACAAAAATTGCTAAATTATTTCAGATCAAATTCATCCGAAAATATTTATTTTTCTTTATTATTTTATAGAAGGCTTAGAATCCAAAACACGAAAAATAAAGTATCTTGATACCATTCCATGGTATAATAATATAACTCCGCCATACCATCCCATCCTTGGTAATCATCCAAATCCTTTCAATAGTTTTGTGTGAAAGTGTAACAAACATAGATAGGTACATATTACATATGAGCCATACATTCTTACAAACTTTTGTGTTTATAATATTAGTAGAATGTAACATTGTGTATTATGTGTAGGAGCATACATCAAAGAGTTTACATATACTACGTATAGAGTTATATTTTCCGCACGGTTCTTTTGTGTCAATCGTAAGCAGATGACGTGCATACTTTCTATGACAACAGAGTGATTTGCCGAGACAAAAGTATGACACTTCCACAAAAGCGACAAGGCAATAAAGATGCCACCCGTGCTTTCGCTGTAAAGCGTTTGTGCCAACTCTATACGTAGTATATGTAAACTCTTTGGCGTACATAGAAACGCATGCACGTTGACATTTTCGGAAATGGAAAATACGATTGAATTCGAGGTACAGTTTCTATTACTGAAACTTATGCGTACCAGTATGAACACTGCTGAGACTCGGGGCCTTCTATCTATCACACGGAGATAATCAAGGCCATAATCCATTACGCTGGCCAATTGTTGGTGGATGACACATTATCTCGAAAACAGCACTCCGGATTAGCAGTTACCGCTCTCCCAACTAGACTAGCCGTAACTAATTTGGTCCGAGGTTTCTTACCATATTCACAAAGCACTATGTAATTAACAGTAAATTTGAGCTAAATCTAGTACATGTTATGCTATCTGGCTAGGCATCCTCAATCTCACCTCGTCTACGATTTAATTGCGCCATGTCGTGTCACTGGCGACGCCGCCTTTTTGCTCATTCGCCTTAAGTGGCACGACCGTGTGACAGACCTTAATTAAGTAATGTTCGGCTTTAGAGGCTTTCACTGTGAATGAAGTGTACCTACTCTATTGCATAGGTATATCTCGGATAGAATAGAAGTGATAATAGTTTATACTGGAATGCCTTTACATACGAAGTATTCCGATTTCTAAGTCTTAAGGCCGTCACAGACGTAGCTATAATATCTATATATTTTCATATTTCATAGCTGGACATATTTCCGTATATTTTCTATACAAATCCTCGAGTGTCCACACACGCAGCTATAATATATATTTTCGTGACGTCACCCAACTATACCGTAATATATATAAATTAAATAATATAATATAAATATTATTTATATGGTCCAGCAAGAAATATTTCGAATGTACAGCGTGTTTCAACATTGTTCGAGCACAACATCACGAGTTGTTTTACAAGCTTATATTTATTAGTTTCTCTTATCCCGATATTAACCAAGATCTGATGATGGATCTTGGTGTGGGTCATAGGGGAACTCTGTAATGAAATTACGAAACTTCGTCAAATCTGGGATCGTTTTAGTTGTCTTGGTCTGATGAAATCGGATCTTCCTTTTGGGAGCTACAATGCTACAAACACATACACAGTTACGGCAAACTTATAACACCCGTCGTTTTTGTTTCGGGGGTTAAAAAGTTCAAAAGACTCGTGACGTGCGCTCAAACAATGTTGAAACATACTGTAAACTCAAAATATGTCTTGCTATGTTAATATGCCATTATATGAATATATTACGGTATGTTTTTCTGACGTCACGAAAATATGAAAATATATATTATAGCTACGTCTGTGCGGCCTTTATGCATTCTAGCTGCACTTTTTTGTTTAGCATAGCGATGCAAGAAGGCCCCGTTTTAAATTATTCGCGGTCAGATACTATAACTAGCTATTTTGTTAGCTGTGGTAGAAATTTTAGACGCATAATGAGTAACTATTTGCTTTACTTGCAAACGTTGACCTTAAATTAGAAACAATCGTGTTTTTTTTAATTTCGTTATCTTTGCTAACCGTTATTCGAGGCTAGAAAAATACTCAGTTTTTTTTTTAATTTTCTTACAATAACAGCTACGATGATTCTATTGGTGAATACTTCTTTTACGTATCGTGTAACCACAGTCTAATAAATCATACAGTCGTTCAAACAAGACGTGTAGACGGGGCAATCGTGTGGGGCGTGCGAGGCGAGACGTAGGAAACGCGCTCCCAAATTGGGAATACAAAAATGTTAGCAGTTTGGGAGCGTGATTCCAGGTTGACATTTGATGCATGTTTTAATTTTTATTTTGTTCATAATATTGAAATTATTAAATAGGAATTGTTTCTAGTAATGCATATTTATGTGCCAAATAATGTTGTAGATACTTAACAATGTCGTTAATAAATAATTAAATTAATAACCATTTTTAATTTGTCACTGCCCTTTGTATTGTCCCAATTTACCAAAAGTTCAGATGAATCGTCCTACTGGCAGTTTTGTTTGTATTGTGGTATAGCTATTTCACACGGCTCGAAAGGATGATCAACCTTACAAATTACTAAAGTTTTATACTACTGGGCACGTTTTTCACACATTTTGTTTTGCACATGTTCGTTCTATTGAATTAATATGAGTAAAAACCAGTATACACGCTTGTAAAACAAGAGCACCAAACTTCGGATCAGCTCATAACCGGTGTTCGTAGTTCAAAATATAAGCAGCTAAAACCTCAAAATAAAGCAACTTTAGACCAACAAAGCTCGTTCGACTAACAGATGGTTTTAATCAGGTGTTAAGAGAGTTAACGGGTAAGTTGGAGCTATGTTGGCCAACTTATGCAGACTGGAGAGGATTTTGGATTTTGTGGAGAGAAAAATTTAATACTTCAGGAAGTTTAATCTGATTTTATATTTGATAGTGAAAAAGTAATGGTTGAATAATTACACTGGGAGTGCGGATTGAAGGATAGCGTTGCCAGATACATTATAATGCTATAAGATATGAATCATTTCATCATATCTTCAGGTGAAAAGCTGCACTTCTAGGGAGTGCCTCCTCACCCTATTAATATTTTACATAGTTTACATTGAAAATGTTAATGTCTCATTTTTAACCCCCGACCAAGAAAAGGGGTGTTATAAGTTTGACGTCGATGTATGTCTGTCTGTCTCTCTGTCTGTCTGTGTGTGCCTGTCTGTGGCACTGTAGAGCTCAAACGAATGGCCCAATTTTGATGCGGTTTTTTTTTATTTGAAAGTTTTTATCCGTGCGGATGTTCTTAGCTATGTTTGGTTAATATCGATTCAAGATGGCCGCCTCCACGAAATGGCGGACAAAATATTTCTTCACAACCTACCTCAATATGGGTATCAAATGAAAGGGCTGGACTAGTAAAATACTATGCATTATAAAAAAATCAAACCTAAGATGGCTGCCACCACAAAATGGCGAATAATATTTTTTTTTCACTACTACCTCAGTATGGGTAACAAACGAAAGGGCTTGACTAGTAGAACGCACTATGACAAATTTCAAATCCAAGATGGCCGCTGCCACAAAATGGCGAAATACATTTCTTTTTTCACAACTCCCTTAATATGGGTATCAAATGAAAGGGCTTGACTAGTAGAATGTTGTACAGTTAACAAATCTGAGGTAGTCGGGGGTTGATCAAAATTTTTAATTTTGTTCTTGTTATCTCTTCTCTTAATTATTCAAAATTTACCAGTAATATAATTAAGTTTGTAATAATAGGGTAACGATTTTGCATCTAATAATAAGATAACTGTTCCATTCTACACAGAACACAGTTTCTAAGCACTTGGACCTCAAGATACAAGCTATGTGCTTAGTTTGGGGTCCACCGTTTATTCATGTACCACACATACGTATGGATTAGTATGTTTATGTAAAAGTCAGACTTGAAAACTTACAAAATATATGTATTAGTTTTTCTATGTGTGAAATAAATTTTCATTTCATTTAAGTATTACAAAGTTTTACATTTATATTATATTATATGCTCTATGATACGTAGTCCGCAGTCCTAGCGATGTACCACACCTTTGCCAGCGATTGGCATACAATAATGTGCAATCATAACCATGTTCTGGTTTGAAGGGAAAAGTTTATAATTAGTATATAATGACATAGAGATAAATCATCTTATATCTCCGGGTTATGAGCGCAGTGTAGTGCTAGGTAATGATTGGAACTCTTCGTGTTTCAATAGATGCGTTACATTGTGCTGTTAAAGACAGGCTGTTGTTTACCATCAGGCAGATGTCTTACTTGTCCCGTCGATGTATACTTTTAAAAAAGTAACATAGTTTTCTAAAGTGTATGTTCCAAGTAAAATAGATAGAATTAAAGACACAAAGCAAGGCGTAACCACCAATAACAGTGAGTATAGAGAGGCCACACCAAACACTGCTACTAGCATTAAAAACAATGGCCACCCACATTAACCAGCAACGCATCACACCGTGGTGTAGCTGGATATAAAAACTTACTAAATTAATGTAGCCTTAAATAAAATGCAATGTAGTGCAACGCAACTCAACGCAACCTAACATAATTCAACGTAACGCAACTTAATGCAACGTTACGCTACATCACGTAGCGTAATGCAACCTTACGCAACGTTTAGCAATGTGTTCCAACGTAAGGCAACATAATGTAACGTTACGCTACATCGCGTAGCGTAATGCAACGTTACGCAACCTAACATAATTCAACGTAACGCAACTTAATGCAACGTTACGCTACATCACGTAGCGTAATGCAACCTTACGCAACGTTTAGCAATGTGTTCCAACGTAAGGCAACATAATGTAACGTTACGCTACATCGCGTAGCGTAACGAATACATTTCCAAACGTTACGCAACGTTTGGAAATGTATTCCAACGTAACGCAACTTAATGCAACGTCGCTACATCGCGTAGCGTAATGCAACGTTACGCAACGTTCAGCAATGTATTCCAACTTAATGCAACGTTACGCTACATATCGTACATACAACGTAACGTAACGCAATGCAACGTACCTCATCGTATCGCAACGTAATGCAAGTTGCAAATGCAGGTAGTAGTTATTCAGTTAAGTTTTCTAAAAATCTGCACTTACAAATCTTTACGATCACTGTTAGCGGACCGAGTGGTAATTGTGCAAAAACATTTTTTCTGCTCCGTAACCATAATTTAAAGGATGTCGTTTTTAGGGTTCCGTAGCCAAAATACAAAACCCTTATAGATTCGTCCTGTCTATCTGTCTGTCTGCCTGTCCGTCCGTATGCCACAGCCACTTTTCTCCGAAACTATAAGAACTATACTATTGAAACTTGGTAAGCAGATGTAATCTGTGAACTACATTAAGATTTTGATACAAAAGATAGAAAAAAAAACAAAATTTTGTAGGGGTGTCCCATACATAAAACTGAAAATAAGAAAAAATTTCATCATACCATACGTGTGGGGTATCTACGCATAGGTCATCAAAAATGATATTTAGATTTCTAAGATACTTTTTTTTCTAAACTGAATAGTTTACGCGAGGGACTCTTCCACAGTGGTAAAAAGTGTATCCGGGGGTACACTTTTTACCATACCCTGTAACTTCTAAAATAAGAGAATGACAAAAATAAAAAAGTGTGTGATGTACGTTACCATATAAACTAACATTGAAAATTGGTTTGAATGATATCTAGTAAGTAGTTTTAAAGTTTTAATTTAATACGTCATAAATTGACTATTGCTAAAATACTGATTAAAGTAACAACGAAGTACAAGAACTTTTGTATTATGTTACTTGCTGCTACGGAAGCCTTCTTGGGCGAGCCCGACTCGCACTTAACCACTTTTATTTAAATATTTTGTTACTCTACGGTGCAATTGACGACGATAGTTTGCGTAAGATAACGGAAAAACTACTAGGGGAACGTTGTAATTACCGCCAATAGTTCTAACGCTCTTTGGATACCTAACGCCTTTAGTTAGTAAACATGTACGCACGCGTATAGGTACAGAGTTTAAAAGACAAGAAGTATTAAGGCGAAAATAACGTTTTTTTTCTACGAGTAATAAAGACCTTGACGCCAATTGAGATGGATTTCAATAAAATTATAATCCAACGAAAGTAGATACTGGATTTTTTTGCAAACTTTACATGACAACACTTAAGTGTTCCTACCAACGGTATTTACCCTACGAATTGGGATATTTTAAACAGAAAATACTTAGGGACACTTGATTCCAAAAATGCATTTTAAAACAAATTGATTTAAACATTACATGAAATAAGTTTTAAAAATTCGTATGTGATCTAAAATTGTATTCATCAAAAATAAGTACGACGTTTGTACGTGTTGGCGATTATTTCAAGAGCAACACTAAGCTTTTAGTTGCCCTCATTTTTCATTAATTACGCTATTTAATAGAAAAAAGCTTGTGCAATTTCATTTTTAAGAAATTAATTTTTGGCGATTATCCGAAAGATTTCGTAGAATCAGAATCAGTGTATTGTAATCCCCTATCTCTGACGCAACAAAATGGCCTGTTTTTCAGGTTTCGTAGTACCTGGCGGGTGTTTATTTTTGGCGAGATTTTCAGTTTAGGGACGCCATGCTGATATATTTTAAATTTGCCGCGCTTTTTCAGTATCAACTTTCGTTAGCCAGACTATAAATATTTAAATACTGTCTCAAGAGCATTCATGAACGTATAGAGAAAACATACAATTTTAAACGACTTCAAGAAATAATGTTTTCGTTTCGGTTGCATGTATGTTTCGCGATAGCTCCCGCCTATTGTCTTTTGAAGAATTTAGTTATTATTTATATTTGTTATTTAAAAATAATCGTAGCTGAACCCATTACAAATCTTTTCCTTACTAATTCGAAGGTCATCTCGACAAAATTGCTCTTAGTGAATCGATTTATTTTTGTGCCTATAATTTGTAAAACAACTTACTGTAATAAAACTGTAAATGTAGTGCAGTGCTAGGTTTTTTTTTTAAATAAAGAGTGACGATACGATCAGGACATGTGCCTGATGGTAAGCAACACGCCTGACACATAACACCACAGTGACATGCAGCTATTGGAACACGAAGAGTCCAAATCGTTACCTAGCACTGCACTGCGCTCGTCACCCAGAGATCTAAGATCTTATATCTCTAAGCCCTGTAATTTCTCTGGAAACATTGCCCTTCAAACCGGAACACAGTAGTGTTTGCACATAACTGCTTGACGGTTGAATAACTGGCAAAGGTGTGGTACTTCCCCAGGCGGACTCTGCCATGAGTCCACTACAATGAGTTGAACTCTTCATGTTCTAATAGCTGCATGTTAGTCACTGTGCTGTTATGGGCGGCTGCCCATACTTGATAAAAACATATATTATGCCTGATGGTGTGCAACACAGCCGTGTTGCAACAACATGTCCTGCTCGTCTTGTCACTCTATCCTATAAAAAATGTATTACCATAAGTGACCCACTTATACATCGAATATGTTTTGACTTATTTTTCTATAATCGACATTGATGCAAAAACTGCTTTTTTCTATTATGTTTTTTGGTCGTTAGACATCACGCCCGACACTTCCTACTGCATTTACGTATACCCGCTGTGTAGGAAATCGGCGGGGTTTGGGTTTGACGTGTAAATTGTACATCGATGAATAAAGTCAAAGTCAAAGTCAAAGTACTTTATTCATAAATGTACAATTTACACGTCAATTAATACAAAATAAAAACAAAAGAAAGAGCATACAAATTGTATACATTTTCAAAGTTTGAAACTACTACTTTACTGTATTACAATAATTATTGTACAGAAAACTGTCAAGCATTATACGAGTATAATGTCTTTATAGCAATTGTACTAACCTATGTCAAATTTATTTATTTACATTTTTATGGGAACTTTGCCATCACTCTCTAAAAATTCGCTGTAACTATAAAAAGTTTGATCGATAAGCCAGCACTTTAATCTGTTTTTGAAGCTGCCGAAACTTGGGGCCGATAAAACTATTTTGGGAAGAGCGTTATAAACTTCCGGTCCCATTATGTGAGTTAACTTCTGTGACCTCGTGAGAGTGTGTATAACATCCAGCTTGTCGGCGTTGCGTATGTTGCGAGAATGTCTCTCTCTTCGCGTGTTGTACGATTCTAGATTATTTTTACACACACAGCCACTTGATAGATCAAGATAGCAGGTAAAGTAAGTATACCAAGCTCCTTAAAATATGGTCTGACGGATGTACATTGCGATACGCCAACAATGGCACGTACGGCACGTTTTTGGGCGCGGAACGCACGCTTCCAGTCGGCAGCGCGCGCGTATAGCTCGGCGCCGTATTGTAACCGTGAATGCACTGTGGCGAAGTAACATGCACGTGACACTTCCGTAGACACCACTCGGGAAACTCGTCTTAGCGCAAAGCACGCACTGCTAACTTTAGCACACATCTTGTCGATGTGATGTTCCCACGTCATGCTGCGATCAATCTCGAACCCCAAAAATGCGGTGTTCTGTACCTGCTCAATCCTAACACCATTTAGCGAGACTTTTAGCGGTTTTGTATGGTGTCCCGACAGACAAAAGTGAATATAGTGTGTCTTTTTTGAATTTAGCATAAAACCGTTGGCGCTAAACCATGAATTTAAGCCGTTTATTACAAAATTTAATTTCTCTTCTAATTCCTCTATTGTATGAGCTGTGACTACGGCAGCCACGTCATCCGCATACATGAATATGGCTGCACCCTTCACGGCTTCGGGTAGATCGTTTAGTAGGAGAGAAAACATAATATTAGAGACTGACGAACCCTGCGGTACTCCCATAGACGAAGGCAACGGGTCTGATTTATTCTCGCCATCGCCAGCATCCACTACTTGAGAGCGGCCTCGTAACATGTCAGTCAATACCTCGTATGATTTCCCAGCTATGCCATAGTGTTTCAGCTTTAGAGCTAAGGTCTCATGGTCTGCAACATCGAAGGCCTTCGATAAGTCACAGCATAAGACGGCTACTTGCTCTTTACGTTCACGGGCAGCCAACACGCTACGAATCACTTCACGCGTTAGAGAAGTCGTAGACCTCCCTTCGCGGTATGCGTATTGTTGTTCACACAGTGCCTCGGTTTCCGATAGATAGGCCACTAATCGCGAACTCAAGCCATTTTCGAATACTTTGGCTATTGCTGGTATAATCGATACTGGTCTATATCCATCAATATCGTCCCGTTTGCCTTTGCCTTTAAATATCGGGGACACTTTCGATATCTTCAGCGGCGACGGGTACGACCCCTCCCTAAGACACTTATTGAACAGTGTGGCGAGAACCGGAGCTAGAGGCAAAATTGCTAGTTTAATTAGCTCCATCGACACACCGTATATGTCTTTGACTTTTTGGAGGTATTCTGGAGGAGACTATGCGAAATACCTCATCAGCCGAAAAACTTGTTAGTCTGAGGGAACGGTCAGACGCCTGACGCGCAGATACTAAAATTTTACATACAGTAGCAGCATTAGCTTTAGGCGCCCCACAGGCAGCAGCTGCATTTAAAAACCGAACGTTCATAGCATTTACGGCATTTTTGGCGAACTAAACTTACTGCCGTTACAATCTTTTACGATCTCGGAAAAGTTCAACCTAGGCGAATTGTTTTTCCCCCTCTCCGTGTTCACGATTCCCCACATAGCTTTAGATGGATTCGTGCTTCCATGTATTTTGCTATTGTAATGATTTGTTTTAGACACATTCAAAGTAGAATTGTATTTCCTGTTGAGATCGTCAAACATAGCTATTAAGTTCTCTTCTTCAGGAAATTGGTCAACTAATTTCGAAATATCAAACAACAATGATTTTAGATTTAGAATATCAGGCGTAACCCACGAAGCATCACGTTTGTTATTTGGTGTTCGTTTTATCGGGAAACAAGTGTCATACTTATTTGCTAAAATATTGATCAGTGCTACTACAAATGTTTGAGCGGTTTTGTTTCTCTCACTTACTTCAGACCAATCTATACTGTCAATAGCCATCACAAAGTTTGCGCGGACTAAAGAACTTTGACTTTGACTTTGTTGAGTTCGACACCACTAGGAGTGGTGTACCTACCGACTAAACTTCCCACGGGTTTCTTCAACTGGGTTTAGTGGTATAGTCGCGGAACGGTTGTATTTGACTACAAACAACTGTCACAATATCATAAAAAAAATGTTTGTAGTATGTTTCGCAATCAAGTAATTTTTTCCAACCATAGTGTGGTAAGTTGAACGTTATCTTAATAATACTTAGATATTTGTCAACATGTATACATGTAATATTAAAATTTTAATTAATTATTAAAAAATAATAAAAATATCTCCCTACAAATCAAACACACTATTGAGAATGTTGCCGCGCGGTGTCCGCTTCCCCAGAACGCTGGCAGCGTTACCCCGTTGGATGACGATACTTAATTTGTGGGTGATGTTTAAAGCATTTTAATAATATCATGGTTAGTTGAATCTGTATAAAATAAAATCTAATTTAAATGGGCAAGGATTCGAAAATAAATTAAAATAAAGTTTTCAGCGCAACATTTTCGACCAAGCGAGGGCGGTCCAGAATTGTCTCTCCATCCCCAAAAAAACCTAATTATGCGCGAACAATTACGCAACAAAAAGTGGGGAAATAATTTCCGACACATCGTGCGACGCAAATGAACATTCTTTCTGTAACGAGGGTAGGCTATTAATTCGAGGGTAGGATTATTGTCTGCGCCGCCTCTGAAGTCTACAGGCTAAATTGTCAAACTAAATTTATAATGTTTCCGTCAGTTAAGAATACGGCAGTGGCGCCAATCATTACCTTTCATGTGTGGTGGCGCAATGTCTGGGCCCGCTGAATTTGTTTTGAGAAACAATCGTTAAAGCAATTAACGGATTTTGGACAGTTGGTGGACTTTTTGGGGACTTGTTTTAAGGGTTAAAGTGGGGGTTTTACTGTCCTTTTTTGTGATACTACGACAAAAAAACAATTGTCTGGTTACGGCAACATTGATGTGATGTAGTTTGTAGCCCAGTCGTTCTTAATGACTAATAAAAACTTAGACATACACCAATGTAACTTTAATATTATATGTACTTTAACATTGTACGAAATACCAGAAAGTTGAGAGGTTTTACCGACAAATGTACGCGTTTCGGCTGGAAATACAAAGATATCCAAAAAAAAAATCTCGTCCGCGCTTTTTAGACATCGTGGTCGTCTAGTGACCAAATCGTCCGATTACGCAATGACGAGGTGTAAAAAATTTATCGAAAAAGCAAAAACTAATTAATATTAAATGAACGTGGAGACTACGTTAAAGTAGACCAATTAACTTAATTTAAGAATTTACATTGACAACTGTTGTATCTTTCTGTTACAAATTTTCAAAAGGAATGCTTGTCACCGGCTTAGCTCCATCTACTTACAACCCGAACTCTTTTTGATGGCGGGTAGAAGTAGATGGTTCTTACATCGGCGCCTTCTATACTGAATTTTACCATTTGTTTAAACAACCAGATACTTATTCTTTTATATGTATGTATAACACATATTTAGACTCAAATCCCTGTATTAAATATAATACTATACCCGAAATACACTACAAACAATACAGGTGACAACAGCAGTCCCAGCAAGACCGGCTTTTGAAGCCAGCTCTATCTGTAGTCTCTATAAATATCGAGGGTTTCTCTGAAAATAAAGCCCAACTATTATCAAAACTCTATATTGAAACACAATGCGATGTATTATGCGTCCAAGAAACACACCGCGCTGACCATAACCAAAGACCTAAGATCCCAGGCATGAAACTTATTGCTGAAATTCCACACGCTCAGTATGGTAGCGCGATATTCGTCAGGCCTTCTCTACAAGTTACATCTGCATGTTCTAATACTCAAAACTCAATTGAAATCCTTACTATTGATACAGGAACTTGTACAATAACTTCAGTTTACAAACCACCAAACCAAAAATTTGAATTTCATAAAACAGCAAATTTTGACAACCAAAAAACAAAAAATAGTAATGGGCGATTTTAATAGCCATAGTTCCGTCTGGGGATATCGTGAAACCAATGCCGATGGGCTTGCAGTTGAAGAATGGGCAGAAGTTCACGGTCTATCATTGCTACACAGTTCCAAACTCCCGGCGTCTTTTAATAGTCGACGCTGGAAACGTGGTTACAATCCTGACCTGATTTTCATCTCATCAAACATAAGCTCACTATGCCAGAAATCAGTATGCACTCCGATACCTAATTCACAACACAGACCGATTGCCTGTCATATTTACGCTGCTGTAAAACCCAATAAAGTGCCTTTTAAGAGAAGATTTAACTTTTCCAAAGCCAACTGGGAACAATACGCATTAGCTGTTAATGAACAACTCATCAAAATCGACCCTATACCATGTAACTACGATAAATTTGTAAATATCGTGTGGGCTGCATCCGTAAACATATTCCACGAGGTTGTCGAACTTCTTACATACCGGGAATTAATTCTGAAACATCAAACCAACTCAAAAAATATGAAGAAATGTACTCCAAAGACCCTTTTTCAGAAGACACCTTGAATGCGGGTGAGGAACTGCTCATCAAAATTTCCGAGAACCGTCAGCAGAAGTGGATGAAAGTAGTCACGGGAATAGATTTAACCCATAACAGTAAAAAGCGTGGACAACGATTAAAAACTCACAGGCGACTCACCAGTGGCTACTAACCCAGGTCGAGTCACAGCAAATCAAGTGGCTTGCCAACTTCTTCAAAACGGAAAGCCTACACAGAAAGTAGCCAAAGTACACAAAGTCACATCGAGCAATACAAATGAGTATACGGACATCAGCACACCTTTCTTACTAACCGAACTGATTCAATGCATAAAATCATTAAAAAAAGGAAAAGCCGCTGGTTTTGATGACATTACAGTGGAGCAAATCCAACATCTAAATCCACTCGCCGTATCCTGGCTTCTCGCGTTTTACAACACCTGTCTAAAGACCGCAAAGATCCCGAAACTCTGGAGAAAATCAAAAGTGATAGCTTTACTTAAACCAGGGAAGTCACCAGACGACCCAAAAAGCTACAGACCCATTTCTCTTTTGTGCCACACCTACAAGATTTTTGAAAAGCTACTCTTAAATCGCCTCACTGCAGCCGTTGAACCCAAACTTATCCCAGAGCAGGCTGGTTTCCGACCTGGAAAGTCATGCTCTAACCAAACTCTTAGACTCACTCAACACATCGAAGATGGCTTCGAAGCAAAACTAATTACCGGTGCAGTCTTTGTGGACCTCTCTGCCGCTTACGACACGGTAAATATCCAAAGGCTACTCAATAAAGTCGATACTACGATCAATGATAAGGGCTTCATCCGTATTTTGAGAGAGCTTTTGTGCAACAGAAGCTTCCAGGTCCAGCTCCACTCCCAAAAAAGCCGGTGGCGCCGTCAGAAAACGGTCTGCCCAAAGGGTGTGTACTAGCTCCAACGCTGTTTAACCTCTATACCAACGATCAACCATCTTTCCCACGTACACACCGCTTCTTATATGCAGATGACTTAGCCTTAACCTCACAAGCTAATTCTTTCGAAGAGGTCGAAAGCACCCTATCTGAAGCCCTTGAAAACTTAGGCAATTACCATAAAGCAAATGGCCTTCGACCAAATCCGTCTAAAACCCAGAGCTGCTCATTTCATCTACGTAATCATCAAGCTCATAGATCCCTCAAAATCACATGGCAACAGGTCCCTATTGAACATTGTCCGTTCCCAAAGTACCTCGGAATAACTTTAGACAGATCTTTATCATTTAAAACACACTGTCAAACAGCAAAACAAAAAGTGTTTTCAAGAAATAATCTCCTTCGACGCCTAACATCCACAAAATGGGGCGCAGCACCACATGTACTTCACAACAGGTCTGTCTTTATGTTTCTCTGCTGGTGAGTATGCATGTCCAGTTTGGCATCGTTCTTCTCATGCAAAAGAACTGGATACGGCTTTGAATGACACCTGCCGCATTATCACTGGCTGCCTAAAGCCTACACCTCTTAACCTTATATACCCATTAGCTGGAATTGCACCTCCCGATGTTCGTAGAGAAATTGCCTGCGCCATTGAAAAAAAACAAACAAGAGCTAGATTCGCAACACCCACTGTTCAATTATGCCCCCACTCCTTGCAGATTAAAAAGCCGCAAAAGTTTTATACAAAAAACCACAGCTATTACAGCTACTCCTACACAAGCTAGAGTGGAACTGTGGCAAAAGAAACATCCAGTGCCACCTAACTTTGTTTCCCCACATGAAGAGCTTCCTACCGGCCATGATTTGCAATGGCCTATCTGGAAGTCTTTAAATAGACTCCGAACTCAAGTAGGCCGTTGCAGACATAATATGTGTAAATGGGGTCTTGCAGATCCTCCAGTTGAGCAGTGCGACTGTGGTGTAAGCTCCCAGACTATGGATCACCTTCTCGTGTGTCCATTGTGCCCCAACACCTGTACACTGAATGACCTGTGCGAAGCCAACCCCGTTGGAGTTTCTGTAGCCACTCACTGGTCAGAAACTGTTTAGCAATTAAAAATTACACGAAGAAAAATAAAAAAAAACATAAAATTAAAACAAAAGACAAAATTTAAAATGTGTACAAAATAATAAAAAAAAAATATACATATATATATATGTAGTCCAAACTGAATTGCTGACACGACAAGAAGAAGAATTACTTACTTCAGAAAAAAACTCATCTCATTTTCGAAAACTTTTCTAAATTCCTGGCAAATGCGATGCGTGTTCAAAATGCTATCGCTTATTTGGATCAATGTGTAAGCATTGTCACTTAGCGTAGCAACGTTGCAAGTATTCGGAGCATACTTTGTAATATTGAATTTATATGTCATCGTAACTTTATTTTTGTGAGTTTATGATTAATTATATTGTGTCATTATTACTAATAAATAAAAATGTTCTTTCAGGTTTGATCATCCCGATTATCTCCAGACCTCCATCAGTCTATGAATATTTAATTATGTTCCTTGTGTACACACTAAATAAAAATAAACCAAGAAATAATTAGATAACTAGAAACTTTGGAAATAGTGCGACTGTTGGCCGTATTATCCAGAAAACCATCTCTTTCAAGCAGCTGTAGATCATTGGCAACCATTTTATGGCTTACACACCTCTTTTTACTGAGACAATCCATTTTTACATAATATTATAAGGTACCTAAAGACTTAAAATTCGAAATAAGCCGACGAGTATTACCTTAAAATGTAGTCATTGTGGGATCTTAAACATAAAAATATTCATCTCAATTCCATTTATTAAATACTTAATATGGCAATAAAGAGAAATAAAAAAGTAATTTTCGCGACAGTAAAATCGTTTTCGATTAAAGTTGTGATTTTCAATTTGGGTAAATCGTTCCGAAGCGAATCACTGGCGGAAGATTACTGTCTGTATTTTTGTCTAAAGGATGATGCACGAGTGGCACTCCATTTATTTCACTGCAACAGTGAAATGTTCATTTAAAATACACTGTAAATGAAATATTACATATTTGAGCATTTCGGGAAATACGGAGAGAAGGAACAAAACCTTTTTTTTTTACTAATGGTGCCTGTGGGACCTATGGCAAATAGGTCTTCGAGTGGTCTCCATTGTCTACTGAACTTAGAGCTAGCGCTGTCGTCCACAAGCTTAAATGTATCCAACTAATCCAAGCTTTAGTAGTAGAGTCCGCCTGGGGAAATACCACACCTTTGCCAGTTATTCTACCACCAAGCAGTAATGTGCAAACATTACTGTGTTCCGGTTTGAAGGGCAATGTTTCCATAGAAATTACAGGGCTTAGAGATATAACATCTTAGATCTCTGGGTGACGAGCGCAGTGCAGTGCAGTGCTAGGTAATGATTTGGACTCTTCATGTTCCTATAGCTGCGTGTCACTGTGCTGTTATGGGTATAATATGCTGCTCGTCTCGTAACTTTTTTTTTTTTAATAAGTTTCGAGTTGTATGCAAAAACGCGGGAGTTAATAAAAATGCTATCATTTGAGAACTAATAAACGTAACAAAACGTATTTTTGAAAATTATGAAATATAGATCTAGCTATGTAATTCATAATACTGCGTAGAAGGCGCTGGGTCCCACTAACTAACCTTACCACACTTAACAAGTGCTCCGTGAAGTCCGTGGAGGTACCTTGATTTATAAAAAAAACAAGTACCTACTACCTACTACGTGGAATCCAAACCGGAAACGACGTTGTGGCAGACCTAATGAGCGTTGGGAGGACGACCTAGACCAATATCAGCGAAACGGGTATGACATAGTACTGGATAGAGACAAATGGAAAGAGGGTAGGGAGGCCTTTGCCCAACATTGGGACATATCGGGCTCACAATAATAATAATAACCTACTACATCGTGTTCTACGACTACCACTAGGGCGCTTTAGATTTTCGGATTGGGCTGGCGCCGATAGGAAAAATCGAGAAATATGACGCGACATATGTAATATCATTTTCTTGGAAAATATATAACTGCACTTTAAAATAAACTCAGACACTCGACAGTTTTTTTTTAAATCTGTGAATACATCATCCACGTAAAGATAAGTAAATTTTAGTTATTGCTAATATTGAAAAACCGCTATACTGATTTCAATAAAATATGTAAAAAAGCAGAGATTTACAACTGGCGAAAGAATTGCGTCACATTCATGCATCACTTAATAGAGACAATAAGAAAAGTGCTTGAACAAAACATTCATACGCAAAAAAATAGAACCGAATGAAGAACCTCCTTTTAAAGTTGGTTAAAAACTCTAAAATTAAAACTAGCAAACAGGTTACACAAAAAGAGGGTGTCTTAAAACAAACATCATAAAATGACTACGACTTAACTACGACAAAAAATATTTAATCTGTGTAAAAACTAAAATCATTTTGTCAATTCAACATTTTAATTATCTCTGTTTTTAGACGCTTAAATTTTCATCAGCCTGTACTTCGCAAAGTTTGAAAGGCTCAAATTATTATTTAAATTCTAAGTAAATACGTATTAATTCATCCATTCGAGCTTGAAATGGTCTTGAAAGTTAGATTAAGTTTTGTTTTAGTAACTGCAGCAGCCTACGGTCTTACCCGTAATTTCTTTAATTCATTTAACATTTTAAGGGACCATTATCAAGTATTTTAATAGCTTGATAATATAGTAAGCTTAATAGCAAATTAAAAATAAATAATTAAAACAAGTTACCATATTATACATACATATTATATATTTACATACATATCTTATCTATCATAAATGATTTAATTTCAAACAAACTCAATTTTACATCCAATAGCAGAAACTGTATTTGGAATATAAACTCAAAATAAAATATTTGCAAACTTGAGGTGCATAAAGGCAATTTGTTATAATAATACATTTTAATTGGCAATTTACTAATAATAATTTATGGATAAATAAAATTAAATCGGCTCTACAGCATGGCACAGAGAATAGCATCGTATGTTATGTTATTACAACACATACAATGTTATTCTTTGCAAATACCCTTTAACCATTTTTTTTTTTTAATTATCTGGCATGCATTGTTATTACGTCCTTTTGTTCAAAACTTTGTTTGTTTTCTAAATACCCCTCAGCACAAGAAGGAGCCTGGATACCCACGTCACAGGTCACCCTAGTGTGGGATCCAGTGATCACCGACTTATTTTTTACTTTATTTCTTTTATTGTATCTACCTTACATGTTTAATTAATTAAGTTGGTATTGTAAGTAACTTAAGTTTTTATGTGCTAATAAACATTTTCATTTTCATTTTCATTTTCATTCACCAACCACCAAACTAAATCACCAACTTTACACACTTGTGCCATAATCTACTATTAGTAGATTATGTTGTTGATTACCGCTCGGCTGACCCGCTATTGAGACTTGAGCCATAGCGAGGGTCTTAAGATAGCTAAGAACGGTAATTATCAATACGCGCGTGTATCATACGACGTTTTTCAACACACTTGTGAATAAAATAAAAAAATCACTTCAACAATGAAAACGAGTTGTTAGAAATGTTTCGTTATGGAGGGTAAAAATAATCAGTTCTCAAAATAAAATAAAAATGCGCAAGTAAATAACTAACTAGTGCGACCAGCCACATAGTAAAAAATTTGTTTTTTTTTTGTATCTGCAGATAGCGTTTTAGCTACGTACAAAAAGTGGAATTTAAAATTTTCTTAATTTTAACGTTATTATTTGAGTGCAAAATTTTAGTTTTTAACCCCCGACAAAAAAAGGGGTGTTATAAGTTTGACGTCGATGTCTGTCTGTCTGTCTGTCTATCTGTCTGTCTGTGTGTGTACCTGTCTGTGGCACCGTAGAGCTAACGGATAGACAGATTTTGATGCGGTTTTTTTATTTGAAAGATAATAGAAAGCCAATTGAAATGTCATCTTTTTTATAATAATTTAAGTTTATTTTGTGTTTTTATATTGTGGCTTTTAATAAAGTGTTTTCTTATCTTATCTTATCTCTATCCATGCGGGTGTTCTTAGCTATGTTTGGTTAATATCAATTCAAGATGGCCGCCTCCACAAAATGGCGGTCAAAATTTTTCTTCACAACTTACCTCAATATGGGTATCAAATGAAAGGGCTTAACAAGTAGAATACTATACACGATAAAAAAATTCAAATCCAAGATGGCCGCCACCACAAAATGGCGAATTATATTATTGTTTTCACTACTACCTCAGTATGGGTATCAAACGAAAGTGCTTGACTAGTACAATACTTTGCACTATGACAAATTTCAAATCCAAGATGGCCGCTACCAAAACATGGCGAAATACATTTCTTTTTTCACAACTCCCTTAATATGGGTATCAAATTAAAGGTCTTTACTAGTAGAATTTTATACAGATTGCAAATCCGAGGTAGTTAGGGATAAGTCAAAATTTTTAATTTTGTTCTTGTTAAACATGAAGTTGCATGAAGTGATCAATTAATAGCTACATTAATCCATTTGTTCTATTGAACACGATCTTTTGTGTATCAAAAGTTTTTTAAGAATAAAGCTACTCAACTGATAAAATAAAAAAAATCTTTACAACTTCCTAGTGAGTAACAGTAATTGAAAAAGTCACAGTTTGATTATAGGTGTCACAATATGCCTGATTGCGGTGAAATTAGAGCCACTTTATTAGCAAGTGTTTTGAAAAAAAATGATTTTACAGCCAGCCAGTCTTCAGAATAATTAACATTGTATTTATTTATCAGCTAATTTGAGTAATAATAAAAATTTGCTGCATTAAAATGCTACGAATTTGTGGACTTCAAATTTCTACGATTTACGTAGCATTCGATTTAAGATTTACAAAAACTGCGACTGCAATAGAATGACTGCAAAATGGTTTCCTGTTAAAATATATCTCAGGTTAGGATACAGCATGCTAACATAGGACAAGAACAAAATTAAAAATTTTGATTAACCCCCGACTACCTTAGATTTGTTATCTGTATAACATTCTACTAGTCAAGCCCTTTCATTTGATACCCATATTAAGGAATTGTGAAAAAGAAATGTAATTCGCCATTTTGTAGTAGCGGCCATCTTGATTTGAAATTTGTCATATTTAATCCGTGTTCATTTGATACCCATATTGGGGTGGGTTGTGGAGAAATATTTTGTCCGCCATTTTGTGGAGGCGGCCATCTTGAATCGATATTAACCAAACATAGCTAAGAACACCCGCACAGATATTAACTTTCAAATAAAAAAAAAAACGCATTGAAATCGGCCCATCCGTTTGAGCTCTACGGTGCCACAGACAGACAGACATCGACGTCAAACTTATAACACCCCTTTTTTTGGTCGGGGGTTAAAAACTTGTTTACACAAGATTTGTGGATAATCAAATCAAAAAAAAAACACTCTGGCAGTATGTTCTAAGTCTTTCAGTGCGTGTGAAAGACATGTAATGTAATACGAATGTTGAAATGGTGTATGATGTTCAAATAACTTATGATATAAATTCATAATTGGCTATTCGATGTCTTCTTTCTTCAAGGTCTTCAAATACATTTTCAAAGAAAAGCAATAACGTAACATAATAGAGAAATACGTTTCTAAATCAAGAATCATTGATAGGTTACCGAGAAATAGAGATAAAAGATAAGTAAAAAACACTCAATAGCCTAAATTGCCCATTCAACGGTCCAGATAATACAAATAGAGGATATCAGTACGGTATTATAGAAAAAGCTCTTTCTTTATCTTCGTGTCTGATAAATGGTCAGTATTATTAGGGATTAGGAAAGCCCAGATGAATTCAAGGCGGCTTAATGGCTAGAACGAGGTATCCATGATCTAAATGGCGTACATTCAAATCCAGTCTAAACCTTTGGGTATCTTTCTTAACGCACATGCTTGATTTTGTCACTATTGGCTTTAAAAGTGAAGGAAAACATCGTACGGAAAGTGGCATGTTCTAAGAATGTTTCGAAACCAGGCGGGTCAACTGACAACCCGTACTGGGATAGCGTGGTGACTTTGACTGTCTCCTTGTGAGAAGAAGCCCCGTCCTAGTAGTGACGGGCTGCTTAGGCTTAGGAAACCCCAGATAGGTAGTTTGATTTCTTTCCACAATTTAATTCAATGTGATGACCACGATAGATTTAATTTGCACATACCTAATATAATATGTACATATAGATAGATACTGTTTATTACTCACATCTAAAGAAAAACAGATATACAGATGAAGAAAATCAAAATAAACTGGCCTTAAAACTAGGTGGTCCTATTACTGAAAGCGATTTTTTCCAGGCAACCTATGGATGGAAATGGTTTTTAATATCTTTAATAAGCAGAAGAAAATACTTGACGTCTCGCGGGTCTGGTATATTTGACTATATTTTATGGAGAAAACTTGACGACTAAAAGCGCGATCAAACAGCACTTCTGCTTCTGTCTATTCTTGCGCGTCGGGTATTAGGTCGACATGAAACACTAAATGGCAATATCAGGCGAAAACGACAGAGAATTGTGGTCAGATTGGCATTCGGGTAGTAATAAAGGTAATTTTTAAAGTATTCCCATGAGTTACTACAAAGTGAGCCTTAAATCTGTTTTTGTGATCCAAATAACGAATGCAGTATTACAGAGTGAAATATTTAGTTTGATTTAACAAATAAAAAACACAGTTTCACACATTACTAGAGATGAAAGAGATCAGTGTTACCTACCCGTAAAAATATTAACGTTAAAATTACATTGCACAACTTATACATTTCCTGCTATCAATATTTCTGTAGCTATTACGTAGGATTTATCCTTATATAGGTATAACACCATCTGAATGACTACGGTATTATTGAAGAGTTTTCTTCAATAATACCGTAGTCATTCAGACCGTATACCGTATTCAATACGGTATTATTGAAGATTTTTCTTCATCGTAGATCGCATCATCGCTTAACATCAGGCGAGATGGTGGTCAAGTGCGAACCTATCATAGTTAAAAAAAAAACTTCTTTTGGCGGGACACAGACATATTTTTCTGTATATAAGGAATCTGCGGGTAAACTCGGGCCCATTGCCATAGGCCATCTACAAATGTGTCAGCATTTTCCGTTGGCCATTGATTGGCTGATGCATTTCTAGATGGTCATGCTTATGGTCACGCCCTCCGGTTTCAGCCGCGTAGTTTCCACGGTGTGCTATCAATTTTCACTTCTATCGGCAGTTCCTATGACTGCCATTTTTTTTTATTTGCTTATTTGTGAATAATAGTTTTGTATTTTACGGACATCTCGCCGGACGTACGCCAGTGGTGGAATTATTCGCTATTTATTCTGCCACCAAACAGTAATAGTGCTACATTATTGCTTGATTAAGAATAAATAATGCGTTTGCCGACTTACGGTATCCACTCTATGATTTGCGTATCCTAGCAAGTAGCGTTCAACTACAGATGACACGCTCACTACCACTTTACCTTGAAAATATATTAGGCGTAAACCTTGATTCTATGAGAAATTTTCGGATATGATCCCTTAGAGAAACTCCAAGCATAGCTCTGAACAAAAACCGGTCAGTTGCTTTCAAAGTTCTCCAGAACTTACGAAGAGGAGGAAATACTTCTAGTTTGAAGTTTCGTTTACACAGTCTTTCCAGTTTCAGCAGATAGGTATTAATTTGCCGGAAATTCACTTTTAAAACTTTGAGAATTATTTCAGTTTTATGAGTGAATTATGTTTGTTAAATGGTAGGCATGACTGAAATTTGTATTCGCCACGTATTGTAGCATACTTACTCATGGTAATATCAAAGTCGAGCTGAAAATGTTAAATTACTAACATTAATAAACAATAAAAAAAAAAATTATTCCTAAATCTATCCTTATTATTTTTATATTGTAAAGCTAAAGAGTTTGTTTGTTTGTTTGAACGCTAGGATATCGGGAACTACTCGTCTGAATTGAAAGACTCTTTTTCTATTGGATGGTCCATTTATCAACAAAGGCTTATAGGCTATACAACATTACGCTACTATCAATAGGAGCGGAGCATGAGTGAAGAATGTAACAAAAACGGGGAAAAAATCTTTTTGGAGATTTTTCGTACCGTGCGTTGGCCTGACAACATGTGACAACGAAGATTACGTCATTAAATGTAAATCTTTGCTAATCAAATCTGTTCTGAGTTGGTAGGTTCGAGCAATTTTTGACAGGTGGCGTAGGAGGTAGCTGAAGTGGTTTTTTGTTCGAACGCGTATATTCTCAGGAATTACTGTACCTATTTCAAAAAAATATTTTACAGTTGGATATGTACGGAATCCCCGAGTGCTATAGGCTATATATGTACCACGGGCAAAGCCGGGGCGGACATCTATTTATATTATTCAAGTTGCTAATGGAAGACACTGCCTTGAGAAAGAAAGAGGTAGAGAACCTAAATCATTTTGTAACAGCTTACCTGGTAATTTAATAAATTATGTTTTATGTTATTGCCTATAAAACAAAAACTTTTGTAGTGTTTATTTCTTTTTTATACCAATTTTTTTAAACTATGTCTTGAATTTATAAATTTAAACTCACACGGTCGACTCAATTTATATAATTTTTTGCTACCAAATAATAATGATGGGCGGACTAATAACGAATAAAGTGAACTCTAGTGAGACAACGCGGTTCTGAAATGAAGATGTCATCAGTATAAAGTTTTTATTTTATTTAATGTCATAATCATTATTTAAAAACCGCTCAACCAACTGCTATCTACCAAAAAATAAGACTCATCAATATCGAGTCAGAATTGTTCGAGCTATCACGTAACAAACATACTTACCTACTACTTGAAGTCAGTAAAAAAAAATCTAAGAAGTAAAATCATTACCTATTATCGACCATTATTTTTCTTTACTTAAAATTTGTCTTTGTCACTGTCGCAAACTGTCTAACCATGAAGTGAAGTCGTTTTTTCGAGCTACTAACAGCCAGAGAGAAAAAAAAAGGCAAGGTGGTATTAGGTTATGCAGATCACTTGCACACTTTCCGATATGTATCCAATACAGACCGATAACATAGCAATTTAGCGGCTGTGCAGACTTTGTAATCTTTTTCGAACATGGGTGTCGTTGCATATGAGCCTTCCAGCACTTCCTTAGTCGTTATCTTTTATTTAAGTATGTTTTTAAAAAACATAATAAAATAAATTACTTATATTTTAAAATAAAACCCACAGAAGCGACGACGAAGCACAATAAATTTAGTCGAAAAAGTTAAGTTCAGTACAATTCGGTTTTAGCAGAGGCTTAGTGCGCGGTACGAGAAACTTTCTTTATACTGAGGATTACGCTGAAATGAGTTTTTTTACGTATGTGGGTTTTGCAGAATTTATGAAACCGGACCAAAGACTTGTTGGGTTATTTTGGTTATTTATATAATGTCGAATCTTTCATTATAGGTCAGCTTAAAAAGTTTTCAGTTCAGAATATGATAAATTAACAATTTTTTAAGCTATTCACATAAATTTATCGAATTTTGGAAAAAACACACACATACGTAACGTACATAACTTATTATTTTGCCTTTACTCAACGTAGTACATAAATCATTATTTTGCCTTTTACTTACGAAATCTTATTACGAAATTCAACCTCTAAGGGTATGATATAGGGGATAGAAGTTTATATGAAACTTTTGTTTCTTTGAACATGCTTAGCATAATATTCGCATAAAATAAAGTCATAAAAGCTTTCAAGAATAACTAACAATAATGTTGTCGCATGAATTGAGCATGATCAATATAATGAGTAAGTGAACTAAAGTGACCGACATAGCTCACCGTATTAGTAAGCTGAAGTGACAGTGGGCCGGACACATCTGTCGCAAACCTGATAACCGTTGGGGTAAACGGGTTCTGGAGTGGAGACCGCGAATCGGTAAACGTAGTGTAGGACGCCCTGAGACTAGATGGAGTGACGATATTCGAAAGGCAGCTGGTGGCGGTTGGAGACGGAAGACCGAGGATCGGGCTGAGTGGCGTATCTTGGGAGAGGCCTATGTCCAGCAGTGGACAAGTACAGGCTGATGATGAATATAATGAGTGTATTACAGTATTTTCAAAATTCAACTTCCAATACTGTACCCCTTGTACAATAAGAGATGAAAGTTGGGATGAAACTTTTGATTCTTTGAACATGCATGAGATTTCGTACGCATTGAGTAAAGCCAATATAATGAGTAATGCAATATAGCTTTTTCAAAAACTCAATCAATTTAAGTGATATGTTTGAATGAATGTGTTTTGAATTGTTAATTAATCATATTCTGGAGTGATTTGTTCTACAACAACCCATTTGCAATGTATTTGTTGACATAATTATTAAATTGAATATAAAATACTTTTCATCCAACAAACAGCTCGGTGAAGGTCGTTGTATAGCGGGATCTAAGACTAAAAGGAAGTTTTCTCTTCAAAACGTATAATATAAAATGAATCGTCCAAGACTGTCTGTAAGTACATCCCCTAGATTTACTGGCAGCAGTTTTGTCTGAGAGCATGTAATCTGTGCGGACAGAAGGCTAAGGATCACTGCACGCCACTTAGCCCGGCTCAATTATTCACAAGCTAGAATCTCGGGAGAATCAGGTACTCGGTCTTTTGTCTTGATGCATTTTGCAAATATAAGCAAGATTTTGAATGGCTCATCTCAAGGTTTGATGTTAAAATCCAAGTTTAATGGTTAAATCGACTGGCCTCATGGCTTAGTTGGTAGTAACTCTGCCTGCAAAGCCGAGGGTCGTGGGTTCGATTCCCACCTAGTGCAAATATTTGCGTGATGAATTCAAATAGTTGTACTGTGTTTGGGTGTTTCTATAATAGGTATGTATTTACAATATAAGCTAGCTATACCCTGCCACGCTTCGCTGTAGCACACTGTGATGCAAAAAATAGATAAAAACAATCCTTGATGCGGATTATATATCATTGTAAAATTTCAGCTCGATCGGTGGAGAACTTTTTGAGCTTTTAAAGCGTACACAAACTAACATAACATTTTTATATACAGAGATATATCAGCTATCTGGCCGCCATAGTACAAGCTATGCTTGGCTTGGGGTCAGATGGTCAGATGGTGTTGTGTATGAATTGTCCACCAATATTTATTTATTTATTTAAATATAACTCCCAATCTACTCATCCTACTAATATTGTAAATGTCAATGTTTATTGCACGATCACGTCGTAATGTATAAAAATAATCATCAAAATCGGTTCATAAACGACGAAGTTATCCGCAAACACATAAAATATACATATACGGTCGAATTGAGAAACCTCTTTGTTTGAAGTCTGTTAAAAACTGTAAAATAATTTAATAACTTTTTTTTCTTGATTGTACTTCTGCTATATTGAGAATCTGATATTTAGAGAATCTGATATTTTGAGAATCTGATATTATGCGAATAAGCCAAATGAACGGATCGGGCTGAAATTTAGATCATATTTAGATAAAAGTCTGAAAAAGCACATGTGCTTATCTAGAACATGTGCTTATTTAAGGTTATCTGGAAGAGATCGCTTTAAGCGAAAACATCACCTTTTGTACCCATTATGTTTTTGTTATTTTATATGTTACTTATTGTCCACTTTGTTTGTGGTGCCAATAAAGTGTTTTGTATTGTGTTTTTTATCCAGGGAAAATAACAGGATTGCGAACTCCAAGAGTAAAACCACGGGCACTGTTAATTGGATGTTTGTTGCTCAATCACGTCTTAACGTTTGAACCAAAGTTCCTTTGTGTCAATCGTAAGCAGATGACGTGCATACTTCCTACGACAACAGAGTGACGAGCCGCGACAAAAGTATGACACGTCCACACGAGCCTTCCTTCCACTCGACACCACCAAAACGACACCATCGGTGGTGTCGTATGGAATCACTAGTCCATACGACACCACCGACTAATAGTGAGGCTACATACGAAGTTGTTGATATGCAAACTACAATTAAGTTCAAGCAGTTTCATTAATGAGGTATGTCATTTGATAAAGTTTATATTTATCTGTCACTCAAAACTGACGACATAAAATACATAAAAACTAATGGCGGAACAGCACATCACTAGGGTGGTGTCGTACGGACTAGAGATTTCATACGACACCACGGATGGTGTCGTTTTGGTGGTGTCGAGTGGAAAGAAGGCACACGAGCGGCAAGGCAAGAAAGATGCCACCCGTGCTTTCGGTGCAAAGCGTTTGTGCCAACTCTATACGTAGTAAATGGAAACTCTTTGGTCTGAACGGATCTGGTCGAAATTTGGTACACAGTTGGGCTGGAAGAATAAATAGGCTTTTGGCTTTTAATCCCGGAAAAACTACAGGGCTTAGAGATATAACATCTTAGATCTCTGGGTGACGAGCGCAGTACAGTGCTAGGTAATATTTTGGACTCCTCATGTTCCAATAGCTGCGTGTCACTGTGCTGATATGTGGCAGGCATGTTATCTTATCGTTACTTATCTCGTCAATCTTCATTAAAAAAAAAAATGAATGAAACTACTCAAAACCGCGAGGCGTTGGTTGTATACCGTAAATACGATAATTACATAACACGCCATTACCCAATATTAATACTGTTACATTAGGAGAAAAATCAAATAGATTCATTACCACAGTCCATGGACTACGAAAGAATAATTCTGAATGACCTAAAAGCTCGTCATAAATGTTCAATTTACTATTACGTTCAAATTATCATTAAAGGTTACCAATGATGTCACAGTAAGGATAGAACTAAAGAGGAGGGAATATGGCATTATTGGTTTTACTCGATTACTCGATATTCGAGTTTCGTAAACAATGAGTATGAACTCGATTCTATAAATGCTCAGAAATAAACAAATATAAAATTACGCACACTAATTAAAGTATGCACACATGCATGCATTATGTTAAACACATGTCTATATTACAGATTACATAGTTACAGTGTACACTTGCATCTAAAATTCTATACAAATAAAAGTAAATTGCTGAAATGTATGTAACCGCGTAACTTCCAAATGATTGTTTTTTTATTATTAGGACAAATTATACAAAGAAATAAAACAGTCATATTTTTTAATCCTGAAATACGAAAAAGAGTGAGTATATGAGACAGATGATTCATTATGAGACATCTTCAATAAATTGACGAAACATTGAAAGATTAGCTTTTAGTTGTTGAGCCTATAGTTCAACGGATTAAACAAAGTAAAATAAAAAATGACTTATGATTTAAATCATCTACACGCGTCTATCTATTAAATTCACATCTCCAACTCTGCTGCTACGCTACGACTCCGAATTCGTTTATTTTATTAGCATATTTATTTGCATTTGCATATGCCGATATTTGCATGTCAGTGACGCAAACACGGCTAAAGCGTTTCGCGTCAAAAATATGGCGGTATAGGCAAAGATTTTCGCATTCGGTGAAATCACCGGAAAATGTAAATTAAAAATATTCGTGATTTCGTTTCATACTCGAATCAAGTTGCATATTTCTTGTCAAGTATTTTCTCATCACTAGAAAGGACCCAATTTTGCGGTGTATTAACCATTTCTCCCTAATAATAGGGAAATTGTAGGTAGGTTTGATTGAATGGACTCCTGAGTACGCAGAAACCAATTCAATGTAAAAAATGTTTGACGGAGCCTCTGTTGAATCTTAAGCAAAAAACGGAACTAATGCATTAGTTAACCTTTTTGATTGTGTCTGTTGGTAAATTGGAGTTGGTTTGTTTCTTTCCTGACCTTTTATGAAATTATGGATCATTGGAATTTACTTACTGTTATTATGCGTTCCACGTAACGTGATTTAGGTCAAATTAGCTAATAATGTACTTAAAACATAATATTGTACTCCAATATAATAATTCTTCATGTAGTCTTTGGAAAATTGAGGAAAATTATTTTTGTGAAGAAAACGTAAGTTAAAAACAGTTCCGCCTTTTCTCGATTTTAGATGAAAGCTTTTTCTTACATAAATATTTCCCGATACTACGGCATAGGTAATAAAATGCAGCTAATCAGGAAGAAATATACCCAAGAGTGGGTAAATGCCTAGATATATATTATTAATGGAACATGACTGTACCAAGCCGACATAAATAAAATATTATTTTACTAGAATCTTCGCCTGGGGCCGGCAAAAAGAGGAGTACTTTCATTTATCATAAGTATTGCACATACAAAATTCATTCTTACATTACAACCCAAAAACATTCCACAGGAAAAATATTGCGATACTTTTTTGGGTTAAAAACAAGTAAAATAATCATGAGATTGGTCTCATTTAGCAAGAGAGCGTAGATCAGGGTGTTAATATTGAGATGTCTACAACTTAAAATTTATACGTTCGGCACAAACATGACTCATCATCAAAATATTTTTTGAAGTATAAGTTATAAAAAAACAAGTACCCAGGTAATACGTAAAAGTAGATGGTGGAGTACAGTGTCTTACGACAAAAAAAAAACCTTCCATTTATAAAAGTAGATACAACCTATTTATTAATTTTGTGCTTTATTATGTTATAGAATGAACGAGACATGCCTCTCTGATTGTACTTGGTAGGTTGGTAGGCACTTATAGAGCATACATACATTATTTGTACTTAGTATTTTTTGAAATCACTCAAACAGTTTTTATAAAATTTAAGCGAACACTAATATATTCTTTTTGAAACATAAATATAATTTTTGACGTTCCTATTCAGGAGTAGTCAACAAAAAAAGGAATAGACAAATAAATTGAATACCTCTTCCTTGATTGAAGTCGGTATATAATTGTATTTGTCTATTTTTGAGGAGCTGTGATATCTCAGATACAATTTTTTCTTATTATAGATAATAAATGAAGTAGGTATAATAGGCATGTCTACTCATTTTTGATTTAATGTGCCATTAAAAGGATACTCAATAACTGAAACATAGGTGAAAGAATTACTTTGTTATCTTAAAATTTCCGGAGATTTACTTGGGAGACTCCAAAATCACAATTTTGGACTCTCCCAAACACGCTTCATACAAATTACTACAGAAACGTGACGTCACACTGTCGTATTTTTATGCGTCGAACGGAAAGTTTGTATGGTAGCTATATTAAATATTGCGTTTAGGAAACTGGTTTCGTAACAAAAATAACTTGAAATTGAATGGGCTATCCAATGGTAAATTTATACATTTCCTAATAATTTCGTACTTTTAAAATGGACTTGCCCATTCAGCTTTTTTTTTTGTAATCTTAATCATGCAATCAGTCTTAGCAGACTATAAACAGATGAGATGACAGTTTCATGGCGTTGAGGGTCCCACTCCCAGTGGACATTGCCCCTTTCTTTATACATTATTGTTGTGTCAACTATTATACATGTCCCGTCGCTTTTTGAGACGACGTACGGTTTCAGGGATAGTGACTTGACCCGCAAGTTCATTCGGGTGCTCTTGCAGTCGCAGGTTATAGTTAGCACTATGGCGTTCTATGTCTTGTTTTAACATAGGCACGTTTAAAGTTTCATGGACCTCTGTTGTTCGGAGAAACCAAACCGCGTTCGTCATTTGCCTTAAGATGTTATTTTGTGACCTTTGGACTTTCAATATGTTTGAGGCACTAGCCGTTCCCCATAGCTGAATTCCATATGTTCAAATTGGTTTTAGCACTGTGTTGTACACATGTATCTTGCTTTCGAGCGACAGTTTGGAGTGTTTCCCCAGCAGCCAATAAAGGCTTTTGTATCTCAGATTTACTTCGTCTCTTTTTGTTTCGATGTGTTTTTTCCAGGTGAGACGACGGTTCAGGTGCATTCCCAAATCCTTCACTACGTTTTGACAGGGTAGTTGAATGCCATTTAGGGGTACTGGAGCACAATCTTCCTTCCGGAGGGTGAATGTTGCGTGCACTGATTTGGTTACGCTAGCGGTAATTCTCCATTTCACCAGCCATTCTTCGATTTCTTTCAGGATCTTTTGCAATATCAAAGAGGCTTGCACTGCACATTTGTCTGAGGCGAGAATGGCCGTGTCGTCTGCGAAGGTTGCAACTGTAACATCTGGGCTCTGAGGTAAGTCATGTGTGAAGAGTATGTACAGGATGGGTCCAAGTACAGAACCTTGTGGTACTCCTGCGGATATTTCATAAAACACTGATGTGCAATCACCTTCTCTCACCTGGAATACTCTGTCAGAGATATATGATTTTAAAACACTATAGAATGTGTGGGGTAGCTTAGATTTTATTTTGTACAACAATCCCTTGTGCCAAACTCTATCAAAGGCCTGTTGTATATCTAGGAAAACAGCTGAGCAGTACTCTTTTTTCTCTAGTGATCTTCTTATTTTCCTGCACACTCTATGAACCTGTTCTATGGTGGCATGTTCTTTTCGAAATCCGAATTGGTGGTCCGGTATAACCGAATTTTCATTTAATACATGCAGCATTCTGTGCAGTAGAAATTTTTCGAGCAACTTGGACATTATCGGCAGAAGGCTTATAGGTATGTATGATGTGATTTCGTGCATGGATTTACCAGGTTTGTGGATCATGATAACTTGTGATACTTTCCAGAGATCTGAGAAGTATCCGACCCTTAGGATAGCATTAAATATCATGGTAAGAAGCACAATCACTTTCCGCGGTGACTCTTGAAGTACTTTTTTGTCTATTAGGTCGTACCCTGGCGCTTTATTATTTTGCAAGTCCCTAATATTTTTGTGGATTTCTGTTGGAGGGTTAAAACCTTATTGCTAATCCATGGCCGACTCCAATTTATTGAAATGACTGACATTGTGTTCGGTTTTGTTTTTTGTTAATAAAAAATGTTTTTATGTCATGTCTTGTGCTTAATAAATTCTGCTTATATTTTACACCAAATACGTGTTTAAATATGATTTATAAAAGGTTATGGTTCAGCAAAAATAGTGCAACGTTATTGTAAATATGTCGGAAACTAAAAATCATAGTTTTTCACATGAAAAATTACGCGGACGTGAAAATTACGTCGAGTGGAAATTTGTTATAAGCGGTTACGGTAAGGATGACAAAACAACGTCCGAAGTGAAAAATCAACGTGACGAAATTGCTAAATCTAAAATTTGCTTGAGCGTTGAAAAGTCATGTTTTTCACATTTGATGTCAGCGGATACAGCGAAAGACGCCTGGAATATACTGGAACGTGCATATGATGATAAAGGACTTGGTTCAACAGTGAAAACTCTTCAGAACTTGTGCGCTGTCAAACTGGAGAACTATTCTAGCATGGAAGCTTACGTCAATGAAGTATTGTCATTAGCGCAGCAATTGGCGAATATGAACAAACCTGTTGATGACGAGTTTCTTGGTGCGTTGATGCTCAAAGGTTTACCGACAGAGTACGAGCCCATGATCATGGCACTAGAGCATTCGGGAGCTGTCATTACTGCTGATCTAGTCAAATCGAAACTGCTACAGGATCAACGTTGGACTACTCGTGGAGATTCGAGTGAGTGCTTGTATTCTACAAGAAAAGGCGCTAGTACGAGTGACTCCTGGACGAGAAAAGCGCAGCAGCACAAGGACGAGTCAAAAGCGAAGGATAATTCCGCTAGAAAGAGAGAACCGTGGTGCTGGAAGTGCAGACAGAAAGGACATCTGAAAAAAGACTGCCGGAACGCGAAGGATTCTTCAGGAAACTGTGTCTTATCAGCATATAGTACTGGAACTGACTCGGAATCTTCGTGGTACATAGACTCGGGGGCTACAAATAACATGACTGGCAAGCGTGATTTGATGACAGACTTCAAATCGCGAGATGGTCACGTCACCATTGCTAGTGGAGATAAACTGCGGTGTACAGGTATAGGTACATACGTGTTTAAATATGATTTATAAAAATTTCTCTGGGTTTTACAAGTTTTAGAGGCAGGTCGAGTTGTAGGTCTTGATTGAGCGTTGCGTCTATCTGCGATTCATCTGCATCTGGTCCAGGTTCATTTGGTTTGAACACTTGGCTTAGGTGTTTCGCGAAGGCCTCAGATTTGTCCTGGCAGGTTCTATCCACTTGCCGTTCGAAGTGCGAAGAGGTGGCTTTTGATATAATGGTCGATCAAATTTTTTACAGGCTTTCCATAGTGAGTAGTTGGTTGCCTTTGTGACTGTTAATCCTTCCAGGTACGTGTCTAAGGCAGAATTGTTTGCTTCAGAGATGAGTTCCTTCAGTTCCCGAGCAGCCTTATTTAATAACGTTTTGTCACTAGAGTGTCTACTGATGTGCCATATTCTGCGGAGTCTCCTTTTTTCACATATTTTTCGCCGTGTGGTTTCCGAATAAGTTTTGCTCTGTGGGGGACGATTGGTGCCCATTCAGCTTTTAATGATCATAAAGTAAGGCAAACTAAAAAAAATTAAAATTGGTACATATTTTTTATTGTATCAAATAATTTTATATAATAGCAGGACCTGTCGTCACGCCTATTTAACAACCGCATTTTCAATTTGAAGTAGGTAAGCAAAGTTTTCATGTCAAATCTTAACAAAATAAAAATACGAGCGACCTGAAAATTTATTAAAGCCTCTCATCTTCTAGCCCCATTATCTCAGTCAAAAATTCAAAATACAAAAGCTAAATTCGCGGCGAAAAATTTTCTCGTTATATTCAAATGTTTAAATTACGCATCTCATTTATTCATATCGGCGAGAGATCTTTGTTTACGTAAATTTATGATAACTAATTTTTTCCCCATCTTTTACTTTGGCCAAATTTATATAGCTTAAGAGCTGGAGTCAAATTATCATCATTAATTTACTAGGCCATATTTATAATCAAAAAGCTAATTAATTTGAAGCTAAATTTAATAATTCGTTTAATTTACACGTACCAATTTTTTTCCATGGCATGATATATTTCTATGTATTTTTACCTTTTTTTAAATAATATGAGTATAAGCATAAATTTTAAGCATAAAATATAAGCATAAATTATTTAAATCTTATATTTAGCACATACTAGCGACCCGCTCCGGCTTCGCACGGGTGCAATGCTGATACTAACAAAATTAAAAATTTTGACTGACCCCCGACTACCTAAGATTTGTTATCTGTACAACATTCTACTAGTCAAGACCTTTCATTTGATACCCATATTAAGGGAGTTGTGAAAAAAGAAATGTAATTTGCCATTTTGTGGTATCGGCCATCTTGGATTTGACATTTGTCATAGTGCAAAGTATTCTACTAATCAAGCCCTTTCGTTTGATACCCATATTGAGGTAGTAGTGAAAAAAAAAATGATTCGCCATTTTGTGATGGCGGCCATCTTGGGTTTGAATTTTTTTATAGCGTATAGTATTCTACTAGTTAAGCCTTTTTATTTGATACCCATATTGAGGTAGGTTGTGAAGAAGTATTTTATCCGCCATTTTGTGGAGGCGGCCATTTTGAATCGATATTAACCAAACATAGCTAAGAAAACCCGCACGGTAATTAACTATCAAATAAAAAAAAACGCATTGAAATCGGCCCATCCGTCTACGGTGCCACAGACAGACACACACACAGACAGACAGACAGACAGACAGCCAGACAGACAGATAGACAGACAGACATCGACGTCAAACTTATAACACCCCTTTTTTTGGTCGGGGGTTACAAATGGTTATTGTGGGTTATCCCTAAGAGATAGACATTATACCATTGTTGACTTTTTTGTAGACCTTTTTAAGGGGTGCAATACTGCGGCACATTATTTTGATCCATCTCGTAGGATCCAGCCAGCGCGCAGCGTTTGCAAAGTAAGCGAAAACAAATGTGTTTATTTATGGCATCACATTAGAAACCTTTAAAATTATCAGTGTTTCTCTACTGTTGTATGCAAATATTTTACATATAAACTTTCCTCTTGAATCACGCTATCTGTTTTAAAAACCCGCATCAAAATCTGTTTGGTAGTTTTAAAGATCTAAACATACATAGGGATATAGGGACAGAGAAAGAGACTTTGTTTTATACTATATTTTGCTCATAACAAACTAGCAGCGCCCCGAGGTTTTACCCGCGTAGTTCCCGTTCTCGTTATTTTCCCGGGATAAAAGTAATATTATGTGTTCTCCCAGTCTATAATGTTAGTAGGGTAACAAATTCAGTGTGTTTTTTTAAATAAAAGAGTGACTAGACGTGCAGGACATCTGCCTAATGGTAAGCAACATGCCTGCCACATAACAACACAGTAACACGCAGCTATTGGAACATGAAAAGTCCAAATATCAGAGCACTGCACTGCGCTCGTCATCCAGAGATCAAAGATGTTATATCTCTAAGCCCTGTAATTTCTCTGAAAACATTGCCCTTCATACCGCTTGGTGGCAAAACTGCTTGGCGGTATAATAACTGGCAAAGACGCTATACTTCCCCAGGCGGACACTGCCAAAAGTCCTACCTCTACTCAAACTAACTCCCACGGTTGGGTACTGGCTTCTGTGTCATATAAGTACCAAATGAGTACAGATTCAACTTGGAGTAAAGAAAATTATCAACTCATCTTGAAAAATTAATTACCTATATAATATTTGCCGTCATTATATATGAAGAATCGAGTTCTTGATATTATGACGCAGTTTTACGCATCACACAAACGAAAAAAAAATGTTTTGAGTTACTAATGTAGAGGTTTTTATTTGTACCGTATAACTTGTGTAAAAAGTGCAATATTGAAAAATAATTACACTAAAAATTAACCAAGGAATTTAAGCAATATTTTACTACCTACTAATATTACAAATAAGAAAGTTTGAAATAAGAAGTTTAAATTTTAGATTTTTAGTTAGAAATATGAGAGTTTGTTGCTCAACCATGTCGGTACAATTGAATAGATTGGGTTGACATTCAAAATTATAGTCTGAAATAATAAACAGGCTGCTTTTTATCACGAAAAAAAGGAACGAGACGTGGGTTGCACGGAACGCTACATGTAGAAAATAAAAATAGACATACATTGCGATTGCTCCTCGCCTACATATACTTTGCCAAATTTTTAGAATATTTTAAGCACCGGAACACCGCACTTGGATCTTTGCAATTTAAATTTAATAATCATGATAATGCACGCTTTCGATACCACTGAGTTTTAACATAATTTATGTTGGGAGAGAATTTTCAGTGTATTATTTTTACTCAATAGTAAACATGATAATTAAAAAAATGTAAAAATTCGTATTTATACTTGTTGATAGAAAGAAAGATGCCGGAAGTTCATCGTGATAAGGTTGAAGTTACGACTGGTCCAATCAAGACAAGTCGTTTTGCAGTGGTAGGTTTCTTTGCAAGTCCACCTGAAGAAGTACCACATCTTTGTATCTGGCCGCCATAATACAAGCTTTGCTTAGTTTGGGGTCAGATGGTGTTGTGTGTGAATTGTCCACCAATATTTATTTATTTCCCAGTTATTCTACCGCCAAGCAGAAGTGTGCAAATATTACTGTGGTCCAGTTTAAAGGGCAAAGTTTTCGGGGAAATTACTGGGCTAAGATACTTGCTTGCGGTGACTCTTCATGATTTAAGAGCTGCATGTCACAGTGATGTTATGGTCAGGCATGTTGTTTACCATCAGTCACATGTCATACTCGTATTGTATACTCTCTACTTAACTATAAATAAAATGCAACGACATCGGCTGATTCTGAGCCCCTAGTACGAGCTACGAATCCAACGCGATCACTACCTTTTCGAAATCATGCGCGAAATGCCGCTACTTTAAAAACAAAGACGCAACCACACCATGGTGCAGTGTGAAATGCCGCCAATTCAAAAACGGAGAAGGAAATACCTTAATTATGGCGCAACCTGGGTGTAGGAAAAAACTTAGCTCTTTTAAGACAACCAGCGTGGTGGACCAATGCGTAAACCTTACTAGTCGGTTAGGTTCGGAGGCCGTGCCCCATCAGCAGTGGGGAATCTATGGGTTGATACAGAATCTGCTCTCGGAAGAAGATCACGCCGTATTGACACAAAAGCAAAAAAGCAACAACTTTGATTTAAAAGAACCCACTTGAATACAAAATATACACAAAATACACTTGGAGTCATTGAGGCGAATCTAATGATATCTTAATTGCCGAAATCCATCCAGCCGTTTGGAAGAAATTTGAGAATAAAGAAATTTACAGACATACAAGATAAGCGCGAAAAACGATGCCTTTCTTTTAGTCAGATAAAAAATAAAAAGGAAGATGGATGTACGGACAAATAATTTATACTAAAACTATTTAAACTACGATGCGGATTGTTTAGAGTTTAGACGCCATACTGATGCCACAGAAATTGCATTCCAACTTGGATCGTACTGACGCAACGCTGAATCGAAGATGTTTAGGTATTGCCTTGCAATGGTAATATAGAGACCAAGTGATTGTGATCCGTAACCTGAGACTAAGCTATTAATTTTTTTTTATGAATTCCAAACTAACAAAAATCAACGCGCGCAAAATAAATATGTTGTTATGTTCAGTATATTGGACGTAAAGCTCACCGACTGTATTAGAAATATTATACTGCGTTCAAAGCATGAACGCAACCTAAAAAGTATACACGAATGGATGATGTGACCCAAAAGGCTAACTATTTGAAGTGGGACCGGGCTGGACATGTCTATTGAATGTCAGATGATATAGCGTATAAATAAGCATATATGCGTATGCAAACCCTATATCGGAATAAGATTGCATGGGATATTATGCATATCTTATATCTTCTCAGTATTCTATCTTATATCTTATCTCTACATTACGTAATATTAATATCCTATCACCCTCTGGAGAACATTCCTAAAGAACATCGCTCCAACTTCATGACATAAACAAGTAACATCTGCTTTGTCTTATTGAGTTTCAAACTCAATATAGCCTCAATAGTAAATATACGTACAAATCAAATTTCTCAGTACGAACGCGGAGATCATATTCGAATGTAATAAAATTGAGAATATTCGAGAAAACGCGAGACTGTTCGGTGTTTGGGGATTCGATGTTTGGGAAAGGGTGTCGACTGTCGGTGCATGAAGTATGACATTTGCTTGAACTATTTTCAGCTCAACTTGAAAAGTAGGGTTATTAGTTGTATGTCTTTTTGTCACTATCGTAGATCTTACACGGGTTGTACATGCTGTTTTAGTTGGGTTGTCGAATTTATACATTTCCATTCCATTTACAATATTTTATACATTTCCTAAATAGGATCGGAATTGTACACATTTCCTAGGATTTGGATACCTTGATTTCATACATTTCCGGTAACATATACACCTACCCTATGTTATTAAAGTTTGTATGCCCACTCCTGGGATTTGGTGCCTTCTCTTGGAAGAAAAAACTCAATGCCTTCATGAATGTTTATTTTTACTTTTTTTCATTAAGAAGAAAATTGTTTGTCTGTTTGTAAATGACGTCACCAAATAATGCCCTTGTGAATTTATGGTTATAAATAGATTTATTTGAATACGTTCGATATTATTGTTTTTAAACTATCACGATTTGAACACATAATGTGTATATAGTACGGGGCTTAATCACGAATAATTCAGTTTAAATACCTCTACGTTTCGGCAGCGTTACAATCGCCGTGGTCACGAGAAGACGATCGATGTTGTTGGTAACAATGTGTTGTTCCGTGTTTTAAAATCACATTTTAATTAAAAAGTTTTAACGATGAAAGAAAGTTTGGTAGTGGTAGGACTCTTGCCAGAGTCCGCCTGGGGAAGTACCACACCTTTGCCAGTTATTCTACCGCCAAGCAGTAATGTGCAAACATTACTGTGTTCCGGTTTGAAGGGCAATGTTTCCAGAGAAATTACAGGGCTTAGAGATATAAGATCTTAGATCTCTGGGTGACGAGCGCAGTGCAGTGCTAGGTAATGATTTGGACTCTTCGTGTTCCAATAGCTGCGTGTCACTGTGCTGTTACGTGTCAGGCATGTTGCTTACCATCAGGCACATGTCCTGATCGTCTCGTCACTCCTTATTTAAAAAAAAAAAAAAAAAAAAACAGTAAAAACGGAAGTGAAACACATTGGTAAGTGAGATATTCCAAGAAAAATATGTTTTATAGGCAACTCCATAATATTTGGCCCATTTAAAAAAAAATGGCAGACGTTGGAACAGCGATAAAACTTAACACTTTAACTTCAAACTTAAAAAAATAAACAGCTAGAAGTATATACTGCTAATACGCAAATCAGCAAAAATAGAAGCGCAAATCTTCTTTGCGCTTCTTCAGTCATAAGATTTCGCTATCGCAAAAAACGCCTAAAGACTTATACAACTCGGCTTCGACCACCCCGCAAATAAAACACGGCCAAATATGGGCTTTACGTCATGCACGTTAAGGCCAGGTAATTCTGTCAAAGTAGGCATTTAACGCTGTCTTGTTCTCGCGACCGTCACCGACAGCCGAATCGATGCCACAGTGCAAAAATAACATTAAAATATTGGACTATGTAATTTAAACTCATTTTTTGTTCAAGATTTGTTTATGTTTGTTTGTTTATGATAAGAGTTTTGTTGCTATATAAACGAAGAAATATTAAATTTATCTATACTCGTAGGTATACAAAACTCAAACTTTTCTTTTTTGGTCACACTATAAGTTGAGAACGGCTTTTCCAATTTCATGCATCTTTTTAAAATATTTCCTAATAATTCACAAGTTCGTCAAAAATTTAAAAAAAATGTGCTGAAACGTAACGTACGGCCAGTAAAAATAGACGGTTTTTAGCCAACTTTGCACTAAATTTCTGATCCAATTTTTTTCTATGAGATAAAGATCAATTACTGAGCATAAAATTACAAAATGCTCACAGATCCAGGTAGAGCTTCAAACGCCAATTGAAAAAAACTGTTTTAGCCGATATTTTGGAAACTATAGGTATATTTTGACAATAATTGTAGAAAATAAAATTTTGCATCTTTTGTTGCTTGTAAACTTTTTTTGTAAAACTTACCGTTTACGATTTATAGGCCATTTAATGATACGGTTGTGATGATGCCGATAATAGTGGATGAAAATGATGTGGTCTACGATGGAACTTGCTTCTCTAATAGAAACAAACACAGTGAGTGTATCTGTTAACCTCAAGGTTCGAACCATCGACAAAAACCCACTCTGACAACGTTTCACAGCTTAGTTGTTCTTATTACAAAAGTGGAGACCAAACTTTTCAATCATGATGATGAACGGTGCTGTTTATTCGAGCAATGAGCAATATAATAGAATAACTTTAATTTTAAAATCTACACGTAAAAAAATATTAACTACTATCTAAGGACACTTTGGCGAATGAGACTAGTCTTACAATATCTTAGTTACCAAAATCCATCCAACCGTTTGGAAGATACGTGGAAATAAAAGTTTTACAAACATAAAAGATACGCGCGAAAAACAAAACCCTTCTTCCATTCCGGTAAAAAGGGACAGAATTCACATCTTATTTTTTTACATTATTATTATTAAATTGGACATAGTAAATCGTAATCGGTAAGTTCGAAAAAAAAGTTTACTGGCAACAAAAGATGGAAAATTTTATTTTCTACAATTGTTGTCAAAATATACCTATAGTTTCCAAAATATCGGCTAAAACAGTTTTTTTCAATTGGCGTTTGAAGCTCTACCTGGATCTGTGAGCATTTTGTAATTTTATGCTCAGTAAGTGATCTTTACCTCATAGAAAAAATTGGATTAGAAATTTAGTGCAAAGTTGGCTAAAAATTTTATGCTCAGGACATGATTCTAAACCTTATATAAAAATAGGAATCGGAAATTTAGTGCAGAGTTAAATTTTACGAGTAATTTTACTGCCTAAAAGGCTTCTTATCAAATTTGGTCGAGTGTCTAAATTTCATTTTAAATAAGTTTTAAGACCGAAGTTGGGTTTTAGGGCTTCGTAGCCAAATTTCAAAATATGGCACCCTATATACGTTATGTCTGTCCATCCGTATGTCACAGCCACTTTTCTCCGAAACTATAAGAACTATACTATTAAAACTTGGTAAGTACATGTTTGCATTCTATGAACCATACAAAACATTTCCATACAAAAAAAAAGGAAAAAACAATAAATTTTGGTGGTGTCACAAACTTGGAACTGCAACCAAAAAAAATATATCATAACCATACGTGTATCTATAGGTGTATATAGAGTATATAGGTGTTCAAAAATTGTATTGAAGTATTTAACAAATTTTTTTCTTAACTGAATTGTTTGCGCAAGAGTCTCTTCCAAAGTGGTAAAATCTGTACGTGAGGACTTTTCTTCCAAGTACTAAGTACCTTACTACCAAAGAATTTACCTAAATGGTATATATATGCAAGTTAGGAATCATTTATGATACCTAACTTGCAATATTAGGGGATTTATGCAGGGGATATCTCCCCTCTCATTATTTCCTTATCCCGATCTCTGATTTGACGGACGAATATTTTACCGACACTTATCTATTTTCCATTGCATCCGCATTGAATTTTTTACTGATGTGTTATCGACGTCGTTTTTTTGAGACTCCCCTATTGGTCTACAACATAAAGTAAACAGCGTACTAATTAGTATCAGCGTCTGTTTGCAATTCCAATGAAAACGGTATCAAAAATCAAGATCATAGCGTGCTTCACTAGTAATACCTACTGATTTTGTTATACTGTGGCACTATGATCGTAATATTTAAAATTTATCGGTTGTCAAAATTGCAAAATCAAGCACAGGCCCGTCGTCCGTGAGCGCCGAAACGCGACTGATCAGGCCTGCCGAACGGCGCGCTATATATATGGTAGATATTAAAACATAGTGAATAACTGATACTTTTTATCAAGTCAAACTCTGCGAATGCATCTATAACTTTTTAGTGGCTTTCGTTGAGTACAAAAATTTTGTAAAAAAAATCATTAGTTTAGTCATAAACTTGTAAAAACTTTTTGAAAAGGGGTAACTTTGGGATTTTTTTCTATCAAGTAAAATTCATTAAATCGTGTAATCGACTGCGAATTGCACTAGATTAGATCCTTAACTAATACATACATTTTTTTCAGAGTTTAATACACTATTTTAAAGGTCTTAAAGTTGTTTTAAAAAATCAAAATTACGGCCCACACGCCCTTAAGATAAGTCTCTCTCAAACCTGTTCAGCTACCTGCTACGCCGCTGTCGGAAATTGGTCGAACCAACTCATGTTTAGAAAAAAATTGATTAGCAAACTTAGCAAAGGTTCAATGACGCAATCTTAGAGACATGCTGTCATAACAAAGCACGATACGAAAACTCTCAAAAAGGAATATTTTTCCCCGTTTTTTGTTACATTTTCGATTTCGTCCGTCTGCTTCATAATTAGTTTTGGGGTCAGGTGGTGTTGTGTGTGAAGTGTCCACTAATATTTATTTATTTATTATTTAATTAATGTTTAATCTCCACTAATACATAAAGCTCATAACAATTAATTAATTTAATTTGAAGTTATAGTGGTTTTTGTGTATGTGAAAAAATGGGGGAGCTAAAATAGATTTATTCTCAAAGTGGGTAACAACAAAATAAGTTTGGGAACCCCTGGTATAGTATATTCGACAAAGACGAGCCCAGATGGACGAATAAATCAAATCCAAGAACAGTTGGACGGTCAATAGCTAACGTAACTCGATTAGTCTGCAGCTCTGCACCTTCGAAACAAATCGATAGTCACACAGATACTCAGCAATCAATATGAGAACATGTTAATTCGCAATACTATATGAAGTGGCGATCTAAAATGGTAATTTTTATCTCAGTTTGCAAAACAGAGACAAAAAATTACGTAATTTTTGGATATTTTAACGTATGATTAAATGAATAGAATAGAATACATTTATTGTCAATGCTAGATACACTCACAAAATATTTATAACTAAACATCCTGAGTATTTCTCAGCAGACTCGTCAAGTAGGTACAAAGTAGATAGATAGATAGATACTCTTTATTGTTCACACCAAAAGAAAAACAGATTTACAGACAAAGAAAAACAATAACAGCTAGTGCTACAACAGGCGGCCTTATCGCTGAAAGCGATTTCTTCCAGGCAACCTTTGGGTGGAAATGGTTTTTATATTTTTAATAGCGGGGCGTGCCATTCCAGACTACATCAGCTAAATACAAATTGCTGTAGGTAGGTAATTACATTGATAGTTAATAATAATTTAAAATAACAACAATAACACAATTAATAATTAATAAATGTGCTAGCTTCCTTGTGATTTATTTGGTTTTTAGAGAAAAACAATATTTTTGAAGTAAAAACTTCTTTTGACGCGCCGCAGACAGGTTTTTCGTGGGCTGTGAATTCAATTCTAGCGTCACGCTCGGGAATGATAAGAAATCTTCTGGAGCTCGGTCGGGATGTAATCTCGGGAACATGGTCATTGGTCAGGATTTCTACAGATAGCGCGCGAGTTGAATGAAGTCGGGGTCTGAGGTAAAGAGCAGGAGCATCTCCCCCGCCGCCCGCACGCCGCCCCTCGCGCGCCTGCAGTGTAGTGGTGTGCTGTCTTTGACAACTATCATAGGTAGAGATTTACTACGATAACATGGCCCGCCCCTCCAAATTACTGTTTTAATGTGTGTAGTCACATCCTTACGAAAGAGTTTGTATGTAGTTGTAATTATTCGTCTGCAGTAGCAGTACGCACACAGGCGTGGTGGTGCGTTGTATCTTCTTTCACAAATACTTTCAAACGTTTAGAATTCTGGAGGGGCGGGTCATGTTATCGTAGTAAATCTCTATGTGTATCGCATTCCTGAGCTCTGCATTCAATTCGCGCGCTATCTATAAATGGCTATTCTCATGGCCACATCGTCCGCATAGTTTCTAAAGTAAGCTGTCAAATTCTGAGTTTTAAGTTTTCACTTCTATCGGCAGTTCCTTTCAAAGTCACGTAAAAAACATTTTGTTCAGTTTCTTAACAGTTCGTATGTTTTGCTTTAAATTTATTCAAATTTTTCAGTGAACCTTTCCAACAAAATAAACTTTACCTACATTTATTCGCCACAATTTAAACGTAAAACCAGCTTCATTTAATTAGAACTCTTAAAACCAGGTGTTCTTATAATCCGACCTATAAATTCTCGTAATAACCCCTCTGAAAAAGAAAATCACGACGGGGCGAGATTTTAGTTGCAAAAAATAAAAATAAAACACAAAGGGGCAATTCTTGAAGCAATTTCCTTCCGATAGCGTCTTAACAGGGCCATGTTTAATCTATTTTTGAACCATAACTCTTTAGCCAGAAGGAATCCTTTGCAAGACACTTCAAAGGCTACAGAAGGGTAAACCGGGAAATAATATAAATTTTGTAGTGGATAAAAAAATTGGAAAGTTCGAGTAGTAATATTTACCTTAGAGTCCCGCAGTAAACGATGGAATAAAATACGATGAACTTGAAATCTAATAAATATCTACTAATGTTACATATCTACTATATATATCTACTAATGTTATAAATGACACTGTTTGGATATTTCAATGTTTGTTGCTCGATCACGTTGTAACATATTAACGGATCGGGTTGAAATTTGGAACACAGTTAGATTATAGTCAGGAAGAATACATTTGATACTTGTTTATCCCGGAAAACTTACTAACTTACTTACTAACTGGCATGGGAACTACGCAGGTGACACCGTGGGGTACTGCTAGACAGCTAGACACACATAATGTGATGTGTTTTTTTAAATAATAGGAACTTTGAAGCCGTTTTAGGATTAAAAGAATAACAGATTATCGCACAAGATATAATATTGTGTATTTTTTTACATAAAGTGATACGATAACATAAAAACTCCAGGAGTCCTTGGTATTATTTAATAATAATAGTTTTAATGTTCAAAACTAATACTAAAATTATGAAAACTAATATTAACAAAAATATACCGAGGGTCGTGGGTTCGATTCCCACCCAGTGCAAATGTTTGTGTGATGAATGCAAATATTTGTACTGAGTCTGGGTGTTTCTATGTATTTAAAATTATATATGTATTATATCAGCTATCTAGCCGCCATAGTACAAGCTTTGCTTAGTTTGGGGTCAGATAGTGTTGTGTGTGAATTGTCCGCCAATATTTATTTATTTATACCTATACTGTACAGCATTTTAGTTGATAAGAATAGTTTTAATGTTCAAAACTATGATTATTTATATGTTCAACAAATGATTTTTCAATTTCCATATATACTCTGAACGGCTTATTTATTTATATCTAACCAAAAGTCTAAAATAAAAGGTAAACTTTTAGCCTCAAAACTAACGGAACTTACATTTTCTAACTTCTAGCCTATATTCGTTCTGAAAGCTATCTCTATCACACATTTCATTTAAATTGATTTAGTAGTTTAGGCGTGAAATCGTAACAAACAGACAGTTAAACAGCATTCCTTATATACTTTCGCATTTTAATATAAGTAAGAATTATAATAGGAATAACTGGCTTAAAAAAATATGTATATGATAGTTCATACTTTCATCTTTAGTTATTTTTTATCTGTAACGAACCTAACTCTCAGTTGTACGACATAAAATGCAAAGATGCAATGAAAAGCAAAGGAAAACAATGCAATGTAATTAAAAAAAAACACTTTATTTTAAACCAAGTTGCAGAAAAACGATAAATAAACTCAAAATTAAAATGTTTTTGGTACCGCATTTGGAGTCAAGCACGGGTCAAGTAAACTCAAAGGCGCAATACCTGAAATGACGCCAATGGAACCCTAAAGGATCTCTGCGCGCGGAAGCCAGGCTAGTTTGGTATTAAAGGTTTATTGCAGGCACAGAGTTTTCCGATAATTTCGTTATTAAAATTTCTCGTTTCATAAGCTTTCTGATAACGATTTAGTTGCAATAACGTTACTTGCAAGAATACACTACTTAGTTCAGTTGTTAACTTAAAACATTTAAAATATTTTTTTTTCTGAGAAACAGAAAAAGAAAAACTGATTACAATTTACAAATTAAAAATTAAAGTTAGACATTTGACAAAATTTCTTAACAAGCTATCAATCACTAACGTCCAGATAAATGTAAGCAAATTTTAGTTTCTTTATTCATATTTCAAAACCCGTCACACCGATTTCAATAAAAAAATTATGAGACCATCAGAAAAGAAAAAAGAAAAACTGAAAGAAAACTTCAGTTTTATCTTAATGTTTTGGCCACATTACAACGAGGATAGTTAAGAAAGAATCAAACATCGGAAAATCATTAAAAATTGTCTAGATCGCGATTAGGTTATTATTTTTCCCGATAAGACTGTAACCAGTCTTACAATCTTGGTGTCTTCAGGTCGAGAGTAAATCAGATTCATAACACAGAACATAGAAATGTTAGTGCGCACAATCGTCGTTTGACATCAGGTGAGTTAGCAATTATTATATTGTGGTATAGTTAGATTCATATTATTGTTGATAAAAAACATGTTTTCAATTAATTTAAAACAACACAGATCCATCTGAGCATGTGTTATTTTTAAGTCGGAAAACATGTTATTGTAAAAGCAGTGCCTATCAAATACCGTGGCGCATTTTTTAACCATAAAAACGATGCAGTGCAGATCCCTATATAATGCTGTTTCACCCTATGCACAAGTAAATCACAATGTCGACACCATCGGTTTAACCAATTTAATCCACAACATTGGATGTAGGATCCACAGTTTTAATATCTGAATTCAGAAACTATTTTTTTTTTCCAATTGACGATGTCGGTTTTGACCGCTTGTATTAGTAAACTTGTTTTATAGTACTAACAGTATTCACATGTGGTTTTACAGTTAGTAGTTGAGATAGTTAGTATTTTTGTTTTATTGAATATATTACACATTCTAAGTGTAGTAGCTTGAACTAGATTTTCAAAACATCAAATCCATAACACATGGAAAAAGTCAAATCCATACATCCACATTGGCTTTGTGTGGGTTGGCGGACGACACTGACATCGAAAGATTTTTGAAACATGCCGGTTTTATCGCGATATTATCCGTCACTGTTAAAGCTAGTGGTGATTACAACTGTATTTGGAAAACTATTCAGAGATGCAAGCGAGATTAGAACCTATAACTTCACAGTTAAAGATTATTAACGCATTACACGTTCTACCCACCAGGCTACTCTTCCTCGTGAAGCTTAGAACACTTTTGCATTCTTTTTATATCAAGGATAAAATACAAACCTAGATAATGATTTTAAAGTATTGTTTCATATACAACTTTTAAATTACTCAGTTTCTTAAACTGTTGTTGTAGATAGCTCGGCGTGTCCGACAGTACTTCGGGACAAGTGGGCAAAGTTTCGCGAGATATACTCGGTGCGTTGTTGTTCAATGTTGAAAATAGAACAATTTGAGTTGTTGTTCCTTGTTGAAAACAATACAGTTTAAAATACTGGTTCTCTACTTATTCTCGTAAGTATTATGATATTATGTCGTAATATTAAGATGACTACTAGCAGTGGTCCGCGGTTTCACCTACACGGTTCCAGATTACGGTATAAAATAGCCTGTGTTATTCCAAATCAAATCTTTATTGAGTCGTATGCAAGTACAATACATTCAAAAGCCTTTCCGAGCGCTTGGTCGACGCGACGCGTGACCAAAATGCTGGCGTTTATTTGGCCCAACGCATAAGCATTGCCATTCGGCGTGGTAATGCCGCCAGCATGCTGGGTACGCTTCCGATTGGTAGTGGGCTTGAACATCTTGATTATCTGTAGACCTACAGTGGTCTATGGATAATTCAGGTGTGCTTAATGTAAGTAGTTAGTTAGATAGGTTTGTAGTGTAGTGTAGTTCTCATTGTATTTTAGTTTTGTTAATAAAGGCTCTGCCTAGTAAAAAAAATACATTCATGTTTTCATATGCTGTTATTAGTATTTATAGTCATTGCATATTATGGCCCTATAAGGGCAAGGCAAAAGTAGCAATGGCAAGTCTTATCTCTAGGTCCTCTAATATATTCATTAGACATTTTTTTGTTTGCTTTTATAGGTTTACACTTGACCGCCATCTCACCAGATGTTAAGCGACGATGCGGTCTACAATGGAGCGTGTTTACGTAGAAAAAACCGATTCACTCTCGATTTGAAAACACCAAGATCATAACTGTCGGGAAAACCCCACTCAGGCAACTCATTCCACAGCCTAGTCGTGCTTATCACAAAAGTAGAGTCAAATTTTTTCGTCCGTGTCTTTGGAATATCTACCATGAAACGGTGCCGCTTCTTCGAGTTACGAGAAGTACGATAGAAAAAAAGGCAAGACTAATTATATAGACTTATTGGGGACTATTAGCTGTCTGCATGTTTTTTACACTTTGGATATTACGAATATAAACAAAACAATGTGCCTTACAGCGAAAATAGTATCTGAAAACTTTAAAAAGATGAATTTAAAAACGTGAAAACATTTGTTTGAGTAAAACTTGACTTATTATTCAATTTCTAATTAGGTGCGTCCATTTTTTGTTCTTTGATTGGACGATCTGTTTTTCAGATCTCTTCGGAAGCGATATCAATTAAAATGTTACTTGAAACGGCTACTAATTGCCAATCTATGGACTTTACGGAAAATGCTACCGGTTCTAACGTGAACATTTGTTTTTTAATTATTTGTCTAGACTAAAACATAAGAGCAAATTGTCTAGTATTTGGCATACCTATTTAATCTCTTAGTTAAATAGAGATATATTTATATGGGTTTTGGACAAAATTTGAATACAAATACAAAAAAGTTTATTTGTAATTAAACATGTTACAAGTTGCTTATGTTATGCTAAATATCTGAAACAAATAGAAAAATTGAAATTTTTAACATTTATTTACGAATAAATAAAAACATTTCGTTAGATTCCTCATAACATAACGCATAACCATGAACGTATAAAAAAAGTCGGACGTCGCTAAAACAAAAACTGTGTCACTAAAGTCGGCCACATTTGCACGTATTCGTTGTCAGGTTGTCTGACTGATATGCTGACACGCGCACATTTACACAAGTTTGCGCGTGTCCACTGTGTAATAACCGCTGATTTATGCGTGTCAGACTGTTTGTGACAGCGCACACGTGCATATTATGTGGCCGACTATATGGACACAGTTTTTATTTTAGCAAGACTATAAAAAGATATAGTCTTCAGGTGATAAATCCAGTGTCATGATGTTTATTTCCTGTGGACTCTTCACCAACTCAACCGAAATTCACGAAAGTTGGCAATTATGTGTGATTTGATCCAACTTGAGATATAGAATTTGTTAATAATTAGTTTATTGTATGGCATTACCCGCGCAAAACCGAAACGGGCCGCCAGTACTTCACCAGTAGAGTATATTAAATACTTAATAAAATTCACAGTATCGTACTCACAATAAATATGTAAAATTTTGGATAGTAGCACTTAGCTAGCGAAGTAGATGATGATCTTGACTTATTCAAACTCTTGATTACCTTCATTATTTTAGGAAACTGTTACCTAATTTTGTTTTCATTTTATTTTCTTTTATAAGATCTAGGTCAAAGCGATGTAATACTAGAAAGAGCCTGGAACCCCACAACATAACCCTAGTGTGGGGTCCAGTGCACACTAGCACACTGTAAATCCGCACTACCTACTTTATTTTGTCGCATATCTTTTTTCATGTGTTTTTATTTTATGTGTATTTTGTTTTGGCACAATAACCATATTTTGATTCATCATTTTCATTTCATGATGAGATGTGGCTTCCAGTTCCAAAAGTAAGAACATAGAGTGAAGTAATTATTCTATAAAGTTCATACTACGTTATGTTGTAAACGTAACTTAGGACTTAATCACGTTTTAGGTTATTATTTAATTACCTCGACGTTTCGGCAGCGCTCCCGTGGTCACGAGACGACTATACTCGTACTATCTACTGTTTACTGCGTTAATATGCAACGAACATCTACAACCCCTATAAGTTTTGTTTTAAGCTATCGCGTTTGTTTACTAGTTTGTGCTAGTGGTCCGTCCCGACTTCGCCCGTGGTAGAATGTTCCATAACCTATAAGTAACAGTGGTCAGAGATTAGGTACCTAAGGACATATCCAAAGCTGAAAGATTTTTAGCAAGTTCTTAAGATTAGCGCGTTCAAACAATAAACTACTTTAGCTTTATAATCTTACACGTCTTGTCTAGATAGACCGTTCGAGAGTTGACACACCAAGAAAATATCAGTCTACTGTTGGCTGATGAGCCCGATCTGTCAGTTTAGTTGCGACACGGACGTTGTGTAGGGATGCCCAAAAAACTGTATTGTATCGATATATCGCATCGTAACTGTATCGAACTTGGTTGTATCGATACGCGATATTATCGATTTCCTTTGTATCGATATATCGTATCGTAACCGTATCGCATGCCTTTCATTTAATATGCGATATAATAAGTATATATCGTGCAAAGGGTTATCTATTTAGTAGTTTTACTATATTGTTTAAAAGAAACAAATAATTATATGTATTTAGAATAGTTTTATTCAACAAAAAAAAATCACAATTGCCATTGATCAGCACTTAAACAACGCAAAAATAATAATTTGGATAAGCGCTGTGGATTTAACCTATTACGGCTTTCGGAAAGTGTGTACCCAGCTACGAACGGAATGACAAAGGAGAACATATACTAAACATTTATTAATCATATTTGACGGTACCTACTACAAAGTTCAAAGATTATTTAAATCTACCTCCAAGTCTAAATAAAAGCCGGCTGTTCTTGTTCCATAAACAATTTTGTCGACGTTATCATTCTCTTATTACTAATAACAATATATTCAATGGCACTGTCTATTATCGTTTAGTGATGATGTAATAGGTACTTTAAATTTTTTACAAATTAATCACCGACATAGTTTGATTCGATACGGTAATGCGATATTTTTATAAGAATGCGATATATCGAAGCGTATCGTATGGTCAAAATATCGCATCAAATATCGATATATCGTATAGTGCTGTATCGATATTCCGATATATCGTATCGTAACGGGCATCCCTAACGTTGTGCGAAAAACACGTGTTTTGTGACTCTCAAATATGACGATTTGCTCTGTAAAAGTCTGCAAAAATTACAAAGGACGATTTAAAATAACTAAAAACGTTAGCTATAATCGGTAAGTAACCTTTACATTATCATATAGTTACAGAAACAATTGATTTAAAAAAAAAAGTGTCTTAGAACAGCGTCATTTGCCGCCATGTTGAAAAACATGTCACGAACACAAGTGTCTGTGTTTCAACACATGTGTGCGTGACACGCACACAAGGGTTTGAAGCCTGGTCTGTTACTTTTGTTGCAATTACAGCGTAACGCTCCATCTAGACAAGTATATAATCAAAGTTTATAATATTGGTAGAGATTATCAACTATATTTATCGTGTAACGTTGTATTAATGATCAGTTTGGCCGTGAACATGGTGTATGAAAGTGCATCGATAAATAGGTGAGTACATATTAATTCACCACTATTTAAGGAATTTAAGGGGCCATCCATAAATTACTTGTGGTGTTCAAGGGGGGGAGAGGGTCGAGTCAAATCTCACGTGGGAGTGGGGATGATCTTGGCAATACTGACGTTATTTGTTTTTTGCAAAAAGAATGTGCTAATTCTGTGAGAAAATTGGAAGAATTGAATAAAAAAAATTCTAAAATTCTCACGTGAGGGGCGAGATAAAACGTCAAGAAGAGAAAAGGGGGTATCAAAAAATCGACAAAATTACCTCACGTAAATTATAGATGCCACTAACCACGGTTTTTTTATCTCACATAGATCGGTGTTTGAGCACCAACTCGCCTGATGGTAAGCGAAAGTGTGGTTGAAGACGCACGCTGACCAAGAAAGTACCTATTCACTCTAACCTTGAAAAGTGAACATTCCTTCATTTTTCTTTTATAATATAGTGACGGGATGAGCAGGACGTGTAGCTGATGGTTAGCAACACGCCTACCCCTAACATCACAGTGAAACGCAGCTATAGAAACGTGAAGATTTAAAATTCAGATCCATTATCTAGCACTGCACTACGCTCGTGACCAAGATATATACGAAGATTAATGTCTATGCCCTGTAATTTCTCTGGAAACATTGCCCTTTAAACCGAAACAAAACGATGCTTGGACAATACTGCTAGGCGGTAGAATGAATGGCAAAGGTCTGGTATGTCTCCAGGCAGACTTTGCAAATAGCCCTAGCACTATTAAAAATAATCCCATTGTAAAAAATAACTTTGGCAAACCAAATTATCTAAACATCAAAGGTGCCCGTGCCTCTCCAATCCACATGTACCTGAATTTGATTACAGACAGCCCCTGCAATTAGCATAGAGGGTGTCTCCCTTCGCTTTGGTAACGGGATCCTTCCTGAATGCCTGTCATAAAGTTTTCCCAATACGTGTCTATCATTGTAGCTGCATAAATAAGATTTGTTTTTGATTCAAGGATCTATCCTCGATAAAAAAAGCAATCAACCGTTTTAAATAACTAGAACTATGCTCAATTTTGTATTTTTGAGTGCGTTGATAATAATATTATTTTATTTTATTCGAAAAAACCAAAACGACTTCAATTAAAAACTTAGCTACGCTACGTCGCATCGTCAGAACAAATTAAACAAATTTTAACTTTTTGTTCAAATTTCAAAAACCACCACATCGATTTCAATAAAATGTAATTAATATAGTGTATATGTACTTCTGAACTATGATCTACCAAACAAATAAAAAACACCGAAATCTATTCTCTATTGTAACGGTTCAGCTGAGCTAACCCGTCAACAATCTTCAAATATTTCTATGATACTATGTATTTATTAATTAAGTGAATCACTATTGCTTATTACATCGGTAACAGGCATTAAGATGAGTTATTTCTTCAAATTTATTGAATTGAAATGGAGTTGTTGTGTTGAATAGGTCTTCAAATGGTTTACTCGATGGAGACCATAAATAGAGAACATACCTTAGAAGATTACATCTTACATCTTAATTGAGAGTACTTATATGTAAGCTTCAGGTGAGAATTCCACTAGATAATTTTCCATTCTTGAAGTAAATGCAGAGTCCAGACGCCATCATTTGATTTCTTCATGGAGCATCAGTAGTAGTCTGAGAAAAAGATACAAGACAACAAAGTTAAATTTATTATAGAACATAACAGTTCTAGACCAAGGAAAAGGCAGATTAGTTAGTTAACACCGTTAAGAGAACAGCTGGAGTTCATTAATAGTTTAAAAGAGATGTAATTGGTGACTTTTATAATTACTCGATTGATAACATTATTTATTGTTACTATTTTTTATAATATAAATTGTTCTCTCAGAACTAAATACATTTATGATCTCTCACTGCTTGTGTAATAAGAACACATAGAGAGATTTCTAGACAAGTAGTTTTACATCTCAATTATCAGATTGAGAACATTTATTGTTACTATTTTATATGTATTGTTCCCTCAGAACTAAATACATTTATGATCTCTCACTGCTTGTGACACATAGAGAGATTTCTAGGAAAGTAGTGTTACAACTCAATTTTCATCATATAATTTACTAGATTGAGAATATTTATTGTTACTGTTATATTATAATTTCATGAATAATTCTTCCCACAGAACTAGAGAGTCTAATCACCCACTGCTGTTTATATTATGGAATGCATGCCTTGGAAAATTACTAGTTATCTTGTTATTTCAGATGTCTATATTGTGTGAGTTTTAGATGGAGTTCCAGTGGATCTGTTTGATACATAGGTACAACATAGGTACATTTCTAGATCAAGAATTGGATATTGTTGGGATTCTACCCTAGCCTAGGAAAATTGTAGTAGTTAACACAATAGCTGTAACTGAGGCCTCTTAATCAAGAATAAATCAGAGAGACAAATGCTTGTTAACATATGTAATTATAGATGATCTTAGAAGAAAATCTAGAGATATTTCTATTTGAAGTCTGGAAACAGGCATTTATAATTGTTTTGTACAAAGTAAATGTATTTAAAGACTTGTTTGGATGGGCAAACAACCAATATTACACTGTTAAAATACTGCGTAGTTTCGTTTAGGTACATGATTATCATATTTTTCTAGCTCCGAACACTTATTTACACACAACACTATTTAATACTCATTATTTCTGAAGAAAACCAACAAGATAAACGATTACAAACATAGAAACTCACCATTAAATGTTAAATATCATTGGCGGTTCGGGATTGTTGCTTCGATGATTTTGTATGGAATCGATGTTTTCGAATAGTTTATCCATATCACATTCACATAATGATCTTTGCAGAAACCTATTAGGCGAAATACACAAGAAATATGGAGTATTTGCACACATTATATTGGATTGTAAATAATGAAAATATTTTGTTCCGCGCGTGTCAGAGATCGCGTCACGAATGACATTGATTGAAGAATTTCAAAAATTTGAGTACAAACTTAAAATTAAATGTGGCCAAAACTGTGGACTAAAATATCCTTTCTGTTATTAAAATTTATTCATATAGATCTAGTAGTGGCGCCATCATCGGGGTTTATTTGTATATTGGTAGTTCAAAACGTCGGCTTGGTCGAGTTGGTCATCTTCGTCAAGTTTGTCGAGATCGACCAAAGGGGCGTGGCTTATTTGGGCGCGTGGATTCAAAATGGATAAAAGGGGAAAACGCGGGAGAGTTTGGACAGTCAGTGAACGATCGGGCGGCCAACGATGGTCAAAGAGAGTCAGAAGTCGGGATAGTGAGTGACCGGGCAGTTAACGGAGAGTCAGTGATCGGATATAGTCAACGATAGTGAGTGAACGGATAGTCGGCGAACGGGCGGTCGAGGATAGTCAACGATAGCCAGCGATCGGGCGGTCAAGGATAGTTAACGGATAGTCAATGACCGGGCGGTTATCGATATAGTCAGTGATCGGAGAGTCAGGCAGTTATCGGGAGTCATCAGAGATCGATCATCAGCTCTGAGTCGGGTAGTTTCCCACCGTTTTGTACCGTAGTCCGCGTCCCGGAATTTCGCAAGTGTGTGCTGTGTATTTGTTTTGTGAATTTAAGGGATTTTCAACTAAGTGGTTATTAAACGAGTGAGTGTATGTGTTTTGTGAATTAAGTGATTTCAACTCAATAATTGGATTGTGAACGAGCGAGGAGTTGCAGAATAACATAAACGGTTAGTTCTAAATTCTTTATTATTTGAGTATTATAACAACTTTCATTTGCACAATATATTTACAACTTTTTAAACTAAATTCCTAAATAGTCAAGTTCTATGCTCAAATTGAGAGAATTGCGACGTACATAACTGTTGCAGGTGCTTACAGAGTTCCTTGAATTCTAATATTTACAAAAAATACTTTATAATCTTAAAGACTATCTAATAATCAATCTCCTAGGTATTTATTTACCGACCTATATATTGTTTCATTATTTACATCAAAACTATGGTATGAAACCTTACTTACAGGTTAACAAATACCTTTATAAATTCAATCCAGCAGTTTATTACATAATGTATACCAATATTTACAAGATTACATTAAAATCTTGCAAGACTATCTAATAATCAATCACCTAGGTATTATTTACAGATCTATTTACATCACAACTATGGTTTAAAACCTTACTTACAGGTTAACAAATACCTTTATAAATTCAATCCAGCAGTTTATTACATAATGTATACCAATATTTACAAGATTACATTAAAAACTTGCAAGACAATCAAATAATCAATCACCTAGGTATTTATTTATAGACCTATTTACATCACAACTATGGCATAAAACCTTATTACAAATTCAATCAAATAGTTTGATATATAATGTATACTAATACTTACAAAGATTACATTAATATCTTGAGAATTATCTAGTATTCTATCATCTAGGTATTTATTTACAAACCTATATTTTGTTTCATTATTTACAACACAACTATGTACATTCACAAGTTGATCAAGCAGTTTTTTGTTCGGTGGACTTTACTGAGTTTGGATTTTCAGTGTAACTTGTAAAGTTATATGTTACTCAACCTTTGCAGAAGTCTGCTAATTTTTGGACATTCTTTTAAAGTCATGCACGTGTCATGCAGTCGGAAGCCTAGCTGAAATGGGGTCGAAGACGTTATAAGATATGTCTTTAAATTATCTGATTGGGTCGGTTGAACCCTAGTTAGTTCCTTTCTGCTTGTACAGAGGAAGGTCTGACATAATTACATTAAATTAAAGAGCTCGGTAGAAGCTAAATTATCAAAGTTACATTGGAAACTTAACCTTTAAAGCTTATCTAACAATTTGATAAGTTCTTGAAAAACTAGTAAACACATTTTTGTTTATTCCCGAAATCACATTCCTTTGCTGTCGATCGGAACAGTAAAGTTCTATGGGATTTCAACAGCTTACAATAACATACAAGACAAAGACATACAATAGGTATGTAAACTCATCCCTCCCCTGCATAAACCCTCCAATTCCCTTGGATAGCTTAATTTAGCATAACTACAAAATTTATTAGAGTAAATTCTCACGCAAATCCGCGAATTTGCAATCTGTGGGAGACGCTGGATTCTTGTCTTTTGTGGGTAGCCAGCGATCAAGGAAAGGCGATTTGGTTCAGGGGCCTCCTTTTTACCACAAAAACCAAAATATTGTTAAGTTAAATAAGCAATAATACACTGATCCGATCAGTAATACACAGAAATATTCTATTTATCTTCCATATCTACTATCAATAGCATAATATATATAATAATATATAATATAAGACCATGACACCATGTACAAATCATATTCTCTAACTTGTTACATAACGATAATACATTACTAATACTTAGTTTCATAGACAAACTCTGTCTCTCTTGCTATTTTAGGAATCTAACCATGACAAGATTACTATTACGTTGTAAGCTAATAAAACCATGATCTGATAATGCTGGCGTTACATAACGAAAATACATTTATTGAAATTCGTTGGTTGGCGGTTTGGAATAGACTAATTTATTTTGTTCCCTCTTTTTTTACTACATACATTCATGCATAGACAATCGGAGATTATACTAAAATCTATAATGACAAAATAGTTTCACCTCAGAAGCACAGATGGCACTACGTGTATTACAATAACATATTTTGATAACATTCTAACACCCTCACTTTATCAAAATAACAAATTTTCAATATCACATACAGTGAAGAGGTAAAACTACACATTTCAAAAAAGTCTTTTAAATTTACTTGCAATAACAAATGAAGTATGCAGTTTTGTCTTGGTCATTAATTAACAATACCAAGATCTTTCATAAATTTGTAATGTTTAACACCTGGCAAACCTTTAGTTAATAAATCAGCGGGCATATTAGCTGTTGACAAATATCTAGCTTCAATAATTTCATTTCTTAAAACTTCTCTAATGAAATGGTACCTGACATCAATGTGTTTGGACCGTTTATGTGATTGATCATTATTTGCCAACTTCAATGCACTCTGACTGTCATTGTACATAATAATTTTATTACAAGAACCAATTATTTCACATTGTAACTTGTTCAAATATATTGCTTCACGACATGCTTCCGACAAAGCCATATACTCTGCTTCACAGCTACTAAGAGCAACAGTTCTTTGTTTTTTGCTCTCCCATGAAATTGCAGCACCTGATTTAGTGAAACAAAAACCAGTATATGAGCGCCTGTCAGTGGTATCACTTGCCCAGTCAGCATCGACAAAACCTACAAGCTCTGCACTTTCTTTGGAATATTTTAAACAATACGTCTTAGTCTGTGACAAATATTTCAGAATTCTTTTTGCATAATTCCAGTGTACATAAGAATAACAGTTGTTAAACTGGCTTAAGTAACTGACTGAATAGGCAATATCAGGACGAGTCAGGACAGCTAAATACATTAAACTTCCTATAAATTTTTGATAAGGCAGCTTTTGTTCACATACATTAGACTTATCAACATTTAATTTACATTCTATGGGAGTATCTACTGTATTACAATCAGACATATCAAACTTTTCCAGTAACTGTTTAATATACTGTTCTTGATCTATAGTAATTACATTTAGATTTTTTGTTAATGCTAACCCGCATTCCCAAGTAATTCCTCACTTGCCCTAGATTTTTAATCTTAAATTGTTTACTCAAAATTTCTATTAAATTATTAGATTCAGCCTTGCAATTTGAGAATACTAGAAAATCATCGACATACAGTCCAACTATGGTTTTCTTATTATCACTATGGTTTTTTATAAATACACAGGGTTCCAATTTACATTTTCTAAATCCTGACTTACATAATGTCTCCTCAACCTTTTTATACCATGCTAGTGATGATTGTTTTAGTCCATAAACAGCTTTTCTTAATTTTAACACTTTTTTGGATTTGCTTATGGCAAAACCTTCAGGCATGTGCATAAATATGCTTTCCTTTAGGTGACCATTAAGGAAAGCTGTTTTCACATCTAAATGAGTGATGTCCATGCCTAACTGAACACTTATGGAAAACAATAAACGGAGCGTTGAATGCCTAATTACTGGGCTGAAGGTCTCTTGGTAATCAATACCAGCCTTCTGGGTAAACCCTTTGGCTACAAGCCGCGCACGATAACTCACTTTATTGTCTGAATCAAACTTTTTTTTTAAACACCCACTTGCACTGCACTACACTCGCGTTGCTGGGGGTATCAACAACTTCCCACGCTTGGTTTTCTTGGAATGATTGCAGCTCCTCTGCCATCGCCTGCGACCACATTAGTCGCTCTGGCCCACTGATAGCCTCTGCATATGTCAGTCCATCTTCTCCTGTAGCTGTAGTTCACATGTTAGCATAACCATACCTCACTGGCTTTCTCCTCAGTCGCTTCTCTTTTACTTCTGGAACTGGTGTAGTAGAACCGCCATGAGATGTATCTGAAGCTTCTTGTGAACTCTGTGGAGCTGAACTAGGCTGTTCAGTATTCAGGTTTTCTTCACAAGCTTCTGGCTCTATATTTTCTTCTTCAACATCCAAGTAATCTGACTCAGAAGAACTTGACTTATTCAGAGGTTCAAGTTTCATCACAGATTCCTCTACTAAATCCCTCACTGAATCTGTGCTTTCTAAAGAAACAGTCACAGTTTCTGGACGCTTCGGTTTTTCTTGGATAATAACATCTCTACTTGTAGAAACTTGGTTCGTTACTGGGTCATATATTCTGTACCCTTTAACATTGTCACAAAACCAACAAGTATGTGTTTCATGGTTTCCTATCCCACTTTCTTCGCTTTTCTTTAGGTATATGCACCATCACTGGACTCCCAAATACACGCAAATGCTGTAAATCTGGTTTCCTACCAAACCACATCTCATATGGAGTCTTTTCAATACCTGAAGCTATAGACCTATTTTTGAGATATACTGCAGTATTTGCAGCTTCTGCCCAAAACTTCTTGTCTAATTCTGCTTCGAAAAGTAAGCATCTTGCTCTCTCCACGATGGTCCGATTACTTCTTTCGCTGAGTCCGTTCTGTTCTGGTGTGTACGGGTTTGTTTTTTGGTGAATAACCCCTTCATGTTTCAGAAAATCTCGAAAAACATTGCTACAATACTCACACCCGTTGTCTGTACGCAATATTTTGATTCTTGTGTTATGATAATTCTCCACCATTGATTTAAACTCTTTGAAACAAGTCAGTGTTTCACTTTTGGACTTTAAGAAATATATAAAGGTCATTCTGGAGAAGTCATCTACAAACAACAAAAAATATCTTGCACCACCTACTGATTTGCACTCCATCGGTCCACAGATGTCTGAATGCACAATCTGTAATATTTCTGTAGCTCAGTACCCACTGAAAACGGTAATCTTGACTGTTTTCCTTCACAGCAAACTTGACAGCTAGACTTACTTGTCACAAATTTATCTGAATAATCCATTCCGTTGACTAAACCTTGCTTCATCTTGTTCATGTCTGTACTGTTCAAGTGTCCAAGCCGCCTATGCCATGTTTGTCCATCTGCTGTTGGTGATGATAACAAACAAGTCTCTGATGACAGGATTAACTTGTAAACATTATTGACAAGTTCAGCCTCGGCTACTAAATTGCCTAATCTGTTTCTTATAAGGCATCGGCCGGGTTCAAAAACAACACTGTTTCCATTCCTTATCAATTCACTAACAGACAAAAGATTCGTCGCAAGAGACGGTACGCACATGACGTTCTTCACTGTAACCTCGTAACCGTAACTTGTCGTGACTTCTACGTCGCCGGCACATAATACAGGTACTTTTGTATTGTTTGCAACTGTGATTTCGGGTAAACTTAATGAATCTTTCCTATTCGTCAACCAACTTTCGTTTGTTGTCATATGTGTACTGGCTCCGGAATCAACATACCAGTCGCACTTATTAAAGTTTCCACTGAGAAAAACAACACTAAATGCATTTGTTTGCTTCTTCTATTCTGTTTTCTCGTTTCTAAATGGACAATGAGACATGTAATGTCCAGATTGTTTGCATTTATAACAAATTATTGTTTTGATAGTTCTGTCATTTGAGTTTGACATTGATCGCATTGACGTATTTGAGGCATAGATATTCGGAGTCGGTCCGCCATTTTTACTAGTGCTGCCAACTTTACCAAGTTTCTTCTTTTGCCAATTTCCGGTAATAAATGCTGAGTTGTCATTTCCGTCCACTTCAACTGAGTCGCCATTTTCCATATCTAACAGTTTTGTTTTTATGGAATCTGCCGTGATTTGGATCCCGGAATGCTCTATTGCCATAATCATTGGCATAAACTTATCTGGTAAACCGGCTAGTAACAATGACCCAACCCAATCATCGTTAATTTTGAATCCAGTTCCACTTAATCGTTGCGAAGTTTCCACAATTTGCGTCACGTAACTGGTCATATTTTCACATTTGTCTAATCTGATGGAGATTAAATGACGTAGCAAAGTTATTCTTCTAGAAAACCCCGAATCATCAAATAGAGCTTTCAGTTTTGTCCATAACTGCTTCGTTGTCTTCGTCTCCTTAATGTGCACAAATAAAGATGCGTCAATGGTCAGGATCAATTTTGCACGTGCTCTGGCATCAGCTACTGTCTGTGTTGCATCTGTCGCCGCTGCTTCTTGCTTGAGGTACTTGTCCGTGTCTTCAAGTACAAGCAAATTTTGAACGGCGAACGCCCAGTCGTCATAATTTTGACGGCCGACAAGCTTTGGTACACTCGAAAGAAAACTTGAGGTCATCTTCTCGATTAGTTGATGTCACACGAGCAAAAAGAACTAGCAATAACACTTAAATAATGCAATAACTTTAATTTTACTTTTAGAAAAAAATGTGTTTAGCCCATAACCTATTGAAATTCGTTGGTTGGCGGTTTGGAATAGACTAATTTATTTTGTTCCCTTTTTTTTACTACATACATTCATGCATAGACAATCGGAGATTATACTAAAATCTATAATGACAAAATAGTTTCACCTCAGAAGCACAGATGGCACTACGTGTATTACAATAACATATTTTGATAACATTCTAACAACATTACTATTACATAGTTTCAATGACAAGCTCTGTCTCTCTTGCTATCTTAGGAATCTAACCATACTATTACATACGTTATAAGCTAATGAAACCATGATCTGATAATGCTGGCGATAATCTTTACATAAATTTAATTAAGACATCTTTAGGAATCATTACTGAGTTAAACAAAGCTAATACTTATTCGAAAATTGGTCAAACTAGAATTAATAAAAGCATATTACGAAAGCTTATAAAACTATTAATGCAGGCGAGAATATTTACATGAATTTAAATAAGACATCTCAAGGAATCATTACTGCGTCAGACTAAGCTAGTACTTATTCGAATATTTGACAAACTAGAAATCTTAGGTTCATTAAAATCAGGTAAAATCTTAGGTAGGTTAAACTCGTATTGTTAATATTAGATCAAGGGTTCATCTCAAATCTGTCTGAGTTACAATATACGGTTCACATACGTAGAGTCCTACTACTAGATGATCAAGGCCAAAATAAATACTAAATAGATATATAAGAACTGAACTCTACTTGTATAAATTCATACATACATAACTGCACCTCTTTTAGGTTAGATTAGGTTCATTCTCACTTACATATAATATAAATGATTAAAGGAGTAAGGTGTAACGTTAATTAGCTCCAAACAGTATCAAAGTGTTTAGTTAGACCAGGGTTAATAAAATAAAAATTAATAAATAAATATATAACTTTTTTTTCAAAGGGGGTGTTACAATTTGGTGGTGCCGCAAACCAGGATTAAAATAGGTAATTATATAATAATTTAGAAGGGGTTACAATTTAAAATCCACGGACCAGGATATAAAATTAAATAAAAATTAATAAATTTAAATTGATAAAATTTAAATTATTAAAAAAAGGGGGGGTCGTTACACTATTGACGTAGGCACAGATATCTGTTCTGTGGACGTAGGTATTGCGTAACATACATTGGTACATGTTATAATCCTTAAAAAAAAAAAATGGTTGCCTGTAAAGTCTGTATACGGGCGAAAGTTTTACGTGACAACGACTTTGAGTGGTAAAATAATTTTACGGAAGGACGCATGCCTTTCACTTTTTATGTCTGTCTCTCTCGCTCTTAGGCGGGCTAACCATGCCCAGTGGAAGGGATGCGTGCCTCTCACTCGCTCTCGTTGTGAGCGCATAACGTGAGCGGAGCGTAACGCAGTTTCTTGAAGTGTCACTCGGCAAACCAATTTATAAGACGTTGTCACGTCAAAAAATAGAAACAATTGAGAACTTTTTTGAAGTCGATTAAATGTTAGAGAAATAATAGGATTTGCTAGAACATGTATATATCTTACGAATATCTTTTACTTTAGAGACTTGACTCTACTTTTGTAATAAGAGCGTCTAGGCTGTAGAATGTGAACCTGAGTGGTTTTCCCCGATGGCTACAATTATGGTGTTTTCAAATTGAGACTGAATCTGTTTCTTTTGTGAAGCATCGTAACATTTTTCCTATCCTGTAATTAAATATTTTTTTCGCGTATAGGTCCGCTTTTGACCACCAACTCGCCTGATGGTAAGCGACGGTGTGGTCGAACTTGACGCACTTTGATCTTGAAAGTATCTATTCACTCTGACCTTGAATCTGTCCGGGAACAAGGAGACCGGCAACTTATTCCACTCTTAAGCTGTACCTACGAGAAAATTGGATTCAAACCGTTTTGTACGATTTTGGGAATATGCACAGTGTATGGGTGGTAGTGGGCCGACTTACGACTTGTCATGTAGAGGAAAGTGGAAGGCAAAATTCAGTAGTGTATATGTATGGAAAGATTGCCCATTGAAGTGCCTTAATAAGAGTGTTCCACATTTATACCAGTTATTATACCACCAATCAACAAACAACTGTGTTTTTATTTAGTGTAGTTTTTTCTCAGTAAATTCTATCAAAATGCTAACTAACAAAACCCTCACAGCCAAGGCTCTTAATAAACCCCAAAATATTAATTCTATGCATGTTAAAATAGTAGGGTCGAATTTAATAAGGCAAACAGTAAAGTTTGCGACATCTGCGCATTAGGTTGCTTGGTAGTCATGGGGCAGAGTTCATAAAATTCTAAGTAAAACCTTCTAGGGATCTCATGCCATCTGCGAGCCGATGGTTTAATAAATATTTTGTTTATTTTGAACTAGTAGCACCCATGGTATTACCCGCATAATTTTCGTTATTTTCCAGGTCTAAAAAGTAGTATAGTCTACCTATATTCCAAACATTGTCCGATCCGTTCCAACTCGAATATCCGTGGTTCCAACGTTATGACGTGATTAAGCAAAAAGCACATCTATATATTGACATTTATAATTTGACTTTTGCCATGGACTAATCATCAATCATAGGGAAATAATTACAATGTCTAAAAACTATCTTTACATCTCTAAACTAACATTATAAAGCCAAAGATTGTTTTTCTTTGAACGCGCCATAATCTCAGGAACCAGTAGACTGTTTCCACAAATTCTTTCACCGTTGGATACGATTATGTACGCAATCCCTGAGTGCGATATGCTATCATAAGTTATGCACGACCGGCGAAGCCAGGGCGAAACGCTAGTATAATTTTATAAAAATTAACCCTTATTTATTGTTCTAGTCACGTTTTATGCATCGTTTTTAAGTTACAAAAAAATATTTAAGAAGAATTGAGAAAACTGAACGACTCATTTTTTGTGTAATTTTACCGCGGTGCTTTATACTCTGTAGTTCAGTGCGTTATAATAGAAGTACTGGCCGTTGTTTGACAGAAAGATACACTCTCCATATTGTTTTGAAATTCAAAGTTTGTAATAATGCAGGTAACTGTAATAACATAATAATATGTAGTGGTAGGACTCTTGGCAGAGTCCGCCTGGGAAATTACCATACCTTTGCCAGTTATTCTACCGCCAAGCAGTAATGTGTAAAAATTACTGTGTTCCGGTTTAAAGGGCAATGTTTTCAGAGAAATTACAGGGCTTAGAGATGTAACATCTTAAATATCTGTCTATATATTATTTATCTATATATTAAATATAGTATTTTACAGACAGACAGCTGTAACAGACTGTAGTACAGACCAACACTCATTTTTATAAATATAGATTATGGATCATGGCCTTGACTCTTTCCTTGCGACCACAGATTAAATACCCTGTTGATCGGCAACGAAACGAATCTCTCTTACATTCACAAGTCACCAGCGGGGGCGCAGGACGAGGTAAAAAGCCGTGCTGTGATTAGCCGAATATCCGTGTGACATGCACTACTTTCCATGAATAATCAGACAAAACGAAATAGAGTTATGCAAACTTCTAAAGACAAAGCAGGATGCAAAGCTATGATGTCTGAATCGTGAAACTACAAAACATTTTGAAACACTACTCCATAAACAGAAAAAGTATTGATGATAAGAGGTGTAATTTACTTCTCCAGTCAATAAAATCTCCTTGTATTGTTAGCCACAAAATGTTTTCCTCAAAATAGAAAACTCTCAATTTCTCATTGATAAAGACACAATGGAGAGTCGTCGCGGAAATAAAATGTTTTTTCAGGAAATTGGCAACGTGCGTTCGTTTTTACGCCAGTGATCAAGATTTTTTGCTTGAAAAATTGATTTATAACTGATAAATGTGACAGCGTGAGTTTCCAGTGGGACTGGAAGTTACGGAAATGTGACAAATATTTGCCATTATAATAATAATTTTGCGTAGTCAGTTCGTTCACTGAGCAATTAGTGGGTTCGATTCCCAGGCAAAAAAAAAGTGGTGTGTTTGGGTTATGTCTGGATGATGTCCTGTTAATATTAGAAATGCGCGAGTTTGGATGTTTTTTGCTCAATTACATCGGAACGGCAAAACAGACTGTGAATTGGAATTGAATTTGGAATAGCACATAAATTATTTTTCATAATTAAAAAATATGGTGTCGCGAAATACGCGGATAATATTCATAATATAAATGTTACATAAAATATCTGACTTTGTTGCCGACTTGGGTCGTCTTCTTAGGGACAGAGGACGTGATCCCCGCTCGGGTCTCTATCTAACCCAAAAACATTTCTTTGGCCATACAGCGGGGAAATGCCGCCAGTCTGATCTGGGCACTTTTGATCAGCGATTTGACGAGTGCGGAGACTAAATTGATGACTCCAAACTTGTGTTTGTAGTATTTAGGTTTTTGACATTAATTTTTTTTTAATTGACATCTAAATTGTAAATTTTTAAGATTATCTAAATAAACATAACAATCTAAAAAATAAATATAATACCTATACTGATAGCCGGATAGCTGCTATTTGGCTTCCATAGTAAGCAATGCTTGTGTATTGTTTGTATTGTTTGTATATGTTCTGTGAAAAAAAATTGGTTGTCTGTAAAGTCCGTTGGTTTACGGATGATAGTTTAACGCGACAACGTCATAACAAAGCATTAATAGATGCGGTGCAAGCGTACAATGAGCGTAACGAGACATACCGGGACACTTTTTCGTGCATGCAGCCGGCGTTCATCGATTTATTAGACGTGTTCACGTCAAAACTTCTACCAACAAAAATATCAAAAAACAGCTTACAATTTACAAGCCTATAGCAATTTGCGCGAGATAAAAGAAATAAAACAATCTGTAGGTAGGTATTACTATAGGGAAAATTTGACAATAAGATATCTCATTGTGAAATTTTAAGTTGCTTCAATAGTTTAAAAGGGAGAAATTGAGATACAATTTGAAACAAGAAAATAATTTACGAAATTCAGGCATCTCCAAATAATCATTGAACGAATTTAACAAGAACAAAATTAAACATTTTGATTAACTCTCGACTACGTCAGATTTGTTATCTGTACAACATTCTACTAGTCAAGCCCTTTCATTTGATACCCATATTGTGGTAGGTTGTGTTAAAAAATGTTGTCCACCATTTTGTGGCGGCGGCCACCTTGAATCTATATTAACCAAACATAGCTAAGAACATCCGCACGGATATTACCTTTTAAATTAAAAAACCGCATCGAAATCGGTCCATCCGTTCCGTGAGCATCCGTGAGCTCTACGGTGCCACAGACAGAAACACACACAGACAGACAGACATCGATGTCAAACTTATAACACCCCTTTTTTGGTCGGGGGTTAAAAATGGTTTCTACGAATTGAGAAAACGCCGCCTTTTTAGAAGTCGGTGAAAAAGTTTATTTCTAAAATAAAACTTCAAAGTTATACTACACAACACGAAATACAGGTAAAAATACGTTCCTTTCCCGTACAACTCGACAGCAAACGGCCGAATTGATAAATGTTTGCGATCTCGATTTCTAGCTTTCAAGCCGCCGCCAGTCGTACTCCGAAGCAGTTGCGCTAGGGAGTTCGTTTTCAAATACGAAATAACTAAAATAACTTATGTGCTAGAGCACCGTTTTCTAAGCATATGAGTAGTTAAATTTCAAACAGGAAATCACCTCTTGATGTTTTCTTCGCGTTACAAAGATCACAAGAGGCGATTGATGTCTCATCGTCATCATCATAATGATCCCACATTCGTCCACTGCTGGACATAGGCCTCTCCAATATTACGCCACTCAGCCCAATTCTCGGCTTTACGTGTCCAACCGCCACCAGCTGCTTTTCCTAAATCGTCACTCCACCTAGTCTCAGGGTGTCACACACTACATTTAACGGTTCGCGGTCTCCACTCCAGAACTCGTCTACCCCACTGACGATTGATAGTGGACGACTGATGTCTGATTATACGAGTACGTAAATCTGTGATAAGAACAAAAAAAATTACGTCCGTTTTGTAATACAAACTAACCTAATTTATTTATTTGACTGTAACTTTGTAGAGGTAGGGCTCTTTGAAGATTCCATCTGGAGAAGTACATTTGTCAGTTATTCTGCTGCCAGTAAGTAGTGTGCAAACATTGCTGCGTTCCGGTTTGAAGGGCAATGTTTACAGAGAAATTACTATAAAATATTTGACTCCTTATGTCTACGAATGACGAATACAGTGCGGTGCTAGGTTATGATTTAGACTCTTCTTGTTCCAATAGCTGCGTGTTGCTGTCGTTAAGAGCAGGCATATTGCTTACCGGCACATGTTTTGGTCGTCGTGTTAACCCCACCTCTCTATACCTACCATAAAAAATAAGTTCTGATGTTTACCACCCCATTCTAAGCAGTTCAGTTGTTAAATTTCAAACATAAAATACCTTATGACGTTTTGTTCCTGCTACAAAAATTGTGCTCACAAGAAGTGACTGTAGCATGGTGTAGCCATGCGTTTTATGGCAAAAGAGATTATATCAGTGAAATATTTTTAACTAAAAAATAAAATATGTACTGCCATTATTCTAATAAGTACCTACAGAGACAATTTCTTCGTTATCTTCGTCGTTAATCTACATTTGTCCACTGCTAGATATAGGCCTTCTCATGATATGATTTTCGGCCTTGCGTTTTCAACCGCAACTGTTTTCGTATATCGTTACTGCAGGAAAATTGTCCTCCTCACATTTATCCCATAAGTTGTAAGTCATTTCAAAATTACATAGCGAGTGTCGTCACCCACTTCCTTCAAACTCGAGGAGTTTCCCAAATAGACCGCTCTCTTCAGTCGAGTGGCATCGATCGTAGAGGGGGAAAAATTGCGGAAAAATGTCATAAATAAAGCAACGATTTTATATGTAGAATTTGAAGAAACGAGAAAACTAAGTATGTACCGAGTAAGATATTAGAACCCAATCCGTTCACCCGTTTCGACGTGATTGAGCAATAGATATCAAACTATCGGTTTGCTTTTTAAATTAACAGTGACGAGACTAGCAGGGCATGTGCCTGATGGTAAGCTGCTGCTTATCGTCAGGCTATTGAAACATGAAGAGTCCAAATCATTACCTAGCACTGCACTGCGCTCGTTACGCAGAGATCTAAGATGTTACATCTCCAAGCCCTGTAATTTCTCTGGAAACATTTACCTTCAAACCGGAACACAGTAATGTTTGCTCATTACTACTTGGCGGTAGAATAACTGGCAAAGTGTTGGTACTTCCCCAGAACAACTCTGCCAAGGGTCCTACCACTTCTAAAATACTAGAATTCATAGTATTAGTAGGATTCTACCGGCAAACAATAATATACAACTATTAGTGTGTTCCAGCTTGATGAGCAAAGTCTCCAGAGAAAATGCAAGGCAAATAATAGATAAACTAAGAGTTTATCCGTATAACAGGTACAGTACATTGCTAAGCAATGATTTAGACTCTTCAAGTTATTTTTATTTGTTGTATAGTGTTTGATTTGTAATTTTTGTTAATAATAATTCGTTTATCTCGAACAAAACTAGATGGCGCTAGTAAACCTTAAAACGCGATGATGTTTTGTTTTCCAGACGAATCACTCGTTTATCTATGCATTATCGCGTGGATAACCTTTAGCTAAACATTTGCAGACAAACTAAGACAATCTTTATCGATGTTATACGTGCGCTTCATTTTAGACACTTGGGCGCTGACGGCACGAACAGAAAATGTGCCTGTTGGTAAGCATCACGCCTACACATAACAGCACAGTGTCACGTTATCGGAACATGAAGAGTCCGAATCATACCTTACAGCACGATATTGCGCTCGTCGCCCAGAGAAACAAGATGACTAGCAAAAGCCCCGCGGTGTTGCACGCCTTTTTCTCGTTCCTGTTATTTTCGTGAGATAAAAATTAGCCTATAAATTCCTCTAGGCTGTGGTTTGTGTCCCAAATTTCAACTCAAACTGTTTCTGCGTTACGACATGATTGAGCAACAAATATCTAAATATCCAAACATACATACATTCACATTTATAAGATTAGTAAGGATAAGGATAAATCCTTCCTATCTTACTATCTCTATGCCTCATAATTAATCTGGATACATTGCCTTTCAAACCCTTCAAAAATTTTTTTTCAAGTTAGAGGTAGGTATTACGTTATGTACCTGTCTCCTATTTGGTACTAGAATAACTGGCAATTAAAGATATTTACTACTACGACTATTATTACAAGAACAAAATTAAAAATTTTGATTTACCCCCGACTACCTCAGATTTGTTATCTGTACAACATTCTACTAGTCAAGCCCTTTCATTTGATACCCATATTAAGGGAGTTGTGAAAAAATAAATGTATTTCGCCATTTTGTGGAAGCAGCCATCTTAGATTTGAAATTTTCATAGTGCAATGTATTTTACTAGTCAAGCCCTTTCGTTTGATACCCATATTGAGGTAGTAGTGAAAAAAATAATATAAGTCGCCATTTTGTGATGGCGGCCATCTTCAATTTGATTTTTTTTAAATGTAGAATGTTCTACTAGTCAAGCCCTTTTATTTGATACCCATATTGAGGTAAATTGTGAAGAAATATTTTGTCCGCCATTTTGTGGAGGCGGCCATTTTGAATTTATATTAACCAAACATAGCTAAGAACATCCGCACGGATATTATTAACCTTCAAATAAAAAAAAACGCATCGAAATCAGCCCATCCGTTTGAGCTGTACGGTGCCACAGACAGACACACACACACAGACAGACAGACAGACATCGACGTCGACGACAAATTTATAACGCCCCTTTTTTTGGTCGGGGGTTAAAAATGCAATAATTCGAAAATAAACCGACTTTCATGAACATTTTCGTCTTCCTGTAGCTGTAGCTCTTAACGATCAGCATTTCCTGAATTTTCGCGAAGAACCTGCAATCTTCAAATAGCCTTCATTGCCCACAGAATTTAGATTTTCTAATTATACATTAGTACTTGCTTGAGGGGATGCATGCATTTAAATTGCATGCAATTTCCTTTGTTTTCCTCATTTGGAAACACACGGGGGCTTTTGTTACTCGGTACGCACTTTTTTTAAGTAATGCTTATTTAATGCTAATTTCGGAGCATTAGAGGAAAAGTGTTGAATGTAAATTTTTACGATGGGTGCGTACTTCGTCACGTAAAATCGACATCCTGAAGTTGGCTAGTTAGGTTTTAATAAACATTGTTACACGATCAGATAGGGACAATGTGTAAGATCCTTCGAGGTAAGATTGATGCACCTGGTGTCAGTGAGCATCTAAGCCGTCTTAATGTGCCCAACAACTACCTTCGGGCCAGGAAACATATACTGTTTACCGCGGTCCCTCGCTGCATTTAATTCACTGCTCGATACGGCTCCTGACTTGGATGTATAAGCGGGTCAATGGAGATATTATGACAGAATGTATATTGTACTGTGAAAGATATTATTTAGGTATTCTAGTATTTTGAGATTTGTAACTGGCGACATGACATTGTATACCTTATATTTTATATGACATGACATTTGGAATATGAATTATTGTTTACAAAGTTATACCTATTATTTTGTGGAATTTGTAATTGTTATTGGACGTTACATAATTGATTATTATTATTTTAGACATACTAATTTTAAATATTCAATTTAATTATGTATAATTTTTAGCGTTAATTTTTTTTAAATATTATTTTTCGGTATTAATATTGTAAAAATGACGAGAAATAATTCTGATAACAATTATTATTCACATAATTATGTATGGTTCTTGCTATTGACAGTTGATTTTTTATATCATGTAAGAATAATATCACTATCTTAAAAAAATCAATTGAAATGTTCATTGTACTTGGGCCAGCTTAACTCTCATTAGTGTAAGTCGTTGTCTATAACGACGATACGTATGTATATCTATATGTCGTTGCTGATTGATACAAATAAATAAATACCTCTTCTTATCTATTATTCCGCAACGCCGTACAAAAATCATGCGGTAAGGAGAAATGATCGAGGTTTAGAACCCCCCCTCTTCAACAGCACTCAGTTGGACAGCTTACAAGTGACGGCATAGTGCTCAATCTTATTACTTTATACCCTTCTATCATCCTACATAGGTCTCCTGCTGTATCAGATGATGCTGACCCATAAATTTTGTTCACGGGCCTGTAGTCTAATCCGAAATGTTGCTCTGTAGCCTAATTGGAGCTTAGCTTTAAGTTTAGTTCAATATAATTTTCTCACATAACTTGGGAAACACAAAGGTATAACTTGTTATTTGAAACCAGGGCCTCAGGGACAGAGACTGATCGATCCCCTTACCTGTGAGTTCCTACCATCGAAGTATACTTTTTTGACATCCGACAAATAGTTGAAGGAAAAAAGTTTTCACTACTTTATGTATCCAATAATTTTTTTTTTAAATAAGGAGTGACGAGACGAGAAAGACACGTACCTGATGGTTAGCATAAGCAACACGCCTGCCACATAACAGCACAGTGACACGCAGCTACTGGAACATGAAGAGTCCAAATCATTACCTAGCATTGCACTGCGCTCGTCGCCCAGAGATATTATCTCTATGCCCTATAATTTCACTGGAAACATTGCCCTTTAAACTGGAACACAGTAATGTTTGCACATTTGTGCTTGACGAAAATTTGGATGTGTGTTGCTCAATCACGTCGAAATAGCTAAACAGATGGGATTAAAATTTAAAACACATATAGTTTGTTGTCCAAAACATTTTTCACGGGAAAATAACGGAAACGGTAGGTAATATAAGCCCCCGGAGCGCTAATGTCAAATAAATACAAAAACTTATCTTACATAGTTCTCGAGACGTGTTCAGAACTCAAAAACACTTATTAGTGAAATATTTTTCCTTATCTTACCAAAGTTGCTTAGTGCCAAAATTGAAGTGGCATATGTTGTGCCACCCATAAACATAAGCTACTCGTATACTTGCATTTCCAAAAAAAAATACTTTTAAGAATCTTTTGTATTTTTATGTAAGTAGATGTGTTCTTATTTCTTTCTAAATGTTTATACGTTGGTGTATTTTTTCTTCCGTCTGTCACATCAAATCTGTCATTCTAAAAACGCAGGCATCATATTGTATCAGATTTCAGTGTTAACGTCACAAACGTCAAATCATTTATTACTAGCTCCCGTCGTACCATAGTAGCTTTGCATAGTTTCGGGATTAGTGTTGTGTTGAAATGTCTACCAATATTAAATTCTGTTTGTGTTCAATCGAAGTATTTTATGTTAGGTATTATAATTATGTACTAAAGATTTATACCTCCACAATGTCTTCTTTTTTGACGTGACAACGTCTTATAAATTGGTTTGCCGGGTGACACTTCAAGAAACTGCGTTACGCTCCGCTCACGTTGTGCGCTCACAACGAGAGCGAGTGAGAGGCACGCGTCCCTTCCACTCGGGCATGGTTAGCCCGCCTAAGAGCGAGAGAGACAGACATAAAAAGTGAAAGGCACGCGTCCCTTCCGTAAAATTATTTTACCACTCAAAGTCGTTGTCACGTAAAACTTTCGCCCGTATACCGACTTTACAGGCAACCAATTTTTTTTTTAATAGTTTGTCTACATCTTGTTTCTGTATCCGGTTTTCTTTAAATTTGTCTATCTATCATATAAGTTAGACACGATCCACACAACCGTCATTAAACCGTTTTAAAGAAGTAAACTTTTTATAGTATGGATTGGGAATATCGTCGGACGCAGTTCTTACACGGCTAACGTAAAGCTTTTAAATAGATTTGAGCACATTGACGTCGTGGATTAAAATCGTGCAGAAAATTGGTGATTGTTTGTTACTTGTTGTATTTTAAAAGAAAAAAAAATCAAACTTCTACACACTGCTACGTTACTTTTACGTGTTGTTTGCGACTTTACGAGACCACACGATGAAACAAAATAAGTATTACGACCTCCTAAACGAATTAACAAAAAACGGCTATGTAGTTAGTTTATACGCTGTAGAAGTGGGAGCGAGATATACACCAGCAAAATCTCTCTATAGCCTGCTGAAAGACCTTGGCTTATCCAGAAGTGCAGTAAGTTCTGTACTAGAACGAGTGTCTAAAGCTGCACTAGTAGGCTCATATCAGATTTGACTGGGCAGGGAGAGAAAAAAGAGTAGTGAAGGTGAGTGTTGATGTACGTCAGAAAGGGGCCCCTTAAACCTACGCCCGAGTCACAAGTCTCGGGATCTACTCGAGTTTTCTCTCTCTGCCACACGATGGACCCGGCACCCGCACGGTGAATCCATAGAATGCTAAGAAGGTCGTCTCTGTCCAATGCTGGACAAGGGGACATAGCCCATTTCTAAGCTTTCAGATATTCCTCGGTTTTACGTTTTGATTCCCTGCCTTCTGTATACCGCCACACATCTAGTCTTAGGGTAGGTATCCTACACTACGTTTACCGATTTGCGGTCTCCACTCCAGAACACTTCTATCGGTTTTGCGATAGTTATGACCGGCCCATTGTTACCCAAGTTTGCTGATGCATCTAGCTACATAAATATTATGTTGGTAACCTTGGTTCCCTTTCGATTGTTCACGTTACTAATACGATCCCTTTGCCTGGCAATATTTTTAATTACTGTTGGAGAAGAAAATAGTTATACCATACTAGCAGCAACCCCGCGGGTTTACCTGCGTAGTTCCCGTTTGCTTTATTTTTTCGCTATAAAAAACCTATGTATATGCCTATGATTAAACAAACAAACATCCTAATATCCCAATATAGACATTATAACATATTTGAACAATTTACCGATGCGTTGCCGTCCGAGATCTGGTCGCGTATAATCCATAATTGCATAGGCGGAGGTGCTTCGTTCAGACTAGTTGGTCCTACTGCGTTGGAAAGTTTTTCAAATTAAGTTACGACGTTCCTTATTTATACGCGCAAGTTCTGACCGCTCGCGTTTGTTTGTTAAATTATTTCGTTTAAATAAGTTTATGTAAACAATTTCTTTAGAAACGTACTTATTAAATTGAAGGGGTGAAATGTATGTGAGGAATACTAAACATGTATTGTGTTGTTTTAAAAATAATACCAGACAATGCACCTTTGTGAGGTTCTGTTGCAAAATTATGCCAAACACTAGTTTGAAATATTAGTACCTACTCTTTATTTTAGTTTTCTTATTTTGTCGAATTTATATACATAATATTATCACTCACTCAGATCATTACTCGCCAATTGTTGCTTTATTTATTTTTTAGTTTTTGTATATTTTTGTAACTCTGTTTACTTGTGAAGTGCAAAAAAAAGTTAATCTATCTATCTACCTTCCCTGTTCCCGTCCCCATTATTTTGTCATATCAAAAAGTAGCCATTGCTTTTTATAGACTGTATAATCTAATTGTGTTCTAAATTTGATCAGACGTTCCACGTGATTGAGCAACAAACATACAAATATCTAAAGTTTCACATCTATAATTTTAGCAAGAGGTTGGATTAAAAATAACTTTTGTAAAAGGAACCATTTCATAAAGCGGATTTACACCGTGCGCCTGACATAAAAATTGTAGCAGTCATTGATATGGTGTTGGTATGAGAGATGCGCAGGAGCATTGGTCTTTGAAAATTTTAAATACATGATGAAACATTTCACATACATATACGACTGAGATAATGTTTTCACGCGCGTTTTAAGGGCTTTAAAGTTGATGGAAAATAATAAATTATCGGCATGTTTGAAAAATCTTTCGAATTCATGCGCCATCTGCCACTCTACACACTAGCCAGCATGGTGGATTATGACCTAAACTCTCTTTTTATTAGATATGGCTCGGAGTCCCAGTAATATGCAGATTTATTATGTAAACTGCATTCCCAAATCACGTTAATCAAATCAATATAAGTGTTTATTATGTATCAAGTTACAGCTGGTCTAGTCGGAACAACTGCGAGGAAGTCATGTATGTAATGCCGCCAACTTAAAACGGCGAAGGAAAGTGTCGTGAGGAAACCGACATGTAATTAGAATCTTTCAAAGTCATGTGTCATCTACCTACTAACCCGGCGGATTATGGCCTTGACTCGCTTCTTGTTAGAGAAGGCCCCGAGTCCCATCAGTGGGAACATTTAGTGGACTGTTTATGTTAATGTAATATAGGTACGAAGGCGGTGCAATTCACTTCTTTAAGCCGACTTCAAAAAAGAGGTCTTATTTCATCTGTATTTTGTATGTCTTTTACAATACCTACTACGTTCATAACTTTAGACCGGGTGAACTGATTTTGATAATTATAAGCCTTTACCGGGATTAGTTAGAAAATCGGGAAATATACTTCCCACCATCGTTTAAAATAAATCGCTCCCCGGTTTTTCTACCCCGACTGGACTAAGATGACAAGAAGAAAGGTAGGAAATGGTCTCATAAAAATATAAAATTTGGTGAAGCGGTATTTGTAACATAAACAAAAATAAAAGAACACTTACGTCGATGATATAAAATTGAGTCGATTATTTCATTTTACAGAAAGAAAAGAACATTCCTAATTTATTTAAGCTTTTTCGTATGTTTGAAATAAACAATGTCTTTCAATAAACGTGAAACATACCTTCATTTCTACCATACCTCACCGACTGACAGAAAGCAGCAACGCGAATATTCGTGGCAAATACGCGTAGAAGCGTAAGTTCCATAAATATTTGAGTTTTGTATTTGGGAGTGCTGTGCCTGCAGCCGCGATGTACTTGAAGACAAAATTTATAGCAAACTTATCTAACAATAGGAAGAATGAAATAAATAATTCATCACATTCACCTTCTATTTATAAAAAAATTATGTTTGTTTGTGTGCACTTCAAAAACTCAAAAAGTTCTGCACCGATCGAGCTAAAATTTTACAATATAATAATCCGCATCAAGGATTGTTTTTATCTAATTTTTGCATCACAATGTGCCACAGGGAAGCGTGCTAAGGTAAAGATAGTATTTTATAAGAAAGGCAAAAGTTGTTTGTGAGTGTGTAGAACATAATAACAGCACAACAACACACATAATAACACGCAGCTTTTGGAACATGAAGAGTCCAAATTATTATCTAGCACCGCACTGCGCTCGTCACCCGTAGATAGATATAAGGAGTTTTATCTCTTAGCCCAGTAATTCTTCTGGGAACATTGCCCTTTAGTCAAAATAACATTTGCGCACTACTGGTTGGCATGAGAATAACCGACAAAGGTGTGGTACTTCCCCAAGCGGACTCTACAAAGAACCCCACCACTACTAAATATTTGAAAAAGTTTTTATGTATATTCTTTGCGACATGACATGGTTACCAAAAAAGTTTGTCCTCAACTGTACCCACACAATGCGGAACAAATACGGGTAACAAGATCTATCTTACAAGCGTAGATTTGTTTACATATTACACTTCAATAATTAAGTAGGCCCCTTTAGCTAATGACAAATTTTAGTGAATAATAAATACCATCTCAATTTGTTGTACTTAAATAATATCCGAGTAGGTATCTAGGTATATTAGTCAACATTTAATTAAAAGGGTATGTTACTAAAATTAGATTTGCTCCGAGAAAAATTTACTACAATACAACAATTTAAGATTTTACTAAGATACTCGACAACATTTCAATTTTTATGAACTAACTTAACACACGGTACCAGCGAGACAGCGAGGTTTTGGATTCAGCGAATAATGTCATCTATGTACGCAAATTTTATAACGAATAATTAATAAAAAATATCGGTAGACAATTCGTACACTACATCATCTGACCCCAAACTAAGTAGAAACTAGTAGAAAGTACTTCGTTTTGGTTATAAGTATTCTGATAACCTGAACATAAGTGTCGACGCAAACATTAAAAGGAGTGAACTAGTAAACTAATAATATTGTTTGTTCTATAATCTGTGCATCTGAATTATGAAGCCAGACATAACAAAAACCATTTGCAAATAAAACAAAGTCGACGACAGCGCTCGGGGCTTAATGAAGAACTAATTAAAAGTTACTTGAATATTATTCTAGTGTTTTAGCAGTATGGAAACTAATTTGAGCCTTCATAACAGATACGCAAAATTGATCTTCTTATCTAGTCAAACCTGAATTCCTCCAATTTACCGAGAACGCCCGCACAGATTTTGTTATTTCTTTTTTGTTCGACAGGGTCTAAACATCGCCCATTTTACAAAGAACAGTTAATGTGGTATTGCTTTCTCTATAACTTCAAGCAAACGTTAAAAGATAACAAAATCAAAAAGAAAACAATTTTGATTAGGCGGTAGACCCTTATTAAATAGCATAGTCGGAAGGCAACCAGGACTGTGCCTGATGGTAAGCAACATGCCTGCCCATAACAGTACAGTGATACGCAGCTATTGGAACATGAAGAGTCCAAATCATTACCTAGCACCACACTGCGCTCTTCACCCGGATATATAAGATGTTTCATATCCTAGCCCAGTAATTTCTCTAGAAACATAGCCCTTCAAACCGGCCCACAGTAATGTTTGCACACTACTGCTTGCCGGCAGAAGACTTGACATATGTGTGGTACTTCCCCAGGCGGGCTCTGCAAAGAGCCTACTAACACTGCAGAAAACTAGATTTTTAACCCCCGACCAAAAAAAGGGGTGTTATAAGTTTGACGTCGATGTCTGTCTGTCTGTCTGTGTCTGTGTGTGTGTCTGTCTGTGGCACCGTAGAGCTCAAACTAATGAGCTGATTTCGATGCGGTTTTTTTTATTTGAAAGGTAATATCCATGCGGATGTTCTTAGCTATGTTTGGTTAATATCGATTCAAAATGGTCGCCGCCACAAAATGGCGGACAAAATATTTCTTCACAATCTACCTCAATATGGGTATCAAATGAAATAACTTGACTAGTAGAATACTATACACTATAAAAAAAATCTAATCCAAGATGGCCGCCACCACAAAATGGCGAATTATATTAATTTTTCACTACTACTTCAATATGGGTATCAAACGAAAGGGCTTGACTAGCAAAATACATTGCACTATGACAAATTTTAAATCCAAGATGACTGCTTCCACAAAATGGCGAAATACAATTCTTTTTTCATAACTCCCTTAATATGGGTATCAAATGAAAGGGCTTGACTAGTAGAATGTTGTACAGATAACAAATCTGAGGTAGTCGGGGGTTAATCAACATTTTTAATTTTGTTCCTGTTTATATAATTTTTTGGCATGATGTTCCTTAGGTACTTAACTTAATTTTCATTGCTTAATAAGTTGATTTGAAATGTTTAAAATACTATTAGCATCGACATTAAAATATCCTAATTAAAGTCCTTACTGTTTCCTTTTACATTATTGCACAAACTGAGCTAAGCTTCCCGACTTGTTGTAATTTGTTGATGCCTTAAAATGAATCATGGCCTGAGCTGAAACTTTATTTAAAACTTTCTCTAGATAGATGCGATCTGTGCTGTTACCTCGCCACGGGATTTTAAGACTGATAGTGTATTTCCATTACGATAATTATCTGTGATTTCATTTTCATATTTTCTGTAGTTTATTACAGTTTCTTTTTAAATCTTCTCTCTATTTCATGGGAAAAAGTTTAAAACCGTGCGGAGATTTTAGGTACCTATTAGAAAATGTGTATATCCTACTTTTAAATGTGTTTTTCAAATGTATTTTACCAAAAGAGTTTTCTTTGTCAAAAATGTAATGTATAAATTTTATTTTATTTTTGTTACGTTATTTTTTTTATTCCTCTTTTTCTGTGATTGCTTCAAATTTTACAATCATATTCTTCGCTGTTATCTGTTGCTCGTCAGTTTGTCATATCGGAAGTATATCTAATTACCTTGTCAGTATATTTATGCATGTAAGTATATGATTAGTTTTATTTATTAGTGTATTTCGTTTTAGCTGTAGTTTTATGTATTCGTATGTAACACTATTAGAATTTACGTCTATCTCATAGTCTTATTATATAACTAAATAGTAATTGTTGCGCACCATGCTTTATGTTTAAAATATTTCTGTCCATCCCAAGGTTGCCTGGAAGAAATCGCTTTTAGCTATAAGGCTGCCAGTTGTCTCACTAGTTTTTACTGTTTTCCAAAATTTTATGTATCTTTTATGGTGTGAACAATAAAGAATTTTCATTCATTCATTTCTGAAAAAGACATATCAACATATATTTACTCCAGTAACATTCTACAATCAAAGTTCAAATAATGAATGCCAAACGGTTTCTTCGGGTCTATAATTTAGGTTATCGTCTGTTATTGTGCCCCTTTTTATAAGTAAAGCAAATTTTCTACAATTCTATTCAGCTTGTGATTGAAAATTGAAGAATTATTAATACGAGAGATATTAAATGAATAAGTTCTAACAATTTATTTGCAAGACACACATTTTACCGACTAACAAGATCAGTCAATCCTGCAAACATTATGAATGCAAAAGTTTGTACGAGTATGTACTCGTATGTATGTATTCATACATGTGTATGAATACATACATACACATGTATGAATACAGTAATGTTTGCAGTAATGTGCAAACATTACTGTGTTCCGGTTTGAAGGGCAATGTTTCCAGAGAAATTACAGGGCTTAGAGATATAAGATCTTAGATCTCTGGGTGACGAGCGCAGTGCAGTGCTAGGTAATGATTTGGACTCTTCATGTTCCAATAGCTGCGTGTCACTGTGCTGTTATGTGTCAGGCATGTTGCTTACCATCAGGCACATGTCCTGATCGTCTCGTCACTCTTTATTAAAAAAAAAAAAAAAAATGTTTCGTAACTATTTTGAGTCAAAATGACTGAAAGGATCTAGATAATAATAATTCAGTAGATAGAAATATAGATAGTCTGGAATAACATATAGGCTACTCTTTATCCCTGAAAATTAACGTGGCGAGGAATACCGCTAGGAAAACCAAAAAACCACCGAATGCTACTCATAGGAATAACTACTAATTCCGGAAATTTCCTCAGTATTTCTACCGAAACTAAATGTCCACATTTCTTTCTCAAAAGGTAATTACTCCAAACATTTCCCGCACCATATAAAACGTCTTGCAAGGTCGAGCAGAATAATTAAACGGAGCTCCGAAAAATAACAGTTTCCTTTCATTTGCGCTTACATAAAATTCTGGACACGCACCCCATAACACTGCTGACGGCATAGAACTTTACAGTATGGTTCAATTATAAGAGATTTTATTAAATTTATTCTACCTCCAAGAAATAATCTATCAAAATTACAGTTTCCGTTTGAAGGGCAACGTTATTGGAAATCTAACAAGGCTAAGAGATAGTTCATTTTAAAATGATAAATATATTATCTCTGTGTATAGAGCCCAGTGCTTCTGCACTACGCACTGCTAGGTATATTGCTGCACATACTCTTGTATCTCAAATAGATGTGTGACAGACATGTTGCTTACCATCAAACACATCGTTTGTTCGTCTATTCACTCGATACTATGTCTCACCTCTCGATACCGTGTCCACAAATTATGATCTATTAATAGTTCCTATACCAGAGACTGTGATCTGAGACTCTATGGCTATGTGACTATGAGGCCATTGTGCACATTTTTAAGATCAAAACCTCGACTATTTGAGGAATCGTTAAATCCTGTATTTAAAACCCTTAACATATGACGCGGCTGGAGTGGCTCAAGTATCATACTACTCAAATTGCGTCAAACCATTAGGTCAGCATGATTTGGATCTGCCCGATTTCGTATACCATCAATTTAAGTAGTTCAGCTGCTTAGATGATTCTAGATAGAGGGAAATACAGAGGATCCCCAAGCAGGACATCATTTTAATCCTCATTATACCGTCTAGATATAGAATTTGAATTGTGCTATATATATGTTTGGTGTTTGTTTTATATTTGGGTACACTTTTTATTTCTTGTCATTTAATTCTCGATTGACTAGAGTTATTGCGATTGTTACTTGGAGATACCTATGAGATGGTGTAATATATTTTCGCTCTGTTACATCACCGGAAAACCACCGACCGCTGTAAGTTTGTCTCTTGTACCAACACCTCCGCATACGGAAATCCGCAGTTCACACCTACGTATTAGCGGGGCTCGGACAGTAGGTAATCGGTTCACGTCGTACTCCTTGCCTACTGATTACTACGCTGTATAGCTGTATGGCGATATTGAATGAGCGTCGAGTTTTGTGAGTTTTGTCGTAAAATGCTATAGGGGAGAACTACCCTTGCCATTTTACGTTCATGTCCATGGGAAGTTGCAACATTTAATGGTATGCTTAGGAGGAATCCAGTCAGAGGCTTCTGATTTTAGCATAAATAACCCATTTGTTATGTTCCCTTTGTTAGGGCTCAGTACTATTAGTCTTGCCTTTATCTAATCAATTAGATTTTAAGGCAACTTATGTTTTGTAAGGAAAAAAATCTGTTACTAAATAAATTAAAAAAAAAAAAAAAAAAAAAGCCTACAGACTTCGAGGTACGTCCTAGTACCTCATTCAGAAAGAGTGAAGGTTTTTTAGGCTACTAGGTTTTATTTTGTTTACAATGTTATATTTCTAGCTTATCAATAATACAATCTGCAAATCACTTTTTATATCGTATTATTGAGATTACATGGAATTAAGCGAAGTAGAGTGTAGTGAAGTGAAGAAGAGTGTAAGTAGTGGATTGGAGTGAAATGGAGCAAAGTGCTGTGATGTTGATTGAAGCAGTACCAGGAGCGCTGGCCAGCACGACGCACACCCCCATCTATAGTTATCATTTTATGCATAATTTTACATAAAACTTACTCACTTAAAACAAAACTACCACTCCACTTCTAGAGGTAAATCGTGAAATAACTAATGAATAAGTTTAGTTTAGCCTGGTGCATGAAAATACTTTTAAATATTGGGTACTGGATCCAAAACATACCAAAAATGTCCTCAGCTAGAAACAAAATGACTGCAAATGGAGTGGATTTCCGAAAGAATGGCTACCGATGGCTTATAAAGTTAGAGTCAAAGTTCTTTCTTCATAAAATGTACATTTTACACGTCAATTTGAAAAAACCAAAAAGAGCATGCAAGTACTAGATACTTATGCAATTTTCAAAGTTTAAACTGAATATTTCACTGTACAATAATAATTACCGTACAGATAAGTGTCAAACATTATAGAGGTATCTATTTATTCCAATTATAATTATAGTACCAGGAACAGTGCAGGGCGGGTTATGTGATAGCTTGTATATGGAATTGAAATGTAATCGTTACTTTATTTTTGTGAGTTTAAGATTACTTACATTGTATCATTATTACTAATAAACAAATTTAGGTCAAACAGTATCAATAAAAAATCAATATCGAGGAAAAAAACTATAATAATATTATAAAAGTTTTAAACATATAATAATTTTTAAATATGGCTAAAGTTTTATAGGCAGATTATCAGCCAAATAGATCGATTATATCAGGTTCATCACTAGAACCACGTGGATGAGATTAGCTCAGAATACAGATCAATGGCACTAGTGACAGAAAGCTTAATCCAATGAGTGGATCGATACAGGCTGAAAATGTTGATTATGATAAAAGTTTTAAAAATACGGCAATTTGTCACGAATAAAAAAAACATCACATTCTCATTATATTTGTCTTCGTTAAGTGCATGCTCGGAATAAAAGGACCAAATGTAAACATTAATTAAAGGAACGAACGAGACAAGTGATTGTTATTTCATCCAAAATCAGTTTAAAAGCTTCTCGACTTGAGTTATTGCCGATAATACTCAAACAGGGGCAGGACAAATAAACAAAAATATACGTGTTTATTAATGGGCCGTGTTTGACACCGTGATGTAACATGATTTTGCAGCGGTAGGACTCATTATATAGTCCGCCTGTGTCTGCCCGCCAGTATCACATTTTTGACAGTAATTCAAATCCAAGCAGTAACGTACAAACATTACTGTGTTCCGGTTTGAAAGGAAACGTTTGTAGGGAAATTACTGGGCTAATAGATAAGTATATTATATTTGTAGGGGACGAGCACAGTACAATGCTAGGTGATGATTTGAACTTTTTATGTTTAAATAGCTGCGGGTACATTAATTATTCTTGCCCGTTTGCAAAACACACGATCATCGGTACGAGGGAACTACTATTTTTTAAAGTACGTTGTTGTAATGAACAAGAACAAAATTAAAAATTTTGATTAACCCCCGGCTACCTCGGATTTGTTATCTGTACAACAATCTACTAGTCAAGCCCTTTCATTTGACACCCATATTAAGGGAGTTGTGAAAATAGATATTTATTTCGCCATTTTGTGGAAGCGGTCATCTTGGATTTGAAATTTGTCATAGTGCAATGTATTCTACTAGTCAAGCCCTTTCGTTTGATACCCATATTGATGTAGTAGTGAAAAAATAATATAGCTCGCCATTTTGTGGTGGCGGCCATCTTGAATTTGAATTTTCCTATAGTGAATGGTGTTCTACTAGTCAAGCTCTTTCATTTGATACCCATGTTGAGGTAGGTTGTGATGGAATATTTTGTCCGCCATTTTGTGGAGGCGGCCATCTTGGATCGGTATTAACCAAACATAGCTAAGAACGTTTGCACGGATATTAACCTTCAAATAAAAAAAATCGCATTGAAATCGGCTCATCCCTTTGAGCTCTACAGTGCCACAGACAGACACACACACAGACAGACAGACAGACAGACAGACATCGAAGTCAAACTTATAACACCCCTTTTTTTGGTCGGGGGTTAAAAATACGCTACTGAAAGCCTTGTGAAAGGATTCTTTACAGAGTTTGCCTAGGATAGTACTACACCTATCCCTCTTAATCTATCGCTAATAAGTTATGTGAAAACCTCCCTGTGTTTCGATTTGAAGATCAATGTTTCCAGTGATATTACAGGGCATAAATATAGAACATCTTATATCTCTGGATGACGAGCGCAGTGTAATGCTATGAGATGGTTTGGACTTTTCATGTTCTAATAGCTGCAAGTCACTGCGCTGTTATGGACATGTTACTTACCATCAGGCACAAACATGTCCTGGTCGTCTCGTCACTACCTATATTACGTATAAAAAATACTAGTACTAGCAACACTTGTCGACCGGATTTTATTTCCTCATAGTAGTTTTACCATCTGGTCTTCAACTCTTCTTGTATCTACATCATACAAAAAAAATGTGTTTGTAACAATTCAGTTTTACAGTTTCGGTGTAACAAGCTCCCGAGATCTAAATTAGTCCTAATGTAAACATTTTGGGGTAACAGAGTTTAAAGACAAGGACGGTATTTATTAGATCATACTGACATTGAAATTTCGTTTTGAACAAACCTTTTTATGGGCAGGGAAGAAGGCCCAGTTGAGCTAATGTAGACTCAATCAACAGGAATTTAGATTTAAATTAAAAGGACGCGCGTGCCCGCAGGTGGGCAGATCCCGCCAAACAACGAAAACACCTTCCATCTGAGTGATAGCAACTACCTACTTATACTTTATTTATGGCAACGGCATACTGAAACAAACCAGATTTTTCAGTAGGCTCTTTCCAAAACCTGGTTATCCCTGGTTATCTACTGGCTAGATGTCCGCCCACGCTTTCGCCCGTGAAACATATATAGCACTCATCGAGATCCCGCACATATCCAACAGTGAAAAAATTTTAGAAATCGGTTCAGTTATTCCTGAGAATATCGCTTTAAAACAATACACCTCTTCAGCTACCTGCTACGCCACCTGTCGGAAAATGGTCGTACCAACTCAGAGATTAGCTAAGGTTTTATTTTATATTCAAGAGGTATGTAATCTGTGTTATGATAATATTCAATGACGCAATCTTGACACATGCTGTCATGTGTCATGTCAAAGCACGAAACGTACGAAAACTCTCAAAAAGGTTCTATTTTTCCCCGATTTTGTTACATTCTTGATTCACGCTCCTCTTCTGTTAATAGTAGCGTTCTTTTCTATAGCCTATAGCCTTCCTCGATTAATGGACTATCCAACAGAAAAATAATCTTTCAATTCGGACCAGCACTTCCCGAGATCCTAGCGTTCAAACAAACAAACTATTCAGCTTTATAATATTAGTATAGATAAATAAATCCAGTAACATAAAAGGTCTAAGCCACACATGTATCTACATTAAAGCTTGTATCTGTAAAAACACAGTTTTACTATATTTTTTTCCATATCAAAATTACGGGTGACGAAAATTTGGCCAAGCCAGTTTAATTGTTTCAAGAGACCAGAAGCGTATGCAACATTTTTAAATCATCAATCATAGCGGGAAATTCAGGACATGTGTATTAGTATGTATTCATTTAAAACATCCACAAACATAATGTATTATGACAATGAATTGATGACAAAAACACATCGATTACCTTAAAATACCAGACTAGCCCCTTAAGTTTTGAGTTACGTTCTTCTAACTTTGATTGTCGACTGGAACTTTGGGATATATTTCGACACAAAAACATTGATGTTGTATCTGCATGGATCCAAACACAGATTTCAGAAACAAAAGCTGTTTCCTAATCTGTGGATCTAAATAATATAGGTTTTAAACTAAGTTATACGTGAAGCGAAAACTTTATACCCCTTTTTTCTAACTTAATTGGTGTGATTAAATCTCCTACAAACTGCACAAAAACCAATAAACACCAAATATATATCTACTTTATCTGACCGGTAAATATATTTGCCACTAAAAACTTTGTGTTTTAATTTCTATACCAAATTGTTTTATTTTTCAATAAATGCGCCGGTTTTTGCTGGGGTTAGTGTTAAAATGTCAAACCTTGAGTTAATGTTTATATATTTAATGTTTATAGGTACTACCTATCTGACTCCGTTTTCTAAACATTAAAAGGAATCTCTTAGTTTAAACGGTTCCAAAAAAAACTGTAAATGTAGTAGCTAGTATGTATATCAAACAATTGTTTGTCAATTATTGAAAATATATATGATTTACATTTGAAACGAGTACATTTGATAAAAAAACATACTTACAGCCAAAAACGCCTTTCGTAGTCGATCATAAAAGTTTTAACTAGTTTAGCGATTTGCTACCATATCTGCGTTCAGAATTTCTTAAAATCTAAAACAAAATTATGAAGTCTCAACTCCGAAATTTTCGTTTAACTCGGCGATAACTACTAAACAACTTTAAGCCGAAGCATCTCCGCATATTACTTTCGAACCCAACTCCGTACATCGTCTTTGAAGTTATACAATAATTAGTTTAAAATTCAATTTAGGCCGACTGGAAAGTTGCCATCTGATCATGAATTCTAAGGCCGTCTAGGTGAAAAGGAATTGCTGATTAGCTAACGTACATTGGAACACAGTATGTAATTGAACTAAGTTAGCTTAAGTTCTTAGGTAATCAAGAATATGTTGAGCGCAGGTATTGGAAACACAGTAATTCAACAGAATAAGTTATTGGCTTTGTAGTTTAATTGGCAGTGTGTGCACATTGAATCGTAAGTCGTGTTTTCAATTTATATGTAGGACGTGTGACCAAAAATGAAACGTTATTTTTTACAAAAATTAAACGCCTTTTTGTATGTTTTGTGAGGTCGAGATCGGTGTCAGTTTTTCTATCAGAGATGAGCATATTATGAGCAATAATGGCGCGTGGTATTAGGATTCGTTGCAAGACTGGATACGATGTTGAGTTTTGCAGTGCAAGTGTGCTTAGGGATGATGTGTAGCTTCCTCAAAAAATAATTGGAACCTAGGCTGCGAAATGTGTCGCCTGAGCGGGGGTTTCCCGCTGATTACATTTTTCATATCTCTAACTGTAAAGAAGTAGTAAAGAAGACGGACACTCCCTTACTAACACCATCAGGATAAGTTTTATTAATACATACAATACTATTGAGACTTTACAAAGTACTTAGAACAGTTAAGTAGCCCCATATCATATCACATTAAGACTAGTGAGACACCTTCGATATCGTCGTCATTACAGCAAGTTAGTCGAGAGTGATCTTTTAATGGCATTTTAATGTATAATCTATATTCACTTACGTATAAAGCCAAACTAGGGTATTAAAATCACATGACATTTCAGGAGCGTTATTCGTTGTCAGGTTGTTTGCATGCAAAATTATGAGAAATAAACACATCACTTTCTCATATTTTTTACAGAAGCTGTAGTCAACCTAACCCTGGCTAATCAGAAAATTAAATATTCTAGTCAAACCGTTAATATCAATACAATCTGTCCAAAACGACTCCCTTAGTGAAATAACTTACAAACAAGAAACGCAAACAATACCTGAGACAAATAACTTGATATTTAATTGAGCGAGGCTCTATTGCGCACTCCTCGTTCAAAAAGCGGAACAATGACGTCATCAAGCAGCTATTAAATAAAAATAGAATTATGAAACATTGTGAAGAGCTCGCAAATAAATGGTAATGATGATCGGAAGCAATAAGGAAGTTAAATAGAGGTACGGGGGAAAACTGGGTCAGGATGCTGGATGAGGCTTCAGGCGACCTCTATAACTTCGCGGGATTATTGTTATCTATGAACGAGATGTGACAGGACAGGTAGATGTGTGGCTTTATTAAAATAAAATAAATTATTGTCAAACTTATCACAAACATAAGTTTCACAAGCTTTTTCAGTTTTTAATTTAATCTCATCTTGTGGTTGTAGTATGAATGGGTTCTTTAAAAAAAGTATCAAAAAAAAAACAAATGGATGGTAAACAGTGACCTCAGACTATGGGTAATTATGACATTTAGAATTTCGTGGGTATTTTTACATCATAGGATGTAATTTTTAATTTTTAAAAGTTATTTTATGAGGAGAAATTCGCATAGCTTTACGCTTAAGCATAGAATAGATGTTATGGAAACGGTCGGGTTTTATCGGACTCGACACCATGCCCCTACCGACTTAAATCTTTGCAGAGTTATCAATCCTGTTATCAATGCATTATGGCATACCAGGATCACATCGGGGACAACCCAATGGGTGCCAGACACCTTCGCGTCTAGTCACCTTTGGTCTTCCATTCTTCTGCAGCCAAATAGTGGTAGATGACGGAATCGAACATCAGGCTTGTCGTAGAGGATCTCTTTTGGCTGCAAAAGAATTGTATTAATAAGGTTGGGAACTCCGCGAATTCGCGGTGGGCAGGCAAAACGACACACCGCATATTTAATTAGTACATAAATTTAAAAAGTAGAAGAATCCCAAATACAAACTTTTGACGTTTTCACGTGAAAAGTGCTCTGATCTTTATTAAACTTTGTACACATATTTTTGGAGGCATTAAAAGTAACGTTGGCTACTTTTCATCCCAAAAAATAAACTATAGTGTGATCTTATTGACATTCCTCTACAAAAAAGTAAGCATTATACATAATATATATAAGTTAGCATATTACACGACAGATGTTTGGAAATGTCTGGTATCTCCTCAGAGATTCTTGGTACAAAAGAGTCTGCACTATAATATTCTTTTACCATAGTTAAAACTATTTTAAGCTTAAAAAATATTTTGGTAAGATCAAGAGAATTAATGATATCGTATCCAGTAATCAAATAATATGAAAACCTCATCATCCGTGTAATGAGGGAATAAAGAAATCGCAGAGAAATAATAATTTCTTTCAGGCCATCGGGCGCAGGCATTCCGCGCACGTATTTTTAGACAATGAGAATTTTTTCTGAAGCACAATGGTAAATTGGGACCTGACGCCACCTTCCGTTTTCGGCCTTTGCTGGGGACCTTTTATTGGGAATGCGCTATAGAGAGATTTTATTTGAAGACTTTTGGTTACCTTTTAGAACGCAATGTAAAAAGAGAGGAGGAATGTTTTAAATAAATACACGAGTAACAAACGTTTGACATAGTCAATCCAGTCCGACTCAAGTTTCGATCGCGTCCGGCGATCTTATTCAAGGAAAGTACGCGCGCGTGTTCGCAGCTCGTTTAGCATTGAAAGTCAGTGTTAAACGAGCTGCAAAAACTTGAGTCGGACTCATCATCATCATCAGCCGTAAGACGTCCACTGCTGAACAAAGGCCTCCCCCATATATTTCCACAACGAACGGTCCTGCGCAACCTGCAACCAGCGGTTTCCAGCGACCTTTGTGAGGTCATCTGTCCATCTAGTATCTAGTGGGAGGCCGTCCAACACTGCGTCTTCCGGTTCGTGGTCGCCACCAAAAAACCTTTCTTCCCCATCGGTTGTCAGTTCTGCGAGCGATGTGGCCTGCCCATTGCCACTTCAGCTTGCTTACTCTTTGAGCTATGTCGGCCACTTTCTTTCTTTTGCGAATATCCTCATTACGGATTCTGTCGCGAAAAGAGACTCCGAGCATAGGTCTCTCCATAGCTCGCTGTGTGACTTTGAGCTTCGTTATGAGGCTCACAGTGAAGGACCACGTCTCAGTTCCATAAGACATCACTGGCAACACGCACTGGTTAAAGACTTTCGTGAGTCGGACTGGACTGACTATATCAAACATGACTTACCCGTGTATTAATTTAAAATGTGTAATAACCACGTAAGTTTTCATACTAGAGGAGGTTATGAGGTGTTTTATTGTATGTTTAATAATGTTTTGTTTTTTCTTATTGTTTTTCATCTCTCTCTGTGGTCGCTCCCTCATGGCTGAGGATCGTGGTCATCGCTGGATGTGGATGCTCTACTCCTAGATTGTATTATCTGCTTCCACCGGTGTCTGCTCATCGCGTCTCTGACGACCGTGCAGAACTTGTTTGATGAAGAGCCTCTCACTTGATCGCTCCATCTAGTTGGGGATCTTCCCGGCTCGTTTACCTCCGTATTTCCAACTATGATCAGCTTTTCAAGGTTGTCATCTCCCTTCTCATTGCATGGCCGAAATAGGACAAAATGCGTTGCTGGCAGATTGTAGACAAGCGGGTTTGGACTCGAAGCTGTGAAAGGACCGATACATTGGTGCGCTTGGCGGTCCAGGGTATCCTCAACATCCGCCTCCAGCACCACATCTCGAATGCATCGATCCTTTGCCTTTCTCAGGCTCGTATTGTCCATGTTTCCACACCGTACATGAATATTGGGAACACTAGAGCGCGCACTAGCCGGATCTTGGTGGTTACGGTTATACCTCTTTTCTTCCAGATGACATTCAGTCGGGTCATCGTATCCCTAGCCATGCCAATACGCCTCTTTATCTCTGATACGCAGTTGCCGTCATCGTAGATCAGAGCACCCAGATAAACATAGTGATCAACAATGTCAACCCCAGGGATGATGTTACTTGTGCTGGGTAATTTTCCGGCACGGTCTACTACCATTAGCTTTGTCTTGCTCCTGTTTACCGTGAGACCCATCCGGTTGCTCTCGGTCTCGAGTTTTTGAAACAGCTCTTGCATATCCTCCACAGACGTCGCTAAAAGGACCGTGTCGTCGGCATATCTGAGGTTCGAAATCCGTTTCCCTCCTATCAAATCCCTTCCCCATCCTTCAATACTTTTCGCATGATAAACTCCCCATAGATGTTGAATAGGGTGGGTGATAGGATGCATCCTTGCCACACTCCGATCTTTGTTTCGAACACATTGGAACAGTCGGTGCCGACTCTGACAAAAGAGCGGTTCTCAACATACAGGTGTTGTATCAGGCCAATAAGATGTTCAGGGGTTCCCATCTCGCGTAACACAGTCCACAGCTCGTCCCATCGCACGCAGTCAAAGGCCTTAGTGTAGTCTATGAAACACAAGATGACCGGGCTATTAAATTCCAGCTCTTCTCGATGACTTGGCGGATATTAAGAAGCTGCTCTCTTGTGCCCCTGCCTTTCACAAACCAGCCTGCTCTTGTGGTATCTGGACTCTGAGGAAATGGTTGAGCCGCTGGTTTATTATATGTAAGAGATTTTACTTGCGTGAGAGATCAACGCGATGGTCCTGTAGTTGCCGCAATTCTTCGTAGATCCTTTTTTGTGTAAGGGTATGAACACAGATTCCGTCCACTCAGCCGGCCATTTTCCCGTTCTCCACACCTCTTTACATATTTCCACCATTATTGTTGTTCCTGCTTCTTCCATGTTCCTCAGCAATTCGGCAGTAATTCCGTCTTTGCCAGGTGCCTTTCCAGATTTCAGGACTCTGATAGCGTCTTCCACCTCCGACCGAAGAATCTCAGGTTCGTCTGGCGACAGATTTTTTGCAACAGTAGTTGTATGCCTTGTATCATACAGCGCTGCACAATATTGTTTCCAGCGTTCCAAAACCTGCGACGTGTTAGTCAGGACTTTCCCGGTTTCGTCTTCGATGGCACAGCTTTTAAAACTTCGCGTCCCAGTCAGCTCTCTCACTTTGCGAAACAAATCCCTAGTTTCACTACGTATGCTATGTTGCTCAAGTTCTGCGCAAACATAGTTGATGTGTGCGTTATAGTCTTGACGACACCTTCTTTGGACTTCGCGACTGAGCTCCATATACCGTTCCTGGTCCGCAGCTGAACTTGTACCTCTCTTTTCAGTTCACGACGTTGTAGAATAATGCGGTTTGTTGATGGTGTTATATAATCTTTCATGTCCTGTTTCTTAATGATGTGCTGTTGAGCAGCCCGGGTAATCATTTGCTTCAAGTGACTCCACCTATCCTGCGCTGATCCTTCACATGAGATATTTGCAGTTTGTTGGGTGAGGCTCTGTCTAAAACCAGCCAAGTCCACTCTACGGAAGTTTGGGTTCACTATGGGCTTGACTATTTTCTTCAGACGGATCCGTATGGTTACTGCCAGTAGTTGATGGTCTGAGCCACAGTCAGCACCGGGCAACGCAATGGCATTCATGACAGATGATCTCCATCGTGATCCTATCAAAATATAGTCTATCTGGTTACGGTATCTATCACCAGGAGAAATCCACGTATATAGCCGTCTGATGTGATGGCCGAAAAAGGTGTTAGTTATACAGAAACTTTCCTCGCTATAGAATTGGAGCAGGCGTTCGCCTCGCTCGTTGCGTTCTCCGATACCATACTTCCCAACTACTCGGCGAAGATGGATGTCCTCTGTAGTATTGCCCACTTTTGCATTGAAATCCCCAAGGATAACCGTGATTTCTTTTCACGTGATTGTTTTTCATAAGTTTCTATAAATTGTTGTTTTGTAATTGTTATGCCTGGTACCCACGACACGGGTTGCCCTAGTGCGAGTACCAGTGTATCTTTGTTTAAATATCTTTGTGTTAATGAATGAGTAGATATTAACCTGTTTTTTAAGTAAGTGCTCTTGAACCGAATAAATTTCATTTCATTTCATTTCATTTCATTTCATTTCATTTCAAAGGAATTTATGATAGTTGGACTAACGTGACTCCACCGCCTACCGGAAAGAGTGTTTAGAGTTTGAGGTATCTGTCTTCTATATATATGTAATAGCTCTGCTGTGCTGTGTGTGCTTAAAAAGCGCTTGAAACCACGCTTTTTATGGAGTTTTTGTTTATTTTGCGGAACCCTGTTTATTTTCCAAAAGTAAAAGTAGCTTGAATTATGCAATAGAACCTCGGCTATCTAGTTGAAGCCTCGTTATGATCCGTCTAGTCGTTCTGGAGATTAGCCGGTACAGACAGACTGACAAAAATTGTAAAAGAATTGGTTGTCTGTAAAAGCGGTAGGTTTATGGACGATAGCTTAACATGACAACGTCACAACAAAACGCTGATAGATGCGGTGCTAGTGTATGAGCGTAACGGGACAATGCGCGTAACGGAACATAACGGGACACTTTTTCGTGGATGCAGCCGGCGTTTATCGATTTATGAAGTTGTCATGTCAAAATCTTATTTTAGCTTATGTACCGTCTTTACAATCATATTTATGTATGTAGTAAAAAGCGGTTATTTTAATATTAGAAACAAATATTTCAATTTCATATATTGGGGAGAGCCTTGTACCATGGGACACTTTTTTTTAGTTTGATATGTTTAAGCCAATATTGATATTTAATTATAAATTATTGCACATTTCAATGAAATGTTTATAATATTACAATGTTAAGGTGCAACCAACTACATACTAAGCTTAATTTTTAAACTAATGTCAAAAAAGTGTTTCGGAATATTTGTCCCAAGGTACAATCGCCTCGTGTACCTTGGGACGCTCCATATTGTACCGTGGGACAAATATTTCAAAGGCAATATGGAAATAAAAACTCGATATAATATTTAATTTTAATCGTTTAGTGCTAACGAAAAATGTTCTTCTTCTTCTTCTTCATCAGTTAAGAATCGTTTAACGTCGTTGTGAGGTTAGTAAATGAATTCATCATTTTCTGATTGCTATCGGTTTTTTATCGGATACACTTGATCTAATAACACCTTGCCCTTTTTTCTATCGGAATGCTCGCAGCTCGAAAAAGCAACATCGTTGCATGCTTGATGTTCCAAAGACACGAACGAAGAGATTTGACTCTACTTTTGTGATAAGAACATCTAGGCTGTGGAATACGTTGCCTGAGTGGGTTTTCCCCATTGATTACAATCTTTGTGTCTTCAAACCGAGAGTGAATCGGTTTTTTTCTAGGTAGACATGCTCCATCGTAGACCGCATCTTCGTTTAACATCAGGCGAGATGGCGGACAAGTGTAAACCTATAAAAGTTAAAAAAAAATCGTAACGACCGATTAAACTTTTCGATACATTAAATACTTCCGCTGCTTTCCGAATCGCCATACGTTTTTCAATAACTGTTTTAACGGCAATGTTAACATTTTCCTCATTTGGTTTTAGCCGGGTAATTTTGTTTTTGCTACGCGGCATCTAAAATATACATGAAATATATTATGAAAATCAAATTACTAACATTAAAATTATTTAGCGAAATTTTCCTGTTGTACCTTGGGACAGTCCCAAGGTACAAAAATTCAAATGTCCCAAGGTACAAATATCAAGTCATTATAAAAACAAATATTATTAAAATTAAAGACACTTTAAATAAGCTGATTTCTATAAAAATATATACATATATGAGAGTATACAGACTAATTAAAACTTAGAGCAAATACTTACGTCGAAAACTTTGATGAAAAAGGAGGATTCCAACAGATTACAAAAAAACAATGGACCTGCAAAACGCGACCTTTAACCTTTACAACAACACGAGACAAAACGGTCGACTTCACTGCTGGCGTACTAAATGTTACAGTCACGGAGACAGTAGATGGCGCTAACAGACTTTTTTGGATACATTTATGGCAAAGATTTGAGCTTGTCCCAAGGTACAAGGTGTCCCGAGGTACAATGCTCTCCTTAGTATTGAGATAGATATGTGTACTAAAATCTAGTTTTTTTTTTAATTGAATCACAATGTTTGTGTTCGTGCGTCCAAAATGGCCCGCCTAGTTATTTTTGGGTATTTTGTAGTCGTGCCCTAATGGCTAGAATGTGCAATTTACAATTGTAAAGTCGTGAGATCTCATTCTGTCTGCATCTCTGAGTATTATCCCTGGTGCAGAATGAACCAGTTTGTAATCACTACTATCTATTGGCTGTTAAGGTGAAAGAAAACATCGTGAGTGAAGCGGCGTGAGTAATATGCCATCCGCCAACTCACGCTGAGTCATCGTGGTGAATTATTATTATACCCTTGAGTGTCTCCTTGCGAGCTTAATGGTTGGTTACATATGTATATTTAACGTTCAAACACATATTATAGATTTCACAGCCAGGAAATATAGGTATACTTTCGGGTCATGAAACAATCTGAACAATTTAATTACAGCCGTTTTGCACGCTGTTACCAATACATGTACATTAATCAATGCAGAAACAAAGTTGAAATTGAAATCTGCGGCAAGCGGTAATGACTGGCCAATCAATTTTGTTCTGATGTCAAACTGGACGAACATTTCAAATGTTAAAATAGTTATTTAAAATGTTTGTGTTTATGTTACGGTAAGAGTGAATAATTGAAGATTATTAATAATTATCTATTATTATTAATAATTACCGAAAGTTGAGGTTAAAGTGATAAATTAATCACATTTGTCGGTTATTATTAATAATTTAACCCTAGTAGTGATAAATGTAATAAGTGGCCAAGGGTTGCGGGGCGGGGCGGTGTGTGCGACGTGCGAGAGGTTTACTGAGAACCAGATTTAATGAGAGATGCCCTGAAATAAAACCGGAGAAAGGAAAACTCATCGTGTGAATATTTTGTGATAACGAGATGAATATTTTAAAACCTAACCTATAAAACCTGTAAAAAAAAACACCTAACCTATATATTTATAATATATATAAATAAATACCTGCTGGTAAAAAAACATTGGGTTTTCATTTATTTTATAACTTTTACCTATATATGTCGTGAATTATTAATAATTACTACTAAAAGTAATAAATTTCGATCGTTTATTCACATTTACCAAAACTTGTGGTTATTATTAATAATTTTGTAAAAATATTAATAATTTTCAATTAATCAGATTTACTGTGACATTTATATATTTCCAGCAACTATTTAGATATCGCGTTTTTTATCGTAGATATTCCTTTTTTTATCGACATCAATAAAGAAGGTTCTCCTAGTTGAATGCTTTTTGGTAATGTATGTATATTACGCGATAGCTGTGGCAATTGTGAATCGATCATGGTTCTTTTTTGTTTGATAGATCCATAGTTTAGAGATGGCTCCATACAAAACTTTAGCAAATCGGATTTATGATTTTTGAAATATTAACAAAAATTAAAATTTGCTTACTTATAAATAGCTGAAGTCATCGTTAAGATACCAAAAAAAAAAGAATATAATGTTGCCATAGAAAGTAACACAAAGGAACGGAAAAATCGAACGTGCGGAACCGTGCGGAAAATCGAACTCTATTCGTAGTATATGTTTTTTTTCTATGTTTAATTTTGTTTGGTGTGTCAATAAAGAGTATATCTATCTATCTATATGTAAACTCTTTGGTTTTTATTTTTTACGGTTGGAAACGTGTTGGAAACATAAAACCGAGGATCGGGGTGAGTAGTGTGTTATTATAGAAGAATCTTATTTTCAGCAGTAGATGAACACAGGCTGATGATGATAACGGCTTATGCTATCTGGTTAGGAATAGGGTAATGAAGTTAGATAAATAAACAAATACCTACATTAAATTTTCGCGAATGTCAGAGTTAAATGGCTGAGGTAGACGTGATACTAACCGTTAGGCATACGTAAGTGTATGCATGGCCAATCTATCTATACCTATATTAGTTAAAATAATATATTAGGCTTTTTATTAAATACTTTCTTAAAACATTGTCATTCTAAGACCTGGAAGAAATCATTTTAGCGAATAAACTGCCGGTTGTAATACTAGATTTTATTGGTTTCTTTTCCTGTATTGTTTTGTATTGCTGTGTACAATAAAGAGTTGGTATATATCAACCTATCTGATATATTTTAGTGAACAGATAAAAATAGGTCAACTTCTACAAAATTTCACGTTTTCATGTCTTCATTCGAGAAACAGTGTAAGTTGTCAAAACAGTGTTGTTAACTTGAAGCTCTGCGCTCGCTCGTAACGCTGTTTGTCAGTGGCGTGCGACGAATAGCGGCAGCTGCACTTTGGATGGGACGGAAATAAGAACAGGGAGGGGAAAATATCGATAACATGGTATTGATTTTCTAAATAATCTTTCTGGAAATCTGGTTGTATAAGGCACGAAATTTACTTGTAATGCTGTATTTTTTGAATGGTGCAGAATAATATAGTGCAGTTGAACTTTGGATCGAACGAATAGGTAATGCTAACTAATTATCTATAGTTTCTTTCTACCCATTATCATCTATTAGCAAATCAGGGTATCACAGTTCCGCACATACAACATACCTACTCGCACACATACATGCACACACATAAACACATGCACACAATTTGTCACTCAATTATTGAATTATACATTCATCATCTATAATTATTTTGTTTCATTAGTATGTAAACTATGCTTTAATATAAATTGATTACTTTTGTAATATAAATTATCAAAGAAACATTAACTTAAATTCTAAGCAATGGGTTAAAAATATTTTAGTCTGTTATAAATTGTTGTTTTACTTAGAAAATGCCATTGGCTCTAGATACAGTATTCACTAGTCTCAAGTTCAGGAACCTCTAGTTACAATCTTTTTTTGTAAATTGAATTATGAACGGATGTTGTCACATCAGTGATACTATAAATGTTACAGGTCATTTGTCGGAATATTATCACAAAAGCACGTTGCACCACTTTGAACAAAAATATCGCTGGCATGTACAACACTGCGCTCGTCACTTGTTTGACGACTTATCACTTCACCTCGTTCTTCGTGAAAAATTGCTCTTCAAACAAGATCATAGTAATATCCGCAGATTAATAATTGGCTGCAAAATAACTGACTAATGTATAATTCTTTCTCAAACTGACTCCGAATAGTATGTATCCTATCATTACAATTATTAATTAAAAGTTTGTTAATATTGTGCCATAACGCTTACCTACTTAATTACCTATTCTCAAAACATCTAAGAAGTCATAAATGTTCAACTTTTCAAGCAAACGTACATTTATTTCTTAATGCACTGTTTAGTTTTATATTTTCACTTCATTTATATTCTCAGAATGAAGTAGAAAAATAAATCGATAAATTGTTATCGATATAAACAAGAACGTCACTACGGCTACAGATGACATAGCATCATTAAACCGTAGACTGCAACATCGTCATAATCATAACTCAATTAAATCTTATTATTTATGTGAATCGTTAAATCACACACCGAGGGCCTTATATCGCGTCCAACTTTATGAAGCAGTAATAAAATGATTCAAAACTTGCATTAAAATACACATCGAATATAAGTATTAAATTCGAATGACTAGACCGTTTTATTTACTACACTCCGCGAGGTATAAGCTGAGCTTTGCATTAGTGTGAGTGATCACCAATCAGGCAGGAGCTTGAAATTTTGTCCGCGAGGTATAGGCTGAGCTTTGCATTAGTGTGAGTGATCACCAATCAGGCAGGAGCGCGGCGAGACAGAATGGCGCCGCGCCTAAGGCCGGTTGTCACACCTACACTATCCATGTACACTCACACAAATGCAAAGCTCAGCTTATGCCTCGCGGAGTGTACCTAGATTACTATCTGTATAAATGGATACTCGAAATGTATGTATGTTTATAACTTTTGAATCACTGCACCAAATTGGATGATTATTTGTTTATTATATTTGTTATTGTTGGGGTAAAGTTTGAATCGCAGAAAATTTAAGAAATAATGACAAAAAAGTATGGTGGTACGAAGTTTGTCGGTTCAGTTAGTATTTTAATGGGTAGGCAGATTTGTATGGGTATGTGGTTTTTCTATCGTTATGTAGGTTCGTATATAATAGAAGATTTTTTTGCGGATTCCGCTTGGGAAAGTACTTATCCCAAAAATTTTCTACCGCCAAGCAGTAACGTGCAAATATCACTTTGTTCCAGTTTGAAGGGCAATGTTTCCAGAGCAATTTTTCTATATTTAGAAAATTTGTTCAGTGCCTGCATGTCTCCACAAAAATATATAGGAGAGTTTTTCAACACTTGAAAAGGGAATGAAAATATAAAGGATTGACCACAACGACTATAAATTAACAAATCATTATAGTAATTTTAACAATATGAACAGTTGTAATTTCTCTGCAGTCACGAAAACCGCATTGAAATACAGTTTTGTGGTTTGCGAAGTTACGTGCTCCTATAATTACTTACATGTGCAAACAATCATCTCTAACTGCTGAGAGGGGGCGCTCCAATCGCATTATATTGAAATTGACTTCCACAATAGCATTATTTTTCATGTTACACTAGTAGAGGCTCACGGCTTTACCCGTGTAGTCCTCGTTCTAATCATTTTCCGGAATAAAAAGTAGCCTATGTGTTCTTCCGGAATATAATGAAATAATAATAAATAATGAAAATAATAAAAAAAGAAATGCACGTCTTTTTGCAGTTTTGCAGATTTTTATCGTCCGATTCTCTTATTTTTTTTGACATTATAAATATTGACATTATACTGAAATTAATGAAATTGAGTATAATTGGAGTTTTATAACTCAGACTATTTGTATTTATGTGGATGTTGTACGCCCTATGGGTTTGGATATATTGATACCTTGCTTAAATATATTAATTTAAATCTGTAACCAATATCTATATATTTCAGCAATAAAGATTATATGGTTTGATTTTGATCTACAAAAAAATGACAAAGTTAAGATGATTCTTACTCAATCTCCTCGGAACGACTGGACGGGTAAGATAATGCTTATATTGTATGGGGCTTAATCACAAAATAAATCATTGTTTAATTACCTCGACGTTTTGGTAGTGTTTCAACCGACTACAATACAAGCATTATGTGTTCAAATCGCAAAAGTTTATGTAATTATGAAAATGTATTTATTTTATTATTATTATTTATTTTTATTATTTATTTATTAAAAAAAAATTATTAAATCAAATAATTAACATGATGTATTGTACCTATAAAATTATAATTGTTATTGTAAAATGTGTAAATTTTAATTGTTATTTTTATCGGAAAAAATCATGATTGTCCGACGATTTCAGGGTAAATTTGGTCATTTGATTATGTACGGCATTGGTTCCATAAAGTTTCAATACCTGTACTAATCCATTATTCCGCAATGCCGTACAAAAATCATGTAACATGGAAAAATGATTGAGAATTGCAACCCCCTATCTTCACCTGCACTCAGTTGGACAGCTTTCCAGTGACGGCATAGTGCTCAATCTTATTATTTTGGCTGGCCTGGTGGCTTAGTTGGTAGTAGCTCTGCCTGCGAAGCCGAGGGTCGTGGGTTCGATCCCCACCCAGTGCAAATATTTGTGTGATGAATTCAAATGTTTGCACTGTGTCTGGGTGTTTCTATGTATAATAAGTATGTATTTAAAACTATATAAGTATTATATCAGCTATCTGGCATCACACAAGCTTTGCTTAGTTTGGGGTCAGATGGTGTTGTGTGTGAATTGTCCACCAATATTTATTTATTTATTTTATTCTATCATCCCACATTGGTCTCCTGGTGTATCATATGACCCATACATTTTGTTCACGGGCCTGTAGTCCAGTAGTTTCTTATGGATTTTTGATTGTGTGTGTACAAATTGTTATTTTAGTTATTTGTATCGTGTAAGCGACACAAATGTTTTAAATCAAATAAATAAAATTCTCGTGTCACAGTTTTCTTTGCCATACTCCTCCGAAACGGCTTGACCGATTTTCATGAAATTTTGTGAGCATGTTGAGTAGGTCTGAGAATCGGCCAACATCTATTTTTCACACCCCTAAGTGATAAGGTTTGCTCACCCCTAAAAAATATTTTTTAATTTTTGGACAATTTTTTGTTTTTATTTTTCTATAATGTGGCATTAAAAAATACATACAACGCTAAAATTAGACAGACAGACAGACAGACATCGACGTCAAACTTATAACACCCCTTTTTTTGGTCGGGGGTTAAAAATAGCACAGTTCGTTTTATCGTCACCCGCCGTTAATGATGGCGTGAGCTTTTTTTAAATGGCAATTAGGTGTGTTGCCGGCTCATTGCGAATGTTACCCAATATTCACGTTTGAATTGTTAATTGTACGTGGAAAATTTAGCAAGGGCTATTATTAAAATGAGTAAGTCGTAGTTTTAAGTTAATGTTAAAAGAAATAGTTATTTGTTATACAAGAGTGCAAAGTTGATTTTTAACCGCGTGCTCAATTTTGATGACCGAGCAAGCGAAGGATTCTAAAATTGAATCACGAGCGCAGCGAGTGATTCAAAATTAGAATCCTGAGCGTAGCAAGGGAATCAAAAGAGCACAAGGTGAAAAATCTTTGCACTCGAGTGCAACACGTAACTTTTCATTCCACCTCAGCGAGGAAATAGGAAATGACTAAATGCAAATTTTTAAATGTTTTCGGGCTAAGCAAATTAAAAAAAAGTAAGTACACCAAGGAGGTTCCGAGCCTGAGTTTTTAACATATTATAAAAAAATGTATGATGCATTCGGCACCAAGGAGGTAGAAATAAATAGGTTGAATTATGTTTTGAATTCAAAACCTCAGTACACACGATGTTCTAAATTCAAATTTACTTTAACCTCTAGAGGGTAAAAACGACTTTTGCGCCCTGATATCGAGGAGCAAAAGTACTCTTTCCGAGCTGGTGGGATGAAAAAGTATTTTACCACTGGCTTTGATACCCGAGCTACACGAGGTTGGTGTTTTAGCTAGGATAGCAAGCTAGGACTTCTAGCTTCGTGTAGACAACGCTACGCAACGGTAGTTTTGTCTACACGAAGCTAGAAGTCCTATCTTTCTAGCTTACTAGCACTAGCTTGGTATCCTGGCTTGAAAAAATAGTGTCGTGTAGCTCAGGCATAAGAGCGACAGAAAGTAGCGTAATGAAACCAGCATGATCCATTAAAGACATAAATATGCGTCGTTCGTTGATGAACTAAGATTGCGTGGTGGATTATGCTCTTCAATGGGATCATAAAATGAACTGCATATGCTGTTTACATTTGTTTTCTTAAAAGTAGATAGCTTTGCACTTGACCACCATCTTGGCTGATGTTAAGCGACTATGTAGTCTACTATAGAGCGTGCACGTGCATACTTAGAAAAAAACCTCCTAAATTTGAAAACAACTAGATTGTAACAAGATTCTGATGAAGAGGACGTCGAACCAATATTGTTTCAGGTGGTATTAGATATATTTGAGAAAGAAACCAATTCACTCTTGATTTGGAGACACCAAGATTTGTCACTATTGAGGTACCAATTCGTATGTATTCTCTCTATTGACCTCCATCATCATCCACTACTGTGTCGATTTTACAAAACTTATGAAATGTAGTCCGAATTGAATTTTAAGTGAAGTTTTAAAACGGTTTTTCTTGTTTCGGTGAAAATTGACTTATTTCAATAGGTATCTGATAATTTTAAAAGTCCAAAATATTTGAATAGTTTTGTGGTTAACAATATGACGTCTCTACTAGTTCGTAAGTGGCAATTAGCCGGTGTCGCGAACACAAACGAATGTTATCCAAATTCACGTTTCCACTGTTAATTGTACGTGGATAATTTCGCAAGCGTTATTATAAAATGAATATGTGCTGTTATAATATTCGAATTAACGTTTAACTTGTGTGTTGGTAAACACGTTGCTCTATGTCGCGTAGTTGTATGGATTATGTACATGCTTACTTAAGGCCAGGTAATTCTGTCAAAGTAGGCATTTAACGCTGTCTTGTTCTCGCGACCGTCACCGACCGCGAAATCGGTGCCACAGTGCAGAAATAACATTAAAATATTGGACTATGTAATTTAAACTCATTTTTGTTCAAGAATTGTTTATGTTTGTTTGTTTATGATAAGAGTTTTGTTGCTATATAAACGAAGAAATATTAAATTTATCTATACTATTACTATACGGTAGGTATACAAAACTCAACCTTTTCTTTTTTGGTCACACTATAAGTTGAGAACGGCTTTTCCAATTTCATGCATCTTTTTAAAATGTTTCCTAATAATTCACAAGTTCCTAACAATTTTTTTCTATGAGGTAAATATCACTTACTGAGCATAAAATTACAAAATGCTCACAGATCTAGGTAGAGCTTCAAACGCTAATTGAAAAAAAAAATACTGTTTTAGCCGATATTTTGGAAACTATATGTTTTGACAATAATTGTAGAAAATAAAATTTTGCATCTTTTGTTGCTAGTAAACTTTTTTTGTAAAACTTACCGTTTACGATTTATAACCCATTTAATGATATGGTTGCGATGATGCCGATAATAGTGGATGAAAATGATGTGGTCTACGATGGAACTTGCTTCTCTAACAGAAACAAACACAGTGTACCTCGTAACCCCAAGGTTCGAACCTTTGACAAAAACCCACTCTGGCAATGCGTTTCACAGCTTAGTTGTTCTTATTACAAAAGTGGAGACCAAACTCTTCGTTCAACTCTTCAATCATGATGCTGTGTTCTGAATCGTGCTGTTTATTCGAGCAACGAGCAATATGATAGAATAACTTTAATTTAAAAACCCCGACTACAAAAAAAACTACACGTAAAAAAATATTACCTACTATCTAAGGACACTTTGGCGAATGAGACTAGTCTTAGAATATCTTAGTTACCAAAATCCATCCAGCCGTTTGGAAGATATGTGGAAATAAAAGTTTAACAAACATAAAGATAAGCGCGAAACGCGAAACGCGAAACCCTTCTTCCATTCCGGTAAAAAGAGACATGTTTATGCTACTGGGAACAGAATTCATATTATCATTAAATTGGACATAACAAATCGTAATCGGTAAGTTCGAAAAAAAAGTTTACTGGCAACAAAACCTGGGAAATTTTATTTTCTACAATAATAATAGGCTTTATAACTTTTTCGGAATATCGGCCAAAAACGTTTTTTCGAGCTGGCGCTTGAAGAAACGATTTGTTATTATTTTGTAATTTTGTGCTCAGGAAATGATTCTAAACCTTATATAAAAAATACGAATCGGAAATTTAGTACAGAGTTCAATTCTACGAGTAGTTTTACTGCCTAAAAGGCTTCTTATCAAATTTGGTCGAGTGTCTAAATTTCCATTTAAATGAGTTTTAAATGAACGAAGTTGGGTTTTTAGGGATTCGTAGACAAATTTTAAAATATACGTTATTACTGTCCATCCGTATGTGACACCCATTTTTCTCCGAAACTATAAGATGTATACTATTAAAACTTGTTAAGTACATGTATTCTATGAACAATATTAACATTTTCATACAAAAAAAGAAAAAACAATAAATTTTGGTGGTGTCACAAACTTGGAAAAGAAATAAAAAAAAAACTATCAAAATCATATGTGTATCTATCTATGGATAGATGTTCAAAAATTGTATTGAAGTTCCTAACATTTTTTTTCTAAACTGAATAGTTTGCGCAAGAGTCTCTTTTAAAGTGGTAAAATCTGATACGAGGACTTTTCTTCCAAGTACTAAGTACCTTACTACCAAAGAATTTACCTAAATGGCATATAAATGCAAGTTAGGTATCATAAATGATACCTAACATAGGATTTATATTGGGGGATTTACGCAGGGGATTTCTCCCCTCTCATTATTTCCTTATCCCGATCTCTGATTTGACGCACGAATATTTTACCGATACTTATCTATTTTGCATTGAATTTTTTACTGATGTGTAATTGACGTCAGATTTTTGAGACTCCCCTATTGGTCTACAACATAAAGTAAACAGCGTACTAATTAGTATCAGCGTCTATTTGCAATTCCAATGAAAATGGTATTAAAATCAAGATCATAGCGTGCTTCACTAGTAATACCTACTGATATTGTTACACTGTGGCACTATGATCGTAATATTTAAAATTTATTGGTTGTCAAAATTGCAAAATCAAGCACAGGCCCGTCGTCCGTGAGCGCCGAAACGCGACTGATCAGGCCTGCCGAACGGCGCGCTATATATATGGTAGATATTAAAACATAGTGAATAACTGATACTTTTTATCAAGTCAAACTCTGCGAATGCATCTATAACTTTTAGTGGCTTTCGTTGAGTACAAAATTTAGTAAAAAACTCATTAGTTTAGTCATAAACTTGAAATAACTTTTGAAAAGGGTAACTTTGGGATTTTTTCTATCTAGTAAAATTTATTAAATCGTGTTATTGACTGCGAATTGCACTAGAAAAGATCCTTAACTAATACATATATTTTTTTCAGAGTTTAGTACACTATTTTAAAGGTCCTAAAGTTGTTTTAAAAATTCAAAATTACGGCCCACACACCCTTAAAGCTTACAGCGTTTGTAAAATTGAAAATCTATAGAATAGTGTTTTTAGTCCCCGCCGCAAAAACGACGAAGTTTATTCATTTGATGAATCTAATGAAAATGACGGATAACTCACGTGTAATATGATCAGTCCAGTCCGATTCAAGTTTCGGCCGCGTCCAGCGGCCTTTTTCAAGGAGAGTGCGCGCGCGTTATGACTTCCCATTTGGCACTGATGAGTCTCTCTGTATCTCTGCGTGTGTGTACATGTGAGTGGTATTGTAACCGAACTGGTGAAAAAGTTTTTTTGTTTGAAAGATGGCTCAGTCGGGAATGTTCTCAGCTAGCTTTTTGCGTTTCATTCAAATTGAATTAGTCATTTCAAAGTTACCAGACATTTTGTAAGTTACGTTAGGCGCATTAGAAATATGTGCATTAGTAGTAAACATACGCGTGATCTTAAATTTAAATAAATTTTGAGTAGTTTTATAATAAATGGACCTATATTTGTGTAAATCTTTATAATACTAAATTTATTAATAATACACGGCCTATGTTTCTGTACTTGTTTTGTACTTCTGGTACAAATTCACCAGAGTAAATTTATGTGAAATCCACCGTAATCATCTATATATCTTCGGATAGCGAAACCGAAAACCGAAAGCCGAAAACCGAAACTTCAGTGGGTCTAGACTAACTGTACATTGCGTGAGTTACCCGTATATTCATTTGACTGCCCTAGTGGCTTAGTTGGTAGTAGCTCTGCCTGCGAAGCCGAGGGTCGTGGGTTCGATCCCCCACCCAGTGCAAATATTTGTGTGATGAATTCAAATGTTTGCACTGTGTCTGGGTGTTTCTATGTATAATAAGTATGTATTTAAAACTATTTAAGTATTATATCAGCTATCTGGCTGCCATCACACAAGCTTTGCTTAGTTTGGGGTCAGATGGTGTTGTGTGTGAATTGTCCACCAATATTTATTTATTTTATTTATTTATTATTTGAAATGTATAATAACTGCGTTAGTTTTCATACTAATTTGAACTCATCGCCATTGAAATATCTAATTACATGCCAGTATGATGTTAAGGGCCGGTGTATTGCTTACCATGAGACCGTCATCAGGTCTTAGTTGGCCCATCATCGAATTATCCTAAAATTTAATTATGATAGTGACATTGTTAATTCATTTTTTATACCTACGATTATATTTGACATGTAAATAATATTTACAATAAAGATTGTGATTATGTTTATTATAAGATGTTTTTGTCAATCAAGTCGGAACGACTGAACGGGTTGAAGTTTGGAACTTGTTGATGATCATAATATAACCTACTTATATTATAAATCACGGATAACAATAACCGGAATGGTAATTATAAGGATAAAACCGCGGGGTGCAGCTAGTATAGCTACAACAAATAAATGAAGCTTTCTTGTGTGATATAAAAAAGCTCTAACAAATTGATTCAAAGAAAGCGAACAAGTGGCGCTGCAAGTTTTATTTTTGGAACTAACCAAGCGTCCACCTGGCTACTTAATTTTATGAAAATAACTTAAGACTGACGCAAAAGAGAAACGACTTCACTCAAATAACAAACTAATATTTTTTATGGAATTAAATTAGATGATGATCAAGTTTGAGTTCGTTCTTCCGTTCAAATCCGTTCTTGGATTGGATTAGACCCGGCTGGTCTAATCGAGAGGCTGGCGACTGACGATCCGGAGTCCACGCCCACCACTGTATATTCGGTGTCATTTGAGAAAAATCAGCGAAGGAAAACATCATAAGGAAACCGATATGTATCTAGAATCTTTCGAGGTCATGTGTGTCATCCACGAAACTGCACTGGAACAACGTGGTGGATTATGGCTTTCACTCTCTCCTTACGAGGGAAGGCTCCGAGTCCCAGCAGTGTGAACATTTAGAGGGCTGTTTATGCTACATCTTTTCATGGGTGGAGCTCGGGGCCTTCTCTCACAAGGAGAGAGTCAAGGTCATCCTACACAACGCTAATCCACTACGGATTCGACGTATGACCAAGAAATATTCTAGAAACATGCCGGATTCTTCACCATGTTTTTCCTTCAGAGTTACAGCCGGTGGTGACCCCAAAACTGTGTAAGTATGTGTTAGCAAAACAGTGCTATTTTGAGAATTCCTACAGAAATTATAACTTGAATAATTATTACGTACATTCATAACACATTCTCAGCGGTGTCGATAACGGTTACACTTCAGTAGTGTTGTGCCATCTAAAGGAATGCCCAGCGCGCTAAAAGCACTTTTTTTTCAAAGACCCGTATCTCAATAATAGTAAGAACGACACCCAATCCTTAAGTCACAAACTCATTAGCCACAATCTTGGTCATGCATAATAAATTTGAACTAATGTCTACTTACTTGTCAATATTCAAAAAGAACGACTCGAAAACATCTTTACCTCCCACGCAAGCTCTCATTCGCGTCGACCCATAAAGCTAAAGTAAAAAAAGCTAAAAATAAACCAAATTACACATATCAAAGGGAAGACTTTATATTGTTGATGCTTCTACTCACAAAGAGGTGACAAAGATCGTAAACGAATCGTGCTGAAAATAATCGTGAACCTTAGACATGACAATGGGGGAGAATTTTATTCTATGTCATTAATTGTTTTCTAAACCGGCTTCGAATGTTTTAAATAATTACATATGTTCGTACTTTTTAATTATTTATAGTAGGTAATAAATACCCCGTTGTTACATTTTCGTTTAATTTTTTCGCAATAACTTATTTACATACTATTATTTCAGACTATAATTAATAATAATTGATCTATGTCTGTACTTAACGTACTTGTACATAGGATGACAAACATCCATCCATCCGTAGATTAACTTTCATAAAATATAATAGAATTAGAAATTAGCTTTCTAATAATAAATCCAAAAGATTGTAGCAATGGTATTTTTTTGTCAAAAAAAAATACAATAATTTCATGGCTCCATTCGGTCAGATTGTAAAATTAAATTATGACCAACAAAAAATTTAAAATAATATTATGGGTGGTGATTAAAATTGAGCATTGGATTTCTCCATTTAAGAGAAGGCCCCGAGTCCCAGCAGTGGGAATACAGTGGGCTGCTTATAGAGTTTTCAGTTTGCAAACCTATTTATAACCATTCAGAGTCACAAGATCGTCACGAACGAGCGTTCAGTGAATTTTGAGACGATCTTGTCATTTATAAATTGCATTCCTCGTGGCGACTGTGCGAAGACCTAAGAATTATGGCCTCACGTCTTGTTTGATGAATTTCACCACAGAAACGAGATACGCCAGTATAACTTGAGCTACAAGAGTTAATTCAAACATAAAGCTCGAAAGCCGAGGAACGACAAGCGTAGAACAGTACGATAGTAGCGAGAAACTTATTTATTTCTTTTTAACCGACTTCCATAAAGAAGTAGGTTCTCAATTCGGTTGTATGTTTTGCAATAGCTTCGCCAATTGTGAAACAATTTTGATGGTTTTTTTTTGTTTGGTAGATCATAGCTTAGAGGTGGTAAATTTTATCGACATTGTTCAGGTCAATCATTAATATCGAAACCATTATACAGTTTTTAAAATATTATGTATACCAAAAAAGTATTTACTTTCATATACTAAAGTATTTACTTTCATATAGGTACTATGACTTGTGATGGCTTCTTACGAAATTTGATTGCGAAACTGATTATATTTTTAAATTAAAGTCGGTTTTTGTTTTCCCGGCGATATTTTCGCCGTTTATCTCAATAAAAACTTAAAATCCATTAAATTTAAATCAGTCAACAAATTACCTCCATAACAGTGTTAGTAGGCACATACAGTGACCCATTTCTAACTGTACCCGGCCTTAAGGTTTGTTTCTTAAATATGTAAAATTCTGTGTAGTGTTTGTTAGCAATGAATTGTTTCCCAAATTAACCGATATTCACGAAAGTAAGCTATAATCTATACTAATATGATAAAGCTGAAGAGTTTGTTTGTTTGAACGCTAGGATCTCGGAAAGTACTGGTCCGAATTGAAAGATTCTTTTTCTATTGGATAGTCCATTTATCGAGGAAGGCTTTAAGCTATAGAACATAACGCTACTATTAATAGAAGCGGAGCATGAATCAAGAATGTAACAAAATCGGGAAAAATATTCTTTTTTGAGAGTTTTCGTACGTTTCGTGCTTTGACATAACACATGACAGCATGTGTCAAGATTGCGTCATTGAATATCACAGATTACATACCTCTTGAATATAAAACCTTTGCTAATCTCTGAGTTGGTACGACCAATTTCCGACAGGTGGCGTAGCAGGTAGCTGAAGGTGTATTGTTTGAAAGCGATATTCTCAGCAATAACTGAACCGATTTCTAAAATTTTTTTCACCGTTGAATATGTGCGAGATCTCGATGAGTGCTATATATGTTCCACGGGCGAAGCCGGGGCGGACATCTAGTCATTTATAACTAACTGATTTGGTGAAACTTAAGATATAGCATTGTTTTTATTTCAGTTACCTAACTTGTTGATATTAAAATAAATTATTGTCAGGTCACTCGCAAAAGAAGGGTGATTAATGATTATTATCGATTATGCATAAGGTTAATGTCTTCTTTGCAGTGTGATGTAATTTTTTACAGAAATTAAGGGTATTTTCATCGATAGTAGGGTTGCATTTGAACGCCATATTACTTAATGTTATGCCACAATGTGGTCCATGATATAAATAGACCGCATGTTGATCATTATGTAGACCGTTTCAAATTTATCTTCTAGTGAATATTCCTGATGTGTTGACTTGAGTTTGAACATCCTTGTTCGAGACCAATTTGGATATCCTAAAAGTAATTAGCTTCAAAGCATTTTGCTGTTATGAGCAAGTATGTTGTGTCCCATAATCTATGTCTTAATCGTCCAGTTATTATAAATATATTGCTAACATATTTCCATCACATATATTATGAAGGTTGGGTTTTTACTTCAACGACAGTCTAAAACTGTGAATACTGTGAGTTCTTGTTTAAATGGACAAGAATGAAATGATACCAACCTATTTAGATCTCCTCTACTCCCATTGCTAGAACTAAATTGTTGTAATATTTAGCGGTTGGTAGATCAGCTTTGGATTGATGTGTCTGCGTCGTGTTTCGAATGGCATATCTAGGTGCTTGTTTTGGCTTAAATTTATTTTATTGTGTTTCTGTTACAAAAAATATGTAGATAAATAGTTTTATGATATTTCACAAAGAATTGAGTTTTATAGTAGAAGTAGAAGTGCATGGAAAAGCACCAGATCTTTGCCAGTTAATCTATTCCCAAGCAGAAATGTCTACGTTAACGCGTCGCTATCGCTTGAAAGGTGTCCAAATTTACTGAATATAACCAAAGAAAGGACCAAATTTACTAAATATTAAGCAATAATTTTGTTGAGGCTTACTTTGTATGCCAAACCAAGGACCAAATTATCTATTTTTTTTCCAAATTTTCTGAATATTAGGCAACAACTTTGTTGACGTTCTTTTACAAAGAGTCTTACCAATACCAAAATAATGTCGTGTTACAACAACAATTTACCATTTTTATGCGCAACCATCGGCACAAAGAAGTTTCAGAACACTGCAGAAAATTAATTTTCTCTAAATGACTGGTTACAATGTCTCTATTCAATAAACTGTTTACGAGTATGTCCATCCGTGCACCTCAAGACGCCAATTTCGTCGAGCAGCCTCGTCGGTATTTCGTTTATTTTGTTGACAAATTGCCTCCTGCCTGCAGCGGCAATTTCTGATGATATGTAGAAGGAGACACTGCGTCAAAAATATATTTCTTCATAATAATACTAGCTAGGAGAGTCCTTTTTAGTTTCCATAGTGTTTTACTGCGACAAAAAGTGGACTATCCGAGCAACAATCTAACCGTGATTTAAATTTGTTAATTGACTTATCCGTTCCACTGTTCTGGCGTTTTGAGCAACAAACAAACATACAAAGTGTCGCATTGTCTAATATACGTAGGATTTCAATGTTCATTTATTACCTAATATATTTTCTGGGCTGTATTATTGTATCCCGCAGAAATTGTTTTCCAAAAAAACATGTTGTTGATGCAATGCATGATGCTGTTTTCACATTACTTGCTTGTGGACTCTGCATACCATACCACTACAAAATTAGTTGAGCATTACCGTTTGTTATACCTACTTCTCAAAACTTAAAGAAGTGATACTTTTGCGTGCGTGCATAAGTAGGTGAACACACTTTTTCATTTATTTGCATTGTAATTATTGATTCATTTATTTAGTACTGTGCATGCGTTTATAAGAAACAATAAATTGAATCGAATTTTTTTCTGCTTCTGCTTTTCAAACTCAGTTTCACCCCTTTATAATATTTGTATAAATAACTCCAGATTAATAAGTTTCCATATCCATTGCGAATTTCATGAATAGGAAACACTGCAATTAAATCCAGGATTTAGTCACAAACAAGCATTTTAATCACCATTAAGCTGAGCATTAACTTTACCCGCTGGAATAAACAAACAGACAAACTGACTTCACTAATTAACATGCACATTTCACTGTATTGCTGTTGACAGCTAGCTCGTACGTCATGCAAAGTCACCGTTTTATAACTGTTACTGAGAATAACAATGACATGTATAATGTTCTTATTAGTTTGTGTTATTTCTGGGAGATTATAATGGGTATAATAGACTGCAGGCCCGTGAACAAAATGTATGGGTCAAATGAACCACCAGGAGACCTATGAAGGATGATAGAAGGATATAAAATAATAAGATTGAACACTATGCCGCCACTTGAAAGCTGTCCAACTGAGTGCAGGTGAAAATAGGGTCTGTCCAACTGAGTGCAGGGAAGATAGGGTTACCAATCTCGATCATTTCTCCTTGTCACATGATTTTTGTACGGTGTTACGGAATAATGGATTAGGAGAGGTAATGAAACAATAAAAACTGTAAGTTTTAATTTTTTGTTATTTTTGTCGAAAAAAATCATGATTTTTTCATGATTTCAGGATATATTTTGTCATTTAATTGTGAACGGTATTGGTTCCATAAAATTTCAATACCTCTTCTAATCCATTATTCCGCAATGCCGTACAAAAATCGTGTGACAAGAAGAAATGATCGAGATTTGCAACCCCCTATCTTCACCTGCACTTAGTTGAACAGCTTTAAAGTCACGGCATAGTGTTAATCTTATAATTTTAAACCCTTCTTTCATCCGACATAGGTCTCCTGGTGGTTCATTTGACCCATAAATTTTGTTTCTCGAAACATGTCTGTTTTGGATCATGCTGTTTCTTCACGACGGACGTTTTTCTCCGTATTAAAACCACTTCGTTTCCTAATTTGTAAGTGCATGTTTGATTAAAATAATATTCAGAGGTAAGTACAGGCGTACAGACGTAGATACTCGAACCGAAAACCTTAAGGTAGCGGTTCACCTGGAGACCGCGACACGAGACCGCGACCGGAGGCCGAGACACGTGTCGTGAGACATGTGTCGCGGTCTCGGCGCGAACTGGCGCCCATACAATTCCATAGAGTCAAGTGCCTGTCGCGGTCTCCGGTCTCGTTCTCCGGTCGCGGTCTCGTGTCGCGGTCTCAGCGCGAACTTGTACCTTTACCTTTCCCTTACGTACTAAGTATAAGCTTTAAAAGACCAAGGCCAAAAACCTGGCTTTTAAATAACAATTGTATAAAATTGAGGTAAAAATATCTGTACGCACATAACAAACAAATACATATACACAATAACACACGCAGGCTAGGTGAATCACATTTGAAACTATCAATTTTATTTTTACCAGACAAAAGACTTAGAACACGAAAGAAAGAAGACATAGAAGACATTAAAACTATTAGACAAAAGGTTGTCTAATTGGGACCGCAAATGTAAAGGATAGAAAATTGCGTGATTATAATTATGACACTGAACATTGAAAAATGCAGCTAAACTATCTAATAATATAAAAATATATATCAGACAATGGTTGTATGGCACTGCAAATGTAAACCGCAATTTGCCTAGTTATATGGCATAAAACAATGAAAAAACGCAGCATTCTGAAAGACTGGTATTACTCCTCCTATAGATCCATTGTCGATGTGTATGTGCTTCTGTCGTTGTCGTTTATAGCTCACTAATTAACACCCACGTTCGTATCTACTGCAGTTGACAAGACACCTCGTGCGTCACGTCGAATGTGTTTGTTTGTCTGTCTGTGTAGTTGAATTATCGCTGAATATGCTCGCCTCGGCACGTAAATCATGTGTAAGTCGGCTTATTAATATTTGTGTAGATGGCTGGGATTGCATGTGGCATATGAAACCGACGCAGCAAATGATATAAGCAGAAGTAGAAGCGTAGGGTTTTTAAAGATAAGACTAGTGCTTGTAAGTTTTCTACCGATTGTTTAACTTTCTTCAAAAAGCAAGAAAAAAATTAAAAAAACGGGGTGTTCCCCGTAGTTATACCCGCGCCTTTCCCGTTATTTTCCCGAAATAAGTAGCATATGTGGTCATCATCATCATCAGCCGCAAGACGTCCACTGTTAAACATATCCTCCCTCCCCCCTAGGTTTCCACAACAAACGGTCCTGCGCAACCTGCAACCAGCGGTTTCCAGCGAGCTTTGTGAGGTTATCTGTCCATCTAGTGGGAGGCCATCCAACACCGCATCTTACGGTTCGTGGTCGCTACTCGAGAACCTCGGTTGTCAGTTTCGTTCTTTTGCGAATGTTCTCATTACGGATTCTGTCGCGCAAAGTGACTTCAAGCTTAGCTCTCTCCATAGCTCGCTGTATGACTTTAAGCTTTGTTATGAGGCCCACAGTCAAGAAGCACGTTTCAGTTCCATAAGCCATCACTGGCAACACGCTCTGATTAAAGACTTTCCTCTTTAGGCATTGGGGTATATTGGACTCAAAGGAAGTTTCCCGAACGCTGCCCATCCGAGTTGGTCCAAGTTGGTCCTCTGCGGTTGCAGGCCCGCAGCTTCTGTAGAATGCAGATATATTATGTAAAACTTGAAAGCACAACTCACGACTACCGGTAGTGTGTGTAGTAGTGTGTGCGGTAGCTGTGCGGCAGTCGTGCGACTGCCGCACAGCTACCGCACAGCTCCCGCGCGGGCTTCGGTCACCCGCAGGCTCGGCGGGTAGAGTCCATCCGTTATATTTGTGGACGATAATCTCAACCACGGCGGCTGCAGAACCGCGGAAATAAGCAGTCCCGTGAGTTTTTAAATAAAATCGTAATTCCGTTACCGCGGCGGGTGCGGGTGGAAATCGCTCCATGAGTTCTTAGCCTTACAAAGTTATTTAAAACGCGAAGCGTACACGAAACATCTCTATTTGTATTTGTCTCAGGATCAAGAGAGACGGCTATTATTAAAAAGTCGCGGAGTTCCTTATAAAATATTCCTTTTAAGTACAAGAGACACTGAATCTTGGCCTTATTTTTAAGCTGAATTACCTGAAAGCTTCAGTGATACTATAGACCGAGACATATTCAGAATAAGATAAGCAAATGTCAAATCATCTAAATTATCCACAGATCAATGAGGTTAAAAAAATAGAAAATCAATATATTCAAGCCGACAATTAATCCAACATGCTGGCAGCATTACCAGGCTGAATTGTAATGCAACGTGTTTGGTTTGGTTTCGTATAGCAAATATTTTAGTGGATTGTTTTTGGGGTTATTTAATCGGCATATATTCCACTTTACTTTGTCCTACTAACCTCAACCCCATCAAAATGGCAGCCACTTTCACTTTCTCATCCAACTATTTCCATCGTAATGTATGTATTTCTGCCTAATAATTATGAACAAAAGCGTTTAAACATTTTTTAATTTTTTTTATTTTGGTCCTTGTTTTGGTCTTGCTGAAATGGTTCGCTAAAACGCCAACATTTTGGTCACGCGTTGCAAATTTACTCTACAGTTTGATAAATCTCGTTAAAAAATTATTATCCTTCAAATACTTTTCGGAAGAAAGTTGTTGCCAAAATGTTTGTGTTGTATATTTCTGGAAAAAAAATTCAACCTACCTACGTTGGTAAATCCATAAAATGTTAGGGATAAAAACTGTAAATTTAATTTTAATTTGAAGTATTCGAAGATATAGTGTAATGTTATTTTAAATTTTGTATACCATTCTAAAATATAGATTTCCCAGTGGGAATAGTTACCCACATATTTTTCAATTCTGGGATCTGAAAAGGCTTAAAATGTTTTGGTTAGAATAATATTTGTTCTTAAAGTAATTCTGTACGTAGCTTAAAAACAACAGTAACAATGAATCTTGGCCTTATTTAAGACGGAAATACTTGGGAGGTATTGTTTTATTCTCAGGATGAAAATAGCTCTTTTACCAAAGTAAAATAAAGGTCTTTTTACCAAAGGACTAAGGAGTATTTCACAAAAGTATTTTATATTTTACGAAAGTGGATAAAGGACTGAGGTCGTAGCATTTTAAAAGGTTAACAGTACTTTAACCTGAAGTACAGACCTACCAATCTTACTGCATACTTTTTTTTTTTTTTTTTATTTAAATTAGCCACTCCACAGACTCCGGGGTCCGTGATCTTTGTCATTACAATTATCGTTTTTTACACATATCTTGGATAAGGAGAAGAAGAGGAAAATAGGAGGGAGTTGGGTACATTTAAAATCTAATTCTAGTGCTCGTCTGTAGAGCCGATCACTACCGGTTGGGATTCCGCTAGTAATCGACTCGACATCGAGTGTTTGCCTTGTCATTTGCCTAAGCTGCCTCCTCCCGGCCCAGAGCCTCCACAACGGCCGCATTTCTGTCCCTGATGGCCATCTGTAGGTTAAAATCGCGGATGGTCTTCGGTGATGCAGCCCACGCTCGCCGCACGAACCGACCGATGGCGTCGTCGGTGTCGTCAGCGTAATATGTGAAGGTCCCCGTGTGCCGTGAGATTGCCACTACCGCATGGGGCACGCATACTTACATATAATCATCAGATGTAACGATATCTTAAAGTTATGACTCTTCTCTATTCTCATAATAATTTATTTTAAATCTGCTGACTGTAGAGTAGACTGGTAAAGTCTAACAGATTTTACTTTTTATTTTTACATGTACCTACTTACAAATTTCATACTAAAATACACCTTACCTTACACCTTAAGTTTAAATTAACCTCGAGGTGCCTCGATTTATAATGGTCGAAGTTAGAGATCAGTATCAGATTATATAGTTCATAGACTTAATACTAAATGCACTCGCTTTTTTATTCAGCGCATTAACACGCATCTATTGAAAGATTAAGTTACGGCTGGTCTAGTCGGAAGAACGGCGCCTGCCGATCCGGAGACCCCGGGTTCAACCCCCACACGCACCACTGTCTTTTTTGAAGTTATGTGTGTAATGCCGCTAACTTAAAACGGTGAAGGAAAACATCGTGAGGAAACCGACATGTACCTAGAATCTTTCGAAGTCATTGTGTCATCCACCAATCCGCACTGGGCCGCACTGGGATTATGGCCTTAGCTCTCTCCTTGCGAGAGAAGGCACCGAGTCCCAGCAGTGGGAACATTTAGTGGGCTGTTGATGATGATTTAAACTTTAAGAGTCTAAATCATTACCTAGCACAGCACTGCGCTCGTCATATATGATGTTTAATCTATATGCCTTGTAATTTCACTGTAACATTGTCCTTCAATCCGGGATTCAGTAATGTTGGGACATGGCTGCTTCACGGTTTAATAACTGGCAAAGGTGTGATAATTCCCCCAGGTGGGTTCTCCAACGACTCCTACTACTATCACCTGTACCTATTAAAACTGGTGCGGCATCTTCTTTATAATAGCGTTTTTTTGTTAATTGCCTAATGACGCTTCGCTTAACAGCGTCCATCACCTCGAGCTGATATTAGTAAGATCCGTCCAACTGTTCAATTTTGCGCCATTTTGTTTTTCAATCGTGTTTATGTCGTAGGATAATTTTATTACCGGTTTTTTGCAACAATTCTACAAATTTCGCTAAATACGGTAAATATTCATAACTAGACTGAGACTAGAAATGACTTTCACATTTTTCAATCTTACAGAAAAAAGAGAGGATTTTTGCAAAAACGCTGGCTGATTTAGGTAGTAACATTGCGAAAAGAATTGTTGGATAATATTAATAAAGCACGCCGCGCGGATTGGTCAATAAAACCGTCCTATATTAAATGTTCTCTTGACAACTCAACATCATCCTCTCTTTGTCGTGTAGTTTTTAATTTTCTAAGATTATCTGTGTAATTTGACGCCGTAAAATTGTTGTAAATAATTGTTAACAACGGTAAATAAAAAACTAACCTAAACTACCACAAGGTTGTAATCTTGCGTTTCTTACTCTTTATAACTCTATGAAAAATATCTCAAACCAATAAGGTCCAACAACTAGGAATTTTCACAATAAAGGTCGCCTTGTAACCCAGAATCTAGCCAGTCACAGTTAACTATAGGTATCTCATGTTATTGCAACTAAAATAATTTGTAGTTATATATATCTAGTTAGTAATATTGAGAAATGTTATAGCCAACATCAATTTATTTGTGGTTTCGCGCTATTCCCAGGTTTTTTGCGAAAATACGGTTTATCAAATCATACTACGACATATAGGTATATCACAAGTCTTGGTGGCTTAGTGGTTAGAACGTAATAATATGATTCATAATATGATTCATAATCGTGGGTTTGTAGGTTCGAATCCCATCTGTTATTATATATATATATACCTTAAACAATATTCAGAGCTATATATATATATATTCTGACTTAATTTTAATAAAAATGAAACACGTGCATTTCTTAAAAACGTATTTTATTTTTTATTTTATTGTGCTCCTCATATTATTCATTAATTGGACATCAGTCCAGAATTTCATACATACGTGTCAAAATTTAATATTAAATGAAACAAAATGAACATAAATAAATATACAGTTCGTAAGTACAAACAAAATTTCGAAACAAAACAACGCTTGGAAAACAAATAATTACAAAGTATTTTACAAAGAAAAGAGATTTTTCAAATTACATAATCGTTTCTGTAAGTCTCAGTTAAAAGTTAAAACAGCATGAAATTAATGTCAATATTAATTAAATTTACAGAAAATCTAGCAACTCTAGTGAAATTAAATTGTATCTCAATTTTTATAAAGAAATTCAGTGATTTTGTGCATCAGGTTGGTTGGTTCAAAAGCAACACAATAAACCCCTTAGTAAAATTGTAACACCTCAAATATTGCTCTGTCTTTTATTTCCAGTGAAATAACTAATTCTATTTTACTCGAAAAAATAAACAACGACTTCATCTAAAACTCGAACTCGATGAAATTTCATATTTAAACACACTGTTTCAAAGAGACAGCGAAGTATAACGAATATTTTACTAGTATACTCGTATTTCATCGAGGTACGGTTTTTTTATCGATATTTGCATGGCATATTTAATTGGATTACCGAATGCAAACCGAATTGAAAACGAGAGAGATGAGTTGAAAAGAGGGGGGAGTTAAAGCAAGCTTAGAAGGGCCATCGTTTAGTGGTAGAAAGGATGTGGCAGTGGGATAACTGTTCCAAACAGATAACAAGTAGCATTTCATGCACCGCGAACTTAAATAGTATCTCTTAGAGGTAAAATATCGTAGTAAACGAAATGTTAACCGTCAATTGTTTAGGTAAAAATCGATTAAGCTGATAGTACTGAGCCTGAGACCTTAATTTTTTTAAACCATACGCTTGCATTTTGAAATAGCATATATTGATTTGGCATAAAACATACGGTTTAGACATACATAAGCTGGGCAAAAGGTATGTGCTGGACTAATTAATATCTTAATTAAATCGTAACATTTTTTTTCATCTTGTGTTGCTATGATATATAAATAAAAAAATTGGGCCGATCAGTTAATCTATCAACTCTCCAGGCCCTGCTTGGTTAGCAAAATTGTAAAAGTAATATAATTTAATTTTTCAATTGCCTTTCTAGAGTTTTTCAGTTTACATTAATATATTGTAATATATTTATTTTGACTTGTGGTAATATATTATTTTTATTTGAATACATATAGGGAAGATTGGAGGATAGATTGTTGCTCTGAACAGGGAAAATTGGAGGGAAGGAAGAGAGGCCTTTTCTCTGCAATGGGACAATATATACCTAGGCTGCTTTTGAGCGTAAAATGTATTTTTGTGTTGCCGTAAAACATAAGTGAAAGAAATGAACTCAAAATCTTAAAAAAATACCGTGGTTTTACAATTTGACAAATTTAGTATAAGAGATTTTTTATCTAATGACAATGCACGAAATCACTGACTTGGCACTGCAGAAGAAAGAGATATTCAGCAAGTAGAAAAAATAGATGATAGACCTAGTTTACGACCGTGGGAGTATGATATGATTATAAAATTCACCTTACTATAAATAATTCGTTTAGCTAATTTTGTACAGTATCTACATAATCAAAAACAATTTACAACTTTATTTTTACAAGTTTAACCAATTTTGATAATTCACAAACTTGTGATAATTTTATGGACTAGTTCAAAATAACTTACTAGGACAAAATTACTATAGCTACCTAAAATATGGTCACTTGGAATTTGTACAAAATAATTTTACATTCTATTCGGTGATCCAAAATAATTTTATTGGATGTAACTATATATTATTGGGCAAAGAACGCTGATGATTTGTAAGTTTTCACTACATCACAAAATTATTAGCAAGTACCTTATCAACCTTGACGTATAAACATCTTATAAGTCATGTTAGATAAAATGTTCTCTGTCCACTTTTATTGGTCAAAGAATGTCTCAAATGACAGTAGAACAAAATATTATTTTATTTAAATGCCATTATTGCGTGTACGAGTATGTTTGGTTTGCACTAAAATAGCGTAATTGCGAAATGGATAAAAATAGGTTGGCATAGAAAAACAGATATTGGTCAATACAACAATATTGTTGCAGCAATACAATGCACTACGACCATCAATGGTACAAATACCCAACAACTTTTAATTATTATCTGTCACTATCACCATATTTATCACTTTAGTGAATAATGAAGAATCTAACTAGACCGTCATGATAATTATTAGTTAAAACACTTCAGCCCAAATGAGCTCTTTCACTTAAGTAACAGATTATCACAAGATGGCAGTTAGTGACGCCCCAGATTCAAGAAAAGCCAATCAACGTTCTTACCCCATATAAAAGGGACGAAACCTCCTAAGCGGTCGCCATTTTGTACACTAAGAAGTTGTCCCTACGAGACCTCGTTAAGGTTCATACATATTCGACAGTTACAAATACTGCTTCATTCAAGAAAATGAGGCCATTAACCTAGGCCGTGGAAAAAGGACTACTTAATCCAAAACTAGTTATAATTCCACTTCACTGAATTACGACGGAACTGCTAATACACACTGTCCAAAAAGTTCATGACATCGGGATTTCAGCCGACAACCTATGTCTTGATGACGCGCGTGTACCACACGTACCGCATGTGTTATTGCTGTATCCTGAATCTGATCCAAAAGAAGAGTCTCCACTTGGCGGTTTAGGAGACGCCCTGGGACCTCTCCAACAAGCAATTCCAGGTAATTCTCCACCAGGCCACGCGCCTCCAGCTCCAACCGGAACAGGACCTTGTGGCCTTGCACCTACAGTTCCAACTTGAGGGTACAATCTCAGCAAGGCATCCAATAATACCCCTTCGTGAAATTCCGAAGGGTCCGGTGGATGTATATGTCGTGGCATTCTTTGATGTGCTCTACGCCTTTCTAAAGATTTGGGCCTTCGATCCAAACGTTGAGGCCTTGGCCTATGCGGCAGTGATTGCGGTCCTGGAGGTCTGGAGCAGGTCCGACAAGGTGCCGCTTCTCCAACAAGACTTAATTCATCTTCCGCAAAATGGTCGTCACTATGTAGAGAGTCGTCAGATCTGTGCGGCAGTTCTTCATATAAAGGAGCACCACAAGTATCTCCTCCACACGAATTTCCTCCCCGCCACGTTCCACCAGACCCACAAACAAATACTCGACCAGGGCAGTTCGGCCTTTTCGCTTCAACCATCTGTAAACACAAAATTATTCAAAATTAGTTTCGCAACTCCTCGTTTTGCTTTCTGGCGTCTGCTAAAAAAACTTTATTACCTCGGCATATTTGGCAAAAGTTGAAGAGATAAGACGCCCAACAAATTGTAAAGTCAATTAGAGATATCACAAATAAATAGTGTCTAGACTGGAACACAAACAGATTTACACTGGATAAACATGAAAGTTTGCGCAAAATTATTTGGGCAATTACAGCAAATTAATTAAAATACTCAGAAAACATTTTACTTTGTTTGGTCTAATCTGATTCGAAATAAGTTTACGAGACATCTGTCTATCTAAAGACGATTTACAGCACAATAGGCGTCCGTTTAATGAATGGTTTGTATAAATTAAATTAGGGAGCAAAATCTTAAAAGACGTTACGAATTTCTTGAATTCAGAATAAAGTTATTAGGTTTTGACAAAAACGGCGGGTTTTTTTTATTAAGCGTATGTGATTTTTAGAGGGTAAAATTTATTACATTTTAAAATAATAAAGATAATGGTGTTCGTATTGTAACTAATTTCCCATGGTCTATAATAGTCTATGTAAATAAATTAAGTTGAAGACTTTTTGTTTGGTCTTTTGCTTAAACTTTTTGTGTAATATACAAACAGTTAAATGTATAAAAAAACTGGTTTGCAGTTTTAGAAGTAAAGCTATTATACTTAGCTATACGGATTTTACCTAGTATAATACAAGGTTGTGGCTCTTTGTGGCCTGTAATTTTACTACAAATTATCGTCTTGTTCTTATCATTTAAATTATGAATAGAGTATTAATGTTTGAACCACAATATTTTCTTGATTCTGCTTACCTTAACTGTTATGATACGTTATGCAGTAATTACTACTATTATTGCTGTTACGCATCTTGATCAATAGCATCTCTAAATACGTTTCGATTTGAAACTATTCATGTTCATAAAATTTAAAAACACTATGCTTTTGCACATATTGTGTATATGTTTTGCTGATCATAAGAAACTGAATTTGCTCATCGCCTTAGTTATTTTTAATAGAGTGGCAAGGCGACCAAGATATGAGGTATATTGGTGAAAAGAAACACCATTGGTGGTCCATAACCGCCAAGGTCGAAGTCGAAGAGACCGAATCCTAGCCGAGAACTTCAGTGCACTTGTGACCCAGAGATGCAAGGTGATTTATCTCATAGACCTGTAATTTATATGGAACCGTTGCCTTAAAACAGCAGTACAGTAATACTAGCATATTACTGCTTGGCTGTTGAATGCAAAGGTGTGGTACTTCCCAGGCGGATTCTACAAAGCCCTACAACTACGGTTGGTATAGTAGAATCCACAAAAGAAGTAAACTTTGTAGTGTAATGGCAGGTAGTTTGTTGTGGTAGAGCTCTTTGCAGTCCGCCTGGGGAAGTACCACACTTTTGCCAGTTATTTTGCCAAGCAGAGATGTGCCAACGTTTCTGTGTTTCGGTTTGAAGGGTTTCAAGAGAAATTAATGTGCTAAGAGATAAACCACGTTATGCCTGCGGGTGACGAGCACATTGTGGTATTAGGTAATGATTTGAACTCTTCGTGTTCCAATAGCTGCATGTCACTGTACTGTGATGGGCAGACATGATACTTACCATCAGGCACATGTCCATGTCCTGCTCGTCTTGTCACTCTATACTTTAAAAAAATACTAACCTCAAGCTGTGGTTCAAGCTCTGGTCGATGTGGCAGCGGTGGTCTTCTCGGGAGGTCTTGCAGGTCTTCGTAAAGAGGTGCGGGGGGAGGGGCACGTCTAGTAGATCCGGAACCTTGCGTGGGCGCCGATGACTTTGATGGCAGAAGATTTGTCACTTTCCGCTTGTGTCTGCGAAGGAATAAAATAGAAATGAAAACAAAGCTGAGTGATTTTCGCAGCTTTATGATTTTCATATGTTACTAATAAAGAGGAACAACCACCTGTGGTCCCACTCACAACTATTTTTGACAGGTTATTCATTCATTTGACGTTCTGATGAAATCCCACTACAATACTGTCAAATTACAAAATTTTCTTTTCGTTACTAAATAATGTCATTTTTTATTAACCTAGGCCTCCCCAATTCACTCTAGTCCGGTCAAAAGCTTCCATCACCCAATCTTTTTAAACGCTCCAAGGTCGTCTTTCCAGTGCGTTGGAGGACGAGATATTAGTTAATTTAATATCTAAATTAAATTAAATAATGTCCCGTAATTAATAATACAAAAAATATTAAAGTAAGTAAAAAATTAAAGTAAGGAACAAATATGTTAGTACATTATGAATGAAAAAATTTTGAAGCTTGATTTATTTTCGATCTACAATTTAAATCATACGTGATACAAATTCCACGTGGTATTGTTGGATTATTAATAAAACATAATAAATAATCCTTGATACCTTTCTACACAATGGGTTCCGGATTATTATAAAGACATTATGCACGCATCCCTTGAAATATCCCATAAGCAGATGTTCTAATAAGTTGGAAGCAAAAAACGGCCAAAAAACGACAGGTAGCTTGCAGATAATGACTTTATTATGTTGTGATGGAGTAATCATGCGTTATAGCTTTAATAGATACCATTTAATATTCGCCAAAATGCGGTTTCGTTAAATTATGTTGGATGTTTCTGATAACACATTAATTGATCATAACATTGTATTCAACTCATGTACAGTACCTACATATATTTATAGTAGTATGTACCTATGTATATTCGTCATTTAAAATGTGTGAACTTGTGTTTCAAAATAACAAAAAAACTTGTTAAATTATTTTTCTAAAATAAACCTTTAAAAAATTAAGTAAGTAATTATCTAGAACCAAGAGTTGAAAAAATAACTTAATATGTGGACCACATAATGTGGTATAGAGAAAGATACAAAACAAGTGATTTTGGTAAATACTCATATTACAGAAAAAAGGTACCTTTTGTTCTGTAATCTGAGGGAAAATAAATAAAAGTATTTAGGTATATTAACACAATGTGGACCAACTAAGGATATTGATTTTACCCACAAACGTTTAACATATCCCACATACTATTATTATATGTATTAATCATTCAGAATTTACCGAGATATAATTGTACTGGAACAGCAATGCTTTCCGTTGTAAAGTACAATAATTATACCTGTCCTTTCTTCTTCCGGCTCCAAAAATTGCTTTCATAAGCTACTGCATTTAATTTCAAGTAACGATGAAAGAGACAACAATTGCAACGCCTGCAACTGAGTTAGGTAGGTAGGTAGACATTGAGTATTCTTTAATACAAAAAGACAAAGTGTCGCTAGACGAAATGCTCTAAACGTGAGGCAAGTCAAGACCCCTTTAACTTTATGTCTCTCGAACTTTACGTTTACGATGCGCGACTTCCTTTTATACCCTGGTCGTAGGTTAAAGAATAGTCGGGTTATCTTAGTGGCTATAAAACTACAGAGACTTTTCTAGACTGGTTCAAAATTCAACTTTAGTTAAGCTTAAAAATTTATTTTTTCCATGATTATTTTAAAAATTCACACATACACTTCCTATTGAAATTGGGTATGTCAGCCTTATTTGTGATTTACAAAAAAAATATATTTTTAAAGAGAAGAATGGATATACTGAGTGTTTTATGTGTTACAGCTTCGCGTTGAAATTACATAGATATATATAGTATTGCATAAGATGTTTGGTTTCTATAATACAAGTTTGGCTCGCTGATGTTTTGTCCCCACAAAACATCAGATTTGCCTAGCAATTTTTTTTTAAATTATTTCGTTTAACATCTATGTGTGTGTAATTTTATGTTCAGGGTCGTTTCTTCCGAATAAGGTCCACTACGAAACCCAAACAAAAAAAGTAGATCAAAATCGATTTAAGATTTGCGGAGATATCTAAAAGATATACCTACTTACTAATGAATTTAGAAAGTAAAATAATTAAAAGACAAACAAATATACGGTAATCTATCTGATATCAATATTAACTATATATTTAATGTCATAGGTATATCATACACTTATAAAAATTTTGTAATACGACAGTAAATTAATCATCGAATCGATTCTTATACTTTGATCCGTCTTAAAATAAACTATTTTTTTAAAAAATTAAACCGACTTCAACACCACAAATAGGCACTCAAAAGCGAAAATAATTTAATATAGGTAATTATTATAACCTCTACTCACTCATCCATATGAAGTCGGTGCCAGGCTAGTTAAACAGTTAGTAGATATACTATGTACGAGGTAGTAAGTAAGTAGGCATAGGTAAGTAGTATCTATCTACTACCTGTTAGATTTGGCTGGCACCGACTTCATATAGATGAGTGAGTAGAGGTTATAATAATTACCTATATTAAATTATTTTTCGCTTTTGAGTGCCTATTTGTGTGTTGAAGTCGGTTTAATTTTGTAAAAATAGTTTATTTTACTCTTTTAGTGCTAAACAAGTTTTCACTAATGCATTTACACGATTTCGTGTTGAGATCTCAATACATGAATTAAACCCAAACACTGGGTAGTTCCTGTAAACCGTTAAGAAATTCCCTTGACTGTCCTTTATCTTCATCATCAGACCACTAATGACAGTCACAACCCATCTATGTAAAAAGTTCTCATCAATACAAATTCATCGAGCCCAAACACAAGGTAACTACTATGTACCGTCGAGGAGTTCCCTCGACCGTCTTCCCGTTCCCTCATCAGATCGACTCCAGACCATCTTTAAACTATACTGCTTTAAAATGCTCAAGCAAAAACTTAACTAACGCACTAGTCATCTTTACAATTTTCCAAAGTTATCCTCGATTTCTCTAGGATACCATCATCAGATCCTGGTTTCCTTATCATGGTACCACCCTGGGAATATCTCCTTTACAACAAAAAAAGAATCATCAAAATCGGTTCATAAACGACGAAGTTATCCGCGAACACACATAAAAAAAGAACATACATACGGTCGAATTGAGAAACCTCCTTTTTTGAAGTCGGTTAAAAAAGCAAAGTTTTTATTTTATATGCATGGTACGCGATAGCTAATTGTTAATTGATTTTGATAATCCTTTTTTTTTTTTTGGCATAAAATACTTTAAAGATGATTCCATACTCAATTTATCGAAATCAGTGTGTCGATCAGGTGATTTTTGAAATATCAACAAAAAAACTAAAATTTGCCTTAATCTATCGAGACGACGTAGTCATACAAATATGAATTTATAGGGTTTTAATTCGGTTTGGTTTTTAGAACTAAAATTGTTGGTATTGTACACTAAATTTTAACGACACTTATATAAAAGCTTAAAAATAACACCGAATGAATGAAACTTCTCCAATCTAAGTTCTTTTAATATTAACCTCACATAAAAGACACGTAGGCGAAAGAATGAGATATTTAAACTGCGAAGTATAATTTAAACTGTGGTTCCGACGATGAAGCTCCGACCACCCACTTGTGACCTTATGTCTTAGCGGATGCGGGGTGTGATGCGGTCGGCGTGAATTGGTCGGTGTGAACAGTTGGCGGATCGATGAGGAGCCAGTAAGTGGCTTTTGTTTCGGAGATCGGTTTATGGAGCATGCCTTTGACAATGTATTAAGTAAGGTAGATTCAAGTGTAATTGAACTATTTTCTATTGATATAATTATTTTTTTTAAATATAAAAAAAAACCTAACAGGTAATTTACGAACTAAGTATAAGTATATTTAATTTCATTTGGACTCAAGTTGAGTTTATAAATTTGGCAAAATCAAAGATGGATTTTTGTAATTTAATAATTCAGGTATTATTATCTTTTATCGCTAAATATGTTTCTGGTGTAACGTTATGGTGCTATGCAATCTTTGAAATATAAAGCGCATAATAAAAATTCACACCACCACTACAATCCAATTCACCTAAATCTTAGTATACGCTTCATACACACCAATTCTGGTTTCTTATCTATTATCTCATTTTTTAAAGATAACCAATTCTTTATTTCCCCTAATTTCGTCTAATAAAATCAAACTTTAATCCGTTAAGGATAAACCTCTTAATCCGTCGACGAGTAGTATTCGACTTACGATCTTTTCTATTTTAGTGTTGGGAAAAACTTTCTGTCTCTTGTCGATAAAAGTAATAAGATAAATCAAGTTAATTCTGAGTGACGGGTGCCACAAAACTTTCCTTGTAAATACTAATAATTTGATTTGGTATCGAGATTGGGAAGCAGTCGATATGGTAGGGAAAATAAATTAATGGGCATAATTTTTCTTTATTTATCCGAGTCGCGGCGGTCCGATCGTTTCTCGCTTTTATCTTGGAATCGATTAATAAATTATGACGTACTTTATAGATTCAATTAATTATAGAAACAAGTAGTTGGAGAGGAAACACGGGAGAATTTGTTGGAATTAGGCGTAGTTATAAAGTATCACAATTTGTAGGTATTTAAATTTTATGTATGAATACATTTCTAAGATTGTAGTGATTCTGGAAACCAAGTCACATATCTGTAAATTAGAAAATATTGAATGTGAACAAAAACGATACAACATAAATTTGAAATAAATTTGGACAGGTTATCCCTTTTTCCATTCTGTTGTCAATTTAATGTGATTTTTATAGGATCATGAGAGATTTGTAGTGGTAGGGTTCTTTGCAGAGAAGTACCACACCTTTGGAAGTTATTCTGCCGCCATCCAGTATTGTGGAAGCATAACTGTGTTTCGGTTTGAAGGGTAATGCTTCCAGATAACTGGAGTAAGAGATAAATCACCTTTTATAACCGGGTGACGAGCGCAGTGTGGTGCTAGATATTGACTTAGACTCTTCATATTCCAATAGCAGCGTGTTACTGCGCTGTTATGGGCAGATATGTTGCTTACCATCAGGCACATTTTCTGCTCGTCTTGTCAATATATCTGTATAAAACAAGATTTGACCCGATTTATAACCTGGTTGTGCTTTTGTTAAAATAAATTAAAATTGTGTTTGTTTGTTGTATCCACGTTACTAGTGAATCGGTTTAAAAAGGTAAGCGAACTTAGTCACTAGATAATAGCAGTCCAATTGGAAGGCCTATTATTTAACCAATATTTAAAAAAACATGAATATTTTTTTGTAAATTATTTTGTTAAGTGTTACAGAGATTAATAAATATTTTCTCCACTGTTTGTGTAATATTTGTAAATTGAATTAAGTAAGTCCATATTTATAAACAAATACCAAATAACACTACAATGGTTTTGTAATCAGCAGTACAAAAAAATATATTAACAACAGTGTTCTACCAATATTATACATGTGCAAGTATGTGTGTTGCATAATCATAAGAGAACGGCTGAGTGAAGCGCGTTGAAGTTTAAAACAAAATGAGATTACCTATGCCTTTAATGGCACATAGGGTTTTTATTACCGTTTAAGATTTTGTGAAGATTACGGAACGGAAATTACGCAGATGAAACCGTTACGAAACATATAAATTTAAAAATTAATAAATAAAATTTGGAAAAAGAAAAGTACAATTAAGATATTCGCTTTAATTTTGTTTATTACTTTTTATAATCTAGCACCTGACAAAAGGACCTGAGTTTGAAATGCTAATACCACAACAAAATATATTAGTTTAATATCACAAGCAGGCTGGACACGTTTCAAAGTAGCAGCGGTGTCATAAGAAGATAAGTAGCGTTATTCTCGTCCCTGGCGACTTATGGTTCCTGGCAATATATCCAAAACAATATTATGGACTACGTTAGTGCGATAATTCTATTAAATGCGAAAGTTTCAATGATTAAATGTTTGGGTGTTTGTAGCTCAATCAAGTTACCTAAATAGATCGGGTTGAAATTTGAAACATAATTAGATTTATAACTTCCCTTTTGACGTGACAACGTCTTATAAATTGGTTTGCCGGGTGACACTTCAAGAAACTGCGTTACGCTCCGCTCACGTTATGCGCTCACAACGAGAGCGAGTGAGAGGCACGCGTCCCTTCCACTCGGGCATGGTTAGCCCGCCTAAGAGCGAGAGAGACAGACATAAAAAGTGAAAAGAACGCGTCCCTTCCGTAAAATTATTTTACCACTCAAAGTCGTTGTCACGTAAAACTTTCGCCCGTATACCGACTTTACAGGCAACCAATTTTTTTTTTCTTTTTTCACATCATATCTCTATCTCATCCTATGGTTCCCTGGATAAAAAAATCTCAGTGCCCGTGACTAGTTTATTTTAGACTTTGTAAGGTTTGTCTTCTTAAGTGCATTAAAACGTTTTATTTTTATAGTTAAGAGTAACGAGACGAGTAGGAAATGTCACTGATGGTAGGGAACATGTCTACTCATAACAGCACAGGGCCAGACTGCTATTTGAACATGAAGAGTCCAAATCATTACCTATCACTGCGCTGCACTCGTCACAGAGACATATACAATGTTTTATCTATATACCCTGTAATTTCTCTGGAAACATTGCCCTTCAAACCGGAATACAGTTATAGTTATAAATCCATAGTCAGTTGCATAAAAGGTCAAAGCGTCCTTACTGTCGAAATATTAGAACAGTGTCGAATTACTTATCGATACTTAGTTCTCACTAATTACTCGCGTGTCACTAATGAGTAGGGACACGCATAGAGATTGACTGACGTATATCGATATAGCATTCGATGTTTTACGTGTTACAAATTAGGACACGGTGAAGTGAACTCAGTGCGGTGTGTAACACTTTTTTGTGTGTTGCACTTGATAATGTTTGACTTGTGTGGTTGAATTGGAGCATAAATTGATATAAAACATCATAACCTTTATGGAATTAAATTTTAATTTCAGTTAATGAATACTACTATTTACGTATTTTTTTATTATAGAGTGACGAGACAAGCAAGATATATGTGCCTGATGATAAGCAACATGTTTGCCCATAACAGCACAGTGGCACGCAGCTATTGGTACACGAAGAGGTCAAATCATTACTTAGCACTGCACTCGTTACTTATTTTATCTTTATGCCCTGTATGCCCTATAGTTTAACTGGAAATATTACCCTTCAAACCAGCACACAGCGAGTTTTCACATTACTGCTTGGCGGTAGAATAACTGGCAATGGTGTGGTATTTTCCCAGGCGAACCCTTCAAGACCACCACATAATCCTACCACCACAATTGCTTCGATAATAATAATCTACTAGCTGTACGCTGCCACGCTTCGCTGTGGCACATTGTGATGCAAAAAATTAGATAAAACAATCCTTGATGCGGATTATACATCATTGTAAAATTTCAGCTCGATTGATGCAGAACTTTTTGAGATTTTGAAGCGTACACAAACCAACATAACATTTTTATATATAGAGATGTTTTATCAATGGTTCTCATACTTATGAATTTCAATTTAAATCTCGTAGAATTTTTGTTAGAACCCTATTTCCGTTACTCGTAGCGTAACGTATGTTCTTAATTGTAAAGTATTTATTACTATTTAAATGATATCTATATGTAGCATTGTAAATAGTCCGACCTTATAAGGCAATCTATGTTATTACCGCGTATAAAAATAGATAAACAAGACAATGAAAACCAAAAATAGACCGCAAATAAAATCTCAAACAACAAAGTCACCACATGACAAGTCGAACACTTCCTGCGAAGGAGGTGGTCTAATTAGTGTTACAACACCAATAACAATACAAGTCAGTGAACACACCTTATGTGGCGCCTCTGAGAATTTTACCGCATTACGTATCATGATGTCGATAAGCAACTTTGTTTCTTTTGCCGTATAAAGTGCCCTGTTAGACTTATCTGGATTGATTTTCTTCAATTAATTTTTTATTAATTTATTTACTGATCATTTCTTTAAATCTTCCAAAACTGACAGGTTATTCCTGAAAATTGGATTAATTAGATATTTTAATTAAAATTTAGAATAACTATAAATGTGGATTGATGAAAGCTTCAGTTACCAACAGGAAAAAAAAATCTAAGGATATGAATAAATGGAGTCATTGAAGTGTAACACTAATTGTAACTAACGAAATTCTGTAAAATTGTTTTTGTACGTTAATACATTTAGTAATGAACTGGTAACAATAAAAACTTCTTTATGATGGGAAAAGATAAAATTTAAGTCACCATCTGATTGGCAAAATTAAAGTAAGAAAATGCGCAATTTTTATATTATGAGAAAAAAAACGAAAAATAATTTCAATTGAGCACAAGCCGAGTGGCCCCCTTATTTTAAGGCCAGGTAGTTCTGTCAAATTAGGCATTTAACGCTGTCTTGTTCTCGCGACCGTCACCGGCCGCGGAATCGGTGCCACAGTGCAGAAATAACATTAAAATATTGGACTATGTAATTTAAACTCATATTTTGTTCAAGATTTGTTTATACTAGTGATAACAATTTTGAGAATTGTTAAGTGATAAGAGTTTTTTTGATATATAAACGAAGAAATACTAAATTTATCTAAACTCGTAGATATACAAAACTCAACCTTTTCTTTTTGGTCACACTATAAGTTGAGAACGGCTTTTCCAATTTCATGCATTTTTTTTAAATTTTTCCTAATAATTCACAAGTTCGTCAAAAATTTAAAAAAATGTGCCGACACGTAATGAAAGGCCAGTAAAAATAGAAGGTTTTTTGGTCAACTTTGCACTAAATTTCTAATCCAATTTTTTTCTATGAGGTAAAGATCACTTATCGCCGATATTTTGGAAACTATATATTTTGACAATAATTGTAGAAAATAAAATTTTGCATCTTTTGTTGCTAGTTAACTTTTTTTGTAAAACTTACCGTTTATGATTTATAACCCATTTAATGATACGATTGCGATGATGCCGATAATAGTGGATGAAAGTGATGTGGTCTACGATGGAACTTGTTTCTCTAATAGAAACAACCACAGTGTACCTCGTAACCCCAAGGTTCGAACCTTCGACAAAAACCCACTCTGGCAATGCGTTTCACAGCTTAGTTGTTCTTATTACAAAAGTGGAGACCAAACTCTTCGTTCAACTCTTCAATCATGATGATGAACGGTGCTGTTTATTCGAGCAACGAGCAAAATGATAGAATAACTTTAATTTAAAAACCCCGACTACAAAAAAATCTACACGTAAAAAAATATTACCTACTATCTATGGACACTTTGGCGAGTCAGACTAGTCTTAGAATATCTTAGTTACCACAATCCATCCAGCCGTTTGGAAGATATGTGGAAATAAAAGATACGCGCGAAAAACATAACCCTTCTTCTATTCCGGTAAAAAGGGACATGTTTATGCTACTGGGAACAGAATTCACATATTATTTTTACATTGTTATCATCAAATTTGACATAATAAATCGTAATCGGTAAGTTCGAAAAAAAAGTTTACTGGCAACAAAAGATGAGAAATTTTATTTTCTACAATAATAATAGGCTTTATAACTTTTTCAGAATATCGGCCAAAAACGTTTTTTCGAGTTGGCGCTTGAAGCTCCACCTGGATTTGTTATTATTTTGTGATTTTATGCTCAGGAAATGATTCTAAACCTTATATAAAAAATACGAATCGGAAATTTTGTGCAGAGTTAAATTCTACGAGTAATTTTACTGCCTAAAAGGCTTCTTATCAAATTGGGTCGAGAAAAAAAAAAAGAAAAAACAATAAATTTTGGTGGTGTCACAAACTTGGAAAAGAAATTATATAGTGAATAACAGATACTTTTAAAACTTTTATGAGATTTTTTAAGATGGATCTAGATAATTTTGAATCATAAAGTTTGGGTTATCTTTGATATGATCTTTCATTTTTGGAATTTTAAATGACGTTTATTCAAATTTCTGTTTTTGGTCTTTATGGAGATTCTTTCAAGTAAGTAATTAGTTTTTTTTATAAATAGATTAAAATGATAACAAAACTTTGATAGGGTTCGCGGGCTTCTGTTTATGATGCGTACATCCCATTTTTCATCAGTATTAATAAAATTAATTATCAAAACATCGCTTTTTTATCAGATTGTTAAAAAATCCTAATAATATGATAAACGCGAAAATTTGTGAGAAGTAAGTTTGTGTGGATGTATGTTTGTTACTATTTTATGCAAAACCACTGAAGTGATCAGGATGAAATTTGGTAAATAGGTAGATAGTGGTCTGAAATACTACATAAGCTTTCTTTCTATTCCGAGAAAATTACGAGATTGGGAACTACGCCGGTAAAACCCCGAGATGCTGTTGGTTCCTAATACAGACAAAATAATGGTTCAAAGAACTTGCAAGCATTCAATATGGCTAAAAGTATTTTTTCACTAAAACAATCGCACCTAAAATCATCCAGTCGCGCGAGTCGCGTGTTGCTTTGCGATTGCATACGATACATGATAATTTATATGGCAGTATCATGGCTGCGGCATTATCTAATACATTTGTAAAAAATATGAAAAGCTTTGTTACTTTTTAGTAAAACTCCGATTTCAGTTTGAGAGGTCGTAAGTTAGAAGAGCTTCTAACTTACGAGCTCTCAAATTATAAAATTGGTCCATCTCCACTGAAGCTAAAGATAAATCCTACTAATACTATAAATGTCAACGTTGGGATGTTTGTTGCTCAATCACGTCGTAACATATGAACTCTTAATTATAATCTGGAAGAACACATAGGTTTTTATCCCGGGTAAATAACGAACGAGAACTACACAGGCGAAACCGCAGGGCGATTATAGTATTTTACATGTTCTTTAAAATTTTAAATTCATACATTTCTGTTCAACATATTTCCCAATATTTCGACAAAATCTCGTTCCGCATTTTGATCCCGTTATAAGATCATATCATCAATATTTGCTTACTAAAGTTTGTAATGAACTTGGCTCGGAGGGTAAATGTAACATTTATTTGACTAATTGATTCTAACTTTCAAACCGGTTCCCGTAAACAGGGACTTAAATTTCAGTTTGGAACTGTGATAGGGTCCTTTAATCAATTTGTACTGGATTACGGGTAGTGATGTTCCGGATTCGTTTACCGAATGCGAAGTTCAACACCTGAAACCTTATATCACGGAGCTTCGGAAACATTTTACATATTTAGTAGGGGTATGACTCTTTTCATAGTGGAGGAAGTACCTAAAATGTGTATATGTAAATTATTCTAGGTATTCTACCGCCAAGCAGTAATGTGCAAACGTCACTGTGTTCCGGTTTGAAGGTCGACGTTTCCAGAGAAATTACAGGGCATTTAGACAAAAAATAATTTATTAATGTTTGTCATTTTTATGTATCTGGGTGAAAAGCGTAATGTAGGTAGTGCTAGGTAGGTACCATGCTCCTCATATTCCAATGGCTTTTAGCACTACTTAGGCCCAGCGAGCAACACGGTAGGGAGTAGGCATACACAACGTTTCCCCTCTGTCAAAGTACAAGTCCGCGTGGACCATGGAGTTTGATAATATACTGTGGCGTGAGGACGGGGCTAGATTTGTGAATGGTGCTTTATTTTTTATGTGTTAGAGATTTGGCTGTGTGAGTATGATCGGCAATGGATCGGTACAGGTATGTTTTGTATGTAATAGTGCGGCTTTGCGCTAGTGTGCAACTTTCCCCTCCCGCAAGAAATGACAGAGAGATTTGCACAATATTTTTTAGCTATACTCTCTTCCGTGCTTGCGCGGAAGATCGAGTTGCTCGATGCTTTGGCCACACAATTATAATAATATTAGTATTTCAAATTTTAGCTTAAGATTTACGGTGACATTGTTGGAATATATGTGCAAGCATAGCTATAGGAATTGACAGTTTCTACCCATGGGATATTTTTTTTAAATAATAGCTTATAGTTTCCCCATAAAACAGAAATACGTTCAAAATAATATTTCAGTGAAAATTGCACATCCCTCATTATTGTTCATCATTCAATTTAATTTAATAAAATACAAGAAAAACATCATAGACGTTTTGAAATCAAATCAATATTTGTTAGAAATAAATAAATCAAGCTACCAATTTATTCGAAATAAATTAAACAATAATGATCGAATCTTTTTAGAAGTACTGTAATTTATAAGAGTTACAATGCAAAATCGAAACCGAAACTATTACATACAAAAATCAGTACGCCGATCCTTTCACCATTTCCCGTCACTATCTAAGACCTTCCTAAATTAGGGTCTGCAGTATACTCTCAAAGTTAGTAATTGAAATACATATTTACGAGAAAATTTGGATTATACATGAAATATGTCATCAAACAGATATCTATTTAGCCAATCTGTAGCACAAGACTAGCAGTCTGCTAATAACATTTATATCAGTTTAACGCGGTGAGGTGATAGCTTAGTTGGTAGTAAAGCCGTGGGTCGTGGTTTCGATCCTCACCCAGTGCAAATATTTTTGTGATGAATACAAATATTTTTAATGTGCCTCGGTATTTTCTATGTAATATTAAGTACTTATTAGAATATATACATCTATCTGGTTCCCATAGAACAAGCTTTGCATCGTTAGAGGCTGTTGTGTGTCAAATATCCGCCAATATTTATTTATTTGGCTAACCATACTATCCTACATGAGTAAATAACCTGGTGTCCGAAGTATCTTTTTTCAATAATTATAAAGTCAACACGTTAAGTTTATTGTTCTTCAGTTTAAATTACATCAAACAAAATCAGGCAAAACACAATATTTCTTTATTTCTAAACAAACTCATTTTCATAAAACAAACATAAAATGTTAATTAATTTTTGATCTCTTAATTACGTGTATATCGTAAGATTTAAGCTAAAAATAAGATTGCTCATTTATTATCGTTATTATGAAGGTGTAAGACACCACAGTTCGTCACGTCAGGTATCACGCAAGTAATTTAATCCTCTTTTGTTGGGTTTGGAACCCTTCGTCAGTCGGACGCCTCGAGGCGAAGGTATTTTGACACCTTATGCTGCCTAATTACGAATTGGATATAAGATATTGGAAACTGATAGAAAATATTAATAAAACTTTTTTGTAGGTATCATTATCGTCATCAACAGCCCACTAAATGTTCCCACTGCTGGGACCTTCGGACCTTCTCTCGCAAGGAGAGAGTTAAGGCCATATTCCAGTAAAACTAAAAAACTGTATGATACTTTCGTTTTGTCAAAAGTTATGCATTAATTAACTACTCGAGTTTTTCTCTCTCTGCCACACGATGGACCCGGCACCCGCACGGTGAATCCATGGAATGCTAAGAAGATCGTCTCTCTTAAGGGCGTGTGGGCCGTAATTTTGAATTTTTAAAACAACTTTAAGACCTTTAAAATAGTGTATTAAACTCTGAAAAAAATATATGTAATAGTTAAGGATCTAATCTAGTGCAATTCGCAGTCAGTAACACGATTTAATGAACTTTACTTGATAGAAAAAAATCCCAAAGTTACCCCTTTTCAAAAGGTTTTTTCAAGTTTATGACTAAACTAATGAATTTTTTTACTAAATTTTTATACTCAACGAAAGCCACTAAAAAGTTATAGATGCATTCGCAGAGTTTGACTTGATAAAAAGTATCTGTTATTCACTATGCTATACATTACGCTTTTCACCCAGATACATAAAAATGACAAACATTAATAAATTATTTTTTGTCTAAATGCCCTGTAATTTCTCTGGAAACGTCGACCTTCAAACCGGAACACAGTGACGTTTGCACATTACTGCTTGGCGGTAGAATACCTAGAATAATTTACATATACACATTTTAGGTACTTCCTCCACTATGAAAAGAGTCATACCCCTACTAAATATGTAAAATGTTTCCGAAGCTCCGTGATATAAGGTTTCAGGTGTTGAACTTCGCATTCGGTAAACGAATCCGGAACATCACTACCCGTAATCCAGTACAAATTGATTAAAGGACCCTATCACAGTTCCAAACTGAAATTTAAGTCCCTGTTTACGGGAACCGGTTTGAAAGTTAGAATCAATTAGTCAAATAAATGTTACATTTACCCTCCGAGCCAAGTTCATTACAAACTTTAGTAAGCAAATATTGATGATATGATCTTATAACGGGATCAAAATGCGGAACGAGATTTTGTCGAAATATTGGGAAATATGTTGAACAGAAATGTATGAATTTAAAATTTTAAAGAACATGTAAAATACTATAATCGCCCTGCGGTTTCGCCTGTGTAGTTCTCGTTCGTTATTTACCCGGGATAAAAACCTATGTGTTCTTCCAGATTATAATTAAGAGTTCATATGTTACGACGTGATTGAGCAACAAACATCCCAACGTTGACATTTATAGTATTAGTAGGATTTATCTTTAGCTTCAGTGGAGATGGACCAATTTTATAATTTGAGAGCTCGTAAGTTAGAAGCTCTTCTAACTTACGACCTCTCAAACTGAAATCGGAGTTTACTAAAAGTAACAAAGCTTTTCATATTTTTTTTTACAAATGTATTAGATAATGCCGCAGCCATGATACTGCCATATAAATTATCATGTATCGTATGCAATCGCAAAGCAACACGCGACTCGCGCGACTGGATGATTTTAGGTGCGATTGTTTTAGTGAAAAAATACTTTTAGCCATATTGAATGCTTGCAAGTTCTTTGAACCATTATTTTGTCTGTATTAGGAACCAACAGCATCTCGGGGTTTTACCGGCGTAGTTCCCAATCTCGTAATTTTCTCGGAATAGAAAGAAAGCTTATGTAGTATTTCAGACCACTATCTACCTATTTACCAAATTTCATCCTGATCACTTCAGTGGTTTTGCATAAAATAGTAACAAACATACATCCACACAAACTTACTTCTCACAAATTTTCGCGTTTATCATATTATTAGGATTTTTTAACAATCTGATAAAAAAGCGATGTTTTGATAATTAATTTTATTAATACTGATTAAAAATGGGATGTACGCATCATAAACAGAAGCCCGCGAATCCCTATCAAAGTTTTGTTATCATTTTAATCTATTTATAAAAAAAAACTAATTACTTACTTGAAAGAATCTCCATAAAGACCAAAAAAACAGAAATTTGAATAAACGTCATTTAAAATTCCAAAAATGAAAGATCATATCAAAGATAACCCAAACTTTATGATTCAAAATTATCTAGATCCATCTTAAAAAATCTCATAAAAGTTTTAAAAGAAAATAAACTTGTCAGACCAAAACCGGCCAAGTTTTAAGAGTGTGCCATGTTATTTTTCGAGCCGCACGGGGTAGTGTCTGGACAAAACTGATAGCGTAGTGGGGAAAAATGTTAGTTTCAGATTTTGACCGACTTTACTCAGAAGTTGGTGCTATGTATTTGAAGTCATCATAGCTATTATATCCAGTCTGTGAAGTTTCACAGGTAGAGTGAATCTAAGTTTTTCAACTTCGCGGCAAAACCCATTTACTAGTTAAAGGCAAGTTTTCAGAAAATATGAACATGTTACACAGATGTCTGTAGAATAATGATTCAGACAATATTTATTTAAAAAAAATGGGTGCGTGTACTTATGTACGCGCGCGAGAGGTTATACTTCTTTTATTTTATTAAATTTATCGCCACCGAAAATTTATCCAATATATAACATTCAAATACTGGCAATACATTGTCCAATCTTTCAATCATTTATTTGATTCTTGAGCTGAGCCAGCTGAGCAAAGTTGACAGAGAAGAGCGGCAACAGCGCGTTACCCGCGTATGTCACGAGCTGGCAACGTCGCGCGTCTTCGCCGTATAATTACTATTATGTATTCTATGCCTAGTAGCGGCAACCGTACGACACTATCTGTGTTCACTCACACACATTGACATAAATGAACAAAAAATTCGATGTTATTTCTACTATTAATCTACAATTTTCTTCAACTTAATATGAAATACCGCAAATAAAGACCAATTTAAATGCCAACTATAGTCATTTCAGTGTAAAATTATACTCTCGTCGCCCATGAATGGTCAAATAGATTAGTATGAAAATCGAACCACCTTAAGCAGACAACTTCATACTGTTAATTTTGTGTCACAGGTGCGCGCGCATCTTTAAATTTCACTCTCATCATTTTTTCATAACGCGCCTAAAGAAGTATAACTTCAAAAAATTTATTTGATAATTAGCAGCGCCCCATGGTTTTACTAGCTTAGCTATGGTCCGGGTATATACCCATATAAATACCCACGTCAAAAAGTACCTGTAAGTGCTATTTTAGACAATACTTCATATCTATTTACTATTTCTTTTATTTTTTCTTTCCGTTTCTTTTTTCATTAACTGACGTGTAAATTGTACATTTATGATTAAAGAACTTTGACTCTGATAACTGTCTGAAACTTGCGTCATGTATTATAAACACAACTCAAAAAATTTGTGTTCTCTATTTTATAATTCAAATTTATATGATAACTATTATAGCTTCACATTCACATTGGCACAAAACCCTGTAACGTAATTCGCTTCCACTGAACAAGGTAATCAAGAGACTGTTCTAACTACTGTTTCCTATTGACTAAAATGGTATTATGACCAACGGTGCAAAGGAAATTGTGTCATGATAGTATCGAAACAGAATTTCAATAGGTTCCAATTTCGTCACCAATAGTTGCAGATTTCGAGGAACATGGCAGTTTAAGGCCCAATTTAACCATAATAAAACTCTAGAACTCTAAATAATTTCAAGAATCACAGTTTTATAAATTAGTCTTATGCGGTTGTAACTCGTGGCCTAACAAACACTAAACGTAATGTGCTAAATTCATCTTGTTCCGGTTCGAAGGGCCATGTTTCCAGAGAAATTACAGAGCATATAAATAAGCTATGTTGACAAGTACAGTGCAGCGCTAGGTAATGATTTGGGATCTGTAAAATTGTACAAAAATATTTCAAGTTTCAAAAGCTCTGTGACACTGTGTAATCATGTGCAGGCGGTTTGCTTAATCAGACACATATTCTGCTTGTTTGGCCAACCTATACAATTAAAAACATCAAGGACTCCAAGGACAAGGAGAACTTCGTAGACACTGCAAAGAGTCCTGTAAAGAATTACTGAGGGTCGTGATCTCTCTTGAGCACCTTTTCTCTGATTATCGACCGCCACTGGTGACGATCTGCGGCGGTGTGTCCTAAAACCTAATACTACAAAAACTCTTGGAAAAATCGGGAGTTCTTACCTCTGGGTCACTTGATAATGTTTTTCTAAAATAAATCCCTTAAAAATTTGTTTAGAATTCTTACACTTACAAATTTTCCAAGCTGCAGCAGTCTGTAAGTAGAGAATAGTCTCATTTCTTATTTAACTTTTTTGTTTATTAATATTTTTAGTTTTCACTGTATACACTAGCATAGTGTCAGGTTGGTCGTTCACCTTCGTCAAAAACTACTGTAAGCCAAAATAAGAAATTATTTAGCTCATTCCCTCAAACAGCAGCTCCTTGAAAGCTAGTTTGAAACATTGTTATTGAATCGGTCCTCGAACCCCAGAGACAGATCATCACATAATCTAGGCACGATCCATCTCCTAGTTCGTGTTCTTTAGGTAATTCGGGTGATGAATGGGTCAAGATATACCATTCTAATCAGTCAGAGAGGTCAGCATTATGGAAAAAATGGGACACCATTTATGTTTTATCAAATTATAAAAAATCGACAAAGATATACCTAGATCATCAAATTTCCGAAGTTTGAGAGGTTGTGACGTCACGTCTTAGTAAAAATCGTACAATGAAGTTACGTCATTTGAAACTTCTAATTTCTAATCACTGTACCTTCTTCTTTTTTATTTGTGAAAAACAGAAAACAAGAACAAAATTAAAAAATTCGACTAACCCCCGACTACCTCAGATTTGTTATCCGTACAACATTCTACTAGTCAAGCCCTTTCATTTGATACCCATATTAAGGGAGTTGTGAAAAAAGAAATGTATTTGATATCCATATTGCGGTAGTAGTGAAAAAAATATTATAATTCGCCATTTTGTGGTGGCGACCATCTTGGATTTGATTTTTTTTATAGTGTATAGTATTTTACTAGTCAAGCCCTTTCATTTGATACCCATATTGAGGTAGGTTGTGAAGTAATATTTTATCCACCATTTTGAATCTATATTAACCAATCATAGCTAAAAACATCCGCACGGATATTAACATTCAAATAAAGAAAACTGCATCGAAATCGGCCCCTCCGTTTGAGCTCTACGGTGCCACAGACAGACACACACACACACACACAGAGACAGACAGACAGACAGACAGACAGACAGACATCGACGTCAAACTTATAACACCCCTTTTTTTGGTCGGGGGTTAAAAAGACATACAATACTTTTTAAGAATCTAATTGACAGACTAATTAGTTGTTTTTAGTCGTCATGCGTATTCTTATGCCTAAATAACGTATTAAGTCTTGGCTTAGTCGCTAGTTAAGTTGACCCTTAGCCGTGGCAGTATACAAAGTTTCATTCCTAACAATGTACTTGCTAATGCTATCTTAATATATCTATCTCTATCTAATCTATACTTGATTCTATTTATGGGGTAACGTGGAGAACGTCTTTATTAAGCTTCTATTGTCTCTCTCTAATTATGGTAAAGGAATTGAACGCTGATTTTCGAATGCAACGGCTTATTATCCAAGATCTGCATACAATGAATATTTGCATAATATCTTCATTCGTTTGGTTCGAACTGATTTGAATAGTCGATGCCAGAGGCGGTGGTAGGATTGGGGGCAAAATTAGTAAAATCTTAAACCATTTAACCATTTGCAAGAACTTTACGAGAGATTTAGATAAATCTGTATGAAGACATATTTTTTTAAAATTGATATTTGTAAGAATAGGTAAATATGAGTATGTTTAGTGTGTTGTTTACACAATAGAATTAATGTTTTTACTTTCATATTTTATAAATTGTACCTACATATATTATGTTTTGTATTTACCAATAACGAATTCGACTTTGCTTTGTTGATGCAAAAAATATGATTAATTAATACACTAATAAATTGATGCAACTCCATAAATTAAGTAATCTATAAATTTTTTAAATAGTTATTCTCATTGAAAATGTATTTTGTTATGGGAAATAAAATTGACTCAAACCCCAAAATTATTGCATTTGTACTTTAGTTATGTCCATTTACAGTAATAACTGAAAATATACCTAACTCTAGTGTCAAAAAATTTAACTTTTTTTTTGTACTTACATATTGGCATAATAATTTATCAAAACCAATATCAACTGCTTATAATTGTTATGTAAGAATATTTTTCAATCTGAAACAGATTTTTAATGGCTTTTATAAAATAATATGTACCCTACGGCCCCATTCCTGAATCCGTCTCTGACCTGTTCACGCATGGCGGATTTGCTATGTCGACATAATGCAGGTAACTTTGTTGAGCTGAAAACAGACTACCATTTAAGGGACAGCATATAAAAAAACGGCATGACCAGCACACTTTATTCCCAAGCACTGCTGGGGCTTAGGATCTTCTTTCCCACAGATAGAGTCAAGGTATAATCGAACACGCTGATCAAGTATCGGTTGGCAGACGATCCACGTTTTTGAAAAATAGCTTTCCGAAAATAAAAATTTCTTTTTCCTCTCGACGTTTGCCGTCACAGTAAAGCTTACTTTTATTACGAATTTTACTCGTATTATAAAGCAAAAAATTCGTAAGTATTCATAAAATTCATTAAAAGCGTTTAATGCTTTTAAAATTTTTAGATCTTATAATTCTATTTAACTCTCTGCCCTTGTGAAAAACTTGGTCTCTTCAAACAAAAGACTTCGTAAATAGTGCATTGTTCTACCCGACGGAACGTAAGAGGCCCCGCAGAAAGCTGAAGGGCCCCCAACTTGGGCCCAAGTTTGTGTAGATTTTTAAGTGCTAGCCTGGTTTCTAGAGCTCTTCTAGTCAGACTTTAGGGATGTTTTTAACATACGTTAAAACATACAATTATACAGATTTGAAAAGGAAATGAAGTGCAAAATGATGATGTAAAATGATTGCTTATTTTTTGTTAATTATAACAAAACGAAACGAGTAAGTGTAAGAATTTTAAACAAAAGTTTGGGTAATTTAATGAAACAATAATTACGTTTATTAAAATTAACCTTCACTTGCTTAATAATAATCGTTTTTTAACTGACGTCAAGTTATAACAATAATCTAGAAAACAAAATGCTACTCAATCAATATCTATTTGGCTGTGAAACATACCGCAAATTGATGAATGAAATAATTGGAAATATTTTTAATGTTAGGATTTTGCCAGATCAACTATTTTTTGTGTCTTTCCGTTTACAACTTGGCATGGCTATATTGTAGATGAAAAGTGAGATATGACGAGATGACGTTGGTCCTCATAAGCACCTCAATTATTGGCATTTACTAGCTTAGAAATCCTAACCTAAGATAGAAAGGAAAAGAAATAATAAAAAAATGGGTGCGTGTACTTATGTACGCGCGTGAGAAGTTATACTTCTTTTATTTAATTAAATTTATCGCCACCGAAAATTTATCCAATATATAACATTCAAATACTGGCAATACATTGTCCAATCTTTCAATAATTTATTTGATTCTTGAGCTGAGCCAGCTGAGCAAAGTTGACAGAGAAGAGCGGCAACAGCGCGTTACCCGCGTATGTCACGAGCTGGCAACGTCGCGCGTCTTCGCGTCTGAATGGTCAAATAGATTAGTATGAAAATCGAACCACCTTAAGCAGACAACTTCATACTGTTAATTTTGTGTCACAGGTGCGCGCGCATCTTTAAATTTCACTCTCATCATTTTTTCATAACGCGCCTAAAGAAGTATAACTTCAATAATATGATTCTTTATTACATCCACAAATTTACACAAGAAATCTTAGAACTAAGTAAAACGATAACAATTTATGCAAAGCAAATTAGGAAATAAATTATAAAGAGAGCTTATGAATAGACTAATAGTAGTAGAAATCAGATAAAAAGAAATCAGTAGAAAGCAAATGGGAAGGCCTTTGCTCAGCATTTGGAGATTTCAGGAAAAAAATGTGTTAGTACAGAAATAAAAACAAAAACTGACTTTTCCAATTATTTTCTCAACGTATGCGCATGCGAGTTAAAAAACGTAATAAATATTTACGTAAATTTAAAATCAGTGCAGAAATTTATAAATTTTATGACTAATTTATCGTTAATACCTAACTCAGTTATACCAAGTCCAACAAAGTCAAAGTATAATATCGTTTATTTCCGTTCTAGAAATAAAACGTCAACAAAACCATTAAATTAATTGTAGTGGAAATAATTCCACGCAAACAGATGGCGTATAACTTCCCCTCAACAAAAGCTTGAAACAATAGAACTGAATATTCATACCAGGAGCTAGCGTTACGCGAAAATGTGTCTAGAAACGTGCGCTGGAGTGGCCCGCCCAGCTTGCGGATTGGTCGAACGATTTTAAATTGGCCAATGAGAGCGCTGGAAACGCTTGGTATAATTTTGGCATAATTAGTCATGCGTCGATATAATGAGGAAGAATGGCAGCTTTTTGCTTGATGAGTCTGTAGTTTTAGGACTTAGCAATTACTCGGTTTGTTGGTTTTGCTGTTCTTGCGTGTTTTTTGGTTTCGACAATCTAAATTTATCGGTAATGGCTTCTGAAGCACAATTAGTAGGTATCGGTTTTACAAGCTGTTATATATTTTTTTCTAGTTCCGTTTTGGGTTTTGTCGACTAGCAACGAAATGCAGTATTTTAGGCATTAATAGTAAATAGATAAGATCGCGTTTACAACAGTATACTGCATTTCATTACAGTTGTAAAGATCTATGTATCTAAGATCAGATCTGCCGAGCATAAATGGGAGTAGGCCTTGTGCAGAATTTACCCCAATAGACTAGGGTTTCAACAGAGTGAATGTCGTCGGACAGTCGACCCAAGGCTCGTTCTCCAACGGAACGGATAAACGAGTTTGGAGCGCTTAAAAAACTCGTTTTTTTTATAAAGACTACATTTCATATTTTTCTGAAATCTACTAAGCAAACATCAAAGAGACAGTACGAATAGGTAAGTAGGTACTCGTATATCTTCGAGGTAAGAAAATTTTATATTTTTATTGATATCTAGGTATTTCAAAACCGCTATAGGTGCCGATTTAGATAAAATTTATATCGATTCATATATATATAAGTATTATAATCTAACAAACAAAAAAAGAACCGTCAAAATCAATTCACAATTGCTGAAATTATCGCATAACATAATCGAACATGTAAATTAAACAAAATTCAGAATTTCCTCATTCTTTAAGTTGATTAAAAACCGCTCACTTATGACTGATCCTGAAAGTAAGAAACTGTCACTTCAAAACGAACTTTGAACTATCAATTAAACGCCCTACAACCCAGATAATTCATTAACTTTCACTATAAATCCTCCCTACGTCAAGCAACATATCTCCAGTAATGTTATCTTTGAGATTAAGGAAACCAAACAGCGGGGCACCGATTTAGCTAGTAATATTGACATTTCAGTTGATTTATGAACAATAAACACGCGTTGCCACCATATTGTTCTAAAATGGGGTGGGTGTGGATGACGTAGATGCTTATAGAAGATTGGAATGTACGTTGTAGCATTCACATCTGTTTAAAGGATGATCTACACATGACCTGAGTGGATATGTAGTAACACCAAACTGAGTGACGTGATGACTAAAATTTACATACTAAAGTAGGTAGTCGCAAAAAATAAGTTATCTTAGGCAGGGCATATATAATTTATTACAGTTGCCATATTTTTATTAAGTATAGCACAAAGTGACGGGACTACCAGGATAATTACCAGACGGTAATCAACACAGCTATGTATCTAACAGTGTCGCATAACTATTGGAACATGAAGAGTCCAAATCATTAATAGCCCTGCACTTTGCACGTCACCTAGAGATATAAAATTATTTATTCCTATGCCTTGCAATATCTCTGGAAACATTGCCCTTCAAACCAGAATACAGAGATGTTTTCAAATTACTGCTTGGCGATATAATAACTAGTAAAGTTGTGATACTTGCGGGCGCACTTTGCATAGAGTTCTACCACTATAATATAAAAAAATGGGCTACACACAAGCGTAAACGGGGAAGGCGACGCGACGTTATAAATATTTATCATATTATACGTTTACAGTTTGAATTAAACAATTAAAGAATATACCTTCAAATCCCAATGAAATTATCAACTGTCAATTTTCAAGTGAACAAAAACGTTCATTATTTTACCAGGCAATTTTAGCATCATTGTCTTCAAAATCCACCCAATTTAAGAGGCGGGTCTACACCCTGATATTTGAGTGGTCGTCCGAGCGAGACTCCAATCAAAAGCACCCTTTGTATGAGAGCAGCCATGCGAGACTGGTCAGCCCCTGACTTCTGACCCTGGCATGCTTCGCTGCTCGTTCATTCAGGACCGTAATAGCCCCCAAGAATAGAATTAACTGGAATATAAGATCGATTTAGAGGATTTTAGATAAATCTTGTACCGTAAGCTTGTATTGGGATGATTTTTGTAAGGCCAATATCGTAAGGACATTATGGTCAAGTAAAATATGTAATGGCTTAATGAAGCCCCAATTGTGACATCGGATTTTTGTTATTACGAGGTTGTAGGTTCGAATATCGCAAGCACATCTGTCTGCACTATTCTACATATTTCATATAAGTTACGTATTAACTTCACATTTTTTTTTAGTAAAGAGTGATGAGATGAACCGGTCCTGATGGTAAGCAACATGACTGCCAGTGTTACGTAGCTACTGAAGGTCTAGTTTTACAATGTGCTTGTCACCCAGATGTATGAGGTGATTTATCTATTTATTAATTACAATTAATTAATTAATTACAGGGTATAATTTATTTGACAATATGACCTTTCAAACCGGAACACAGTGATATTTGTACGTTGTTGAATGGCGGTAGAATAACTGACAAATGTGTGATACATCCTCAGGCAGACTGTGCAAAGAGTCCTATAACTACACATTTTGTGAAAAATACCGATTAATGTTACAAAATCATAATTAGTTAAGCTATGTAATTTTGCCATAATTGGCAAGTAAACATTTGCCGACACTAATCCCCACTAAGCTTCAAATTGAAATAGCTAAATCATTAACAGCACAAATTGAAATCTAAATACCCTACGTTCTCTAAATTTGAACCAAATATACTGAATCAAATTACTCGAATTTACCGCTACGATAAGCCTTCAACGCTAGCATAAGCTGGCATATATTTCTTTCAACAGGCCCTAGAATCCCCTCAACATCTTATTAACAGAATATAAATCCAGTGAGCTACTTATCAAGGCGTGCGGCACCTAAATCCGAGGTGTCAAACTGTCCGTGACAATGTGAAGAGAGTATTGTGACACATCTAATTATTTCAACAGGTTGGTCTATAGTAGTAGAGATAGGCTTTTTTCTATAATCTTTGTAGCAAGATAAACGGCATTATAATATCATTGAGACTGAGACACAAATGAAGTAGTTTGATGAGTTTTGGAAATGTATTTATACGAACAGTTATACTATGGAACGCTTTGCCTGAATAAGTGTTTCTCTGCGCTAGCCATAACTTCGGTAGGCAGTTGAGTATATTTTAGTTCGACTGTTCTTTTATAAGAAACGTCGTTCATGATTGTGATTGATATCTTGGTCACCATGGTATCTTCAAGTGAATATTGAAAAGGGCTTGTTTTAGACAAGCATGGCAGTGGTCAAGAGTAAGCTTATCAACGAAATAAAAAAATCAAAGAAGTAATTTAAAAATTGGAATTGTGAGTTTATTAGAAATGTTTGATCACAGCGTAAAGTTCTCATTTATAAATATAAATGTAGTGATAGGACTCTTGGCAGAGTCCGCCTGGGGAAGTAGTGGTACTGCTTGGCGGTAGAATAACTGGCAAAGGTGTGGACTTTTGCCAGTTATTCTACCGCCAAGCAGTAATGTGCCAACATGACTGTTCCGGTTTGAAGGGCAACGTTTCCAGAGAAATTACTGGGTTTACAGAAATAACATCTTTGATCACTGGGTGACGAGCGCAGTGCAGTGCTAAGTAATGATTTGGACTTTTCATGTTCCAATAGCTGTGTGTCACTGTGCTGTTATGTGGCAGGCATGTTGCTTACCATCAGGCACATGTCCTGCTCATCTCGTCACTCTAAGCTATAAACAAAAAACCTTGAATCCCTAAAACAGGTGCAATAATTTTTTATTCTTTTTTTTAGTAACAAACAGTTTTTACGGTGTTTTAACATACCTTTAGGAGTTGGGATACCGAACAAACGGGTCGCAGACTGGGGCCAATTATGTACGTTTATTATTCTAAATATTCTATTATTTTATACTTCGACATCGCTACCGCTTATCGATTACGTCGCATAATTAACCACAGGATTAAATCTTGACTAGGTGACAGCCGCACTAATCAACTTTCTCGAACCATTGCCTTGGATGCGAGGAATATAGATAATACAGTGTGACACAGGTTTAAATAAAAAGAAAAATCCAATCCTTAAGAAACTTTTAACCATATTGGATTAGCATAAACCGCATTTTGCCTAAGCCTAGTATAAAATAAGACAACATAATTATCTGCGATGTTGTTATTGAGATGAATTGAAATACGAGTAATAATAATTAGTATATCGATACGGTTAAACCACTGAAGACTTACTAGATGGAAATTTAAATGATTAAAGTCAAATAATTTTACTGAATGTAACGTTACTGAAAGAATATGAAACATCAGTAAAAATCCTTTTCTTGTGTCTGCAAATACATGACATATTACATTTAGTTTAAGAAAACGAAATCCTCGATGAAGTTTATAATTTTACTACCGAATTGCTTAGTTATTCGGTTTTTCAATCACGAAAGTGTTATATTTTACGCAAGATATCAGAACTAAACATAAATTACATACAACGAGATGGAAACTGTGTCCTAATATTCTCGTAAATGGGAAAGTTTGTAGTATGTTCGTTGATTACTCTCTCACGCTGAAGAGATCCGGATGAAATTTGATGCATAGATGGACAATGGTCTGAAATAGCATGTAAAAAGTGAGACAGCAGCGTAGTTTTACCCGCGTAGTTTTTGATGCGACCGACACTGCTTGCTAACCTTCTATGATTAAAAATAAAAAGTTGTTCTACACAACTATTGTAAATGAGAAAACACGCATTCACGTGAGATTTCTTTGTAGCGGTTAAACGAGCTAGAATTAAATTAATTACTTAGTGACTACACCTGGATTTACACAGACTTCTTTATCCCGTTAAAGTTAGTGTTTGTTAAGCAGAGGGCAACACCGCGAACGCTAGTCATTAAATAAGTTCAGTGTGATCTGTGTCACGCTGTTTAAGCATACGACTGTACTAACAACCATCTGAAGAGCGATTAAAGTGTGGACTCGATGAAATTATCTGATTAAACTGTCCGCTGCTAAAATGGACGAATTATTTGCTAGTGACGTCTCAATCGGATATGAAATTTGGCCCACAATAATTCTATGACTAATTTCGAATAGTTTCGATTTTACTACTAATAGTTTGGTGTAGTTAACGACCGTAGTAACGGCTGGAAGGAAAATTAATGTTTTGATTGCAGCTATATTTTATATAACTTCTATGACATCTTAAGTATGTTTAATTTTAATAAGTAAATAATGTTTGTGGGCCATTCTCTCATAATACTATCTCTGCCCAAACTAATCAAAGCTTGTACTATGAGAACCAGTTTAGATATTTATTTAAACGCAAATAGATATGTACTTATGATGCATAGAAATAACCAGCAATAATCGATTTAATCATCAGCTGTGTCCTGAGCACCTTAAAATTGTAAACAAACTGCGTCTCTGTATGTTGCGTGAGTAAACCACTCACGCAACACAATACCTACCAATCTACTAGGACCCCCAGAATCTCCAGCGGCGAGGTATGTTGCCGTTCTACTTATTTTGGTTAATGTCAACGAATACTGATAGGTATATACGTCCGGCATTTACCACTTTCTACAACTGACTAAAACGGAAAGAGTGAGCTCACTCTTCCCAACGATAACATAATTCCGTGCGCTTAAAGTATGGGAGGGCACATTCATTGATTTATATCGATGTCGGCGATAGAATAAATATCTGAGTTCATCACACTAACACTTGATAACAATAATTATATATTTTTTTAACACCCCCGACCAAAAAAAGGGGTGTTATAAGTTTGACGTCGATGTCTGTCTGTCTGTCTGTCTGTCTCTGTGTGTGTCTGTCTGTGGCACCGTAGAGCTCAAACGGATGGGCCGATTTCGATGCGGTTTTTTTTATTTGAAAGTTAATATCTGTGCGGATGTTCTTAGCTATGTTTGGTTTATATAGATTTAAGATGGCCGCCTCCACAAAATGGCGGAAATAATATTTCTTCACAACCTACCTCAATGTGGGTATCAAATGAAAGGGCTTGACAATGACAAATTTCAAATCCAAGATGGCCGCTTCCACAAAATGGCGAAATACATTTCTTTTTTCACAGCTCTCTTAATATGCGTATCAAATGAAAGGGCTTGGCTAGTAGAATGTTGTACAGATAACAAATCCGAGATAGTCGGGGGTTAATCAACATTTTTTAATTTTGTTCTTGTTATCGTAAAAAGTAATATATTGCGAGTATTTCTTAAATATATCAAAACGGGTTTATTATTATTTTTTGAGAAATATACCTGTTATTTGAAAAATTGACGCTGTTTTAAAAAGTTTAGTCATTAAGTACATTATTAGGTTATTCTATTACAGTTTATTTTATATTTATAATGAAATACTCAGCAGCTGAAAGATTCAGCAGGGGAACGCGGCCAGTATTATGGGGACTTTTGAACGACGCTCACACTAAAGTTTTTTAGAGGAGTTTTTATTTGACCAGTAACATAATTTATTTTGTCGCGTGTTTTTGTGTTTAATATTTTTTTGTGTTGACTTTGTAATTTTATTTTGACATTAAAATAATTATCTGTGAAAAAAATACTAAATTAAAGAAAAACGTCTATATATGAAACACTTACTTCCAAACGAGGAGTGCACCGACGAGGATTCCGATGATGAGAACGACGGAACAGAGCGCGATGACAGCCGACGTCTGCAGCGACGGACCGCTGTGGTTGTACGCGTCTATCTTCTGGAAAAAAGGAAAAAAAAGTTTGAGCTTGATAAAGTTAGAATCATACTAACAACATATCCAACAAATATTTTTTTTTGACGTGACAACGTCTTATAAATTGGTTTGCCGGGTGACACTTCAAGAAACTGCGTTACGCTCCGCTCACGTTATGCGCTCACAACGAGAGCGAGTGAGAGGCACGCGTCCCTTCCACTCGGGCATGGTTAGCCCGCCTAAGAGCGAGAGAGACAGACATAAAAAGTGAAAGGCACGCGTCCTTTCCGTAAAATTATTTTACCACTCAAAGTCGTTGTCACGTAAAACTTTCGCCCGTATACCGACATTACAGGCAACCAATTTTTTTTTGTTAAATTGATAGACTGACGAGACGAGCAAGAAACGACGGTATGATCTGACGGTAAGAAATACGCCTGCCCATTAAAGACAGTACCACGCAATCAAATATGAGTCCAACTGCCTTTCGCAGTGGCGCTTTCCTCGTCGCGTCAAAAAGCAAGAAATTGTTTATTTCTCTTGCATATTATTTTGTTTTGTGCAATAAAAAGTTAAGAATATTGGATGTTGAAACTTTACAATTTTGCTCGTATTACCGACTATAGGAATCTAAATCGGTGATTATTTTACAACTATTATTAATTTCATTTGAGTTTAACTAATTCAATTCATGTTTTTTTTTAATTAATGGCTTGACATACGCTTTGGCTTGACTGTGAGTATGTTAAGTAGCTATTACATAAATAAATAATTACTCTCCACAGTTTTATCGGCATAGTTCCCGTTACAGTAATTTTGCTGCAATAAAAAGTAGCCTAGGCATGTGCCATTCTAGACTATAGTAATTATTGTTAGTATTAGTAAGATTATTACATAAATTATTCACCCCATAGACATGCAAATCTTTTATCTTTTTCACACTGCACAGTGCTTAACGAGATGCGAACACGCGCGCGCACTCTCCTTCAAAAAGATCGCCGGACGCGATCGAAACTTGAGTCAGACTGGACTGGCTACATTAAACGTGAGTTACCCGTGTATTTATTTAAAATGTGTAATAACCACGTAGTTTTCATACCAAATCTTATATCAAAACTTAAAATATCCCTCTTTTTTTGTGGATAGTTAAAACAGGTGAAAGAAGACGCAACAGGCACAAGTTATCGACAAATATTACTCCTCGATTCCCAGAGGTACTGCTTTAATGCTAAGTTTATGTTACGGAAGCGACTGCATATTTGAAACGTTTGATGTTGAGACATCGGGTCTGTAGAGGCCGGATGATCATTTCATATTAATATTTATTTTAGTTTATTCTGAACTCTGGGTGACGAGCGCAGTGCAGTGGTAGGTAATGATTTGGACTTTCATGTTCCAATAGCTGCGTGTCACTGTGCTGTTATGTGGCAGCCATCAGGCACATGCTCGTCTCGTCACACTTTATTTAAAAAAAAAACTGAATGGAAAACAAACTACTGGATTTAACGACAATCTCCCTAAAGCGTCAAAATGACTAGGCTTTGGTTGGTTTATATAGACAGATTTTACGTTAAACGCGTTTAAATAATTTTGTCTTTTTGTTTTTTTAATACAGATTTTTCTTCTTTACATTTATCGACAGATATCTATAACGGCAAATTATGCACGGCCCTTTGAGTGTCGTTATATAGACTGTAGTTAAACTGTGTTGGCACTGTAGTTAAAATGGGGATGAATGCAAACACTTTCACTTGTTCACTTCAATATCCAAAACTTTTCCAAGCGCTCAGTCAACGCGTCGCAAAACCAAAACGCTTGAATTTGACTCAACGTATAAACAAGCAGTACTTGCCATTCAGCTTGGTAATCCCGCTAATATGCTAAGCACGCTAGGTCAGTAAGTCTAAATACAATTCAGATGAGCTGTTTTTTTTTTTTTTGTATAGGTAGGATATAACAGTCGTGGGTCATGCATGGATGAGACTAGCAAAGGATCGAGAGAAATGGCGTACACGAAGCTCTCTTCGCCTATGCTCAGCAGTGGGCGATAACGGGCTGAAGAAGAATAAGAAAGTAGTATAGTTTTCAATGTAATTTAGTTTCGATAATCAAGAATCTGCCCTTAAAACAGATAGTTTACGGTTTTTTTTTTTTTTTTTAAATAAGGAGTGACGAGACGATCAGGACATGTGCCTGATGGTAAGCAACATGCCTGACACATAACAGCACAGTGACACGCAGCTATTGGAACACGAAGAGTCCAAATCATTACCTAGCACTGCACTGCGCTCGTCACCCAGAGATCTAAGATCTTATATCTCTAAGCTCTGTAATTTCTCTGGAAACATTGCCCTTCAAACCGGAACACAGTAATGTTTGCACATTACTGCTTGGCGGTAGAATAACTGGCAAAGGTGTGGTACTTCCCCAGGCGGACTCTGGCAAGAGTCCTACCACTACAAGTTTCGGTTTTCAGTAATACGAGTTCATAGACTATCGCGTACATTTTTATCGCGTAGATTTGCTAGTTAAACATATGCATGTATATTTTTTCATGGAAATTTAAACATTTATTCGTGTTCAAAGCGAATAAGTTTTTCGCTAGATACGCGTGTAATTTAATTTCAATACTGCTGTAATAAACGAATACGTTCGCATCCACTTTAATTTGATAGAAAGCTTCACGGTCTGCTAAGTTCGTACATCAGCGTTTTAACATAATTGAGACTCAATCTCGGTAAAAGAAACTTTGTAGGTTTTAAGACTAGATCTAGAGCCAACTGAACAAACAATCATAAAATAGACATTATCAGCGCGCCACGATTTTACCCACGTAGGTATTTCACGTCCTTGTTATTTTACCTCATTAAATCTCTTTTTGCCCTTGTTATTTTGTAGTGGTAGGACTCCTAGCAGAGTTCGTCTGGGGAAGTACCACACCTTTGCCAGTTATTCTACCGCCAACAGAAAACATTACTGTGTTCACATTACTATGTTCCGGTTTGAACGGCAATGTTTCCAGAGAAATTACAGGGCTTAGAGATATAACATCTTAGATCTCTGTGTGATGAGCGCGGTGCAGTGCTAGGTAATGATTTGGACTCTTCATGTTCCAATAGCTGCGTGTCACTGTGCTGTTATGTGGCAGGCATGTTGCTTACCATCAGGCACATGCCCTGCTCGTCTCGTCACTTCTTATTAAAAAGGAAAAAAAGCAGCCTATGTGCTATTTTTGAGTTTCAGACTATCACCTGTGTTCAAAATTTCAACTCAATCCGTTCGGAAGTTTCGACGAGATTGAGCAAGAAACATCCAAATATCCAATCATTGACATTTTTGTATAAGAAGTAGGATTAATTACGCCCGGAGGTGTATCCCACGACTTCAATAAACTACTACTAATAATTATATTGTAGGCAGTTTACCTCCTTCAGGGTAATTTACAGACTCAGAATTATTTATAAAAGTAAAAACTTTTGCAATATTTTAGCCGCGTTAACCATTTTTGGTATAGAGCATTCTCATGGGTTCGCGTCAACAAAATCCGTAATAACATCATAATATTACTAGCTATATAGGTGACGTAATGGGGAATATTAACTGTTTAATTATAACATTCTAAGTGACACAAGTTTACACTGCTATTGCAATTGCGTAAAATTTCCAATTTTTTATCTCTAAATACCTAAAAATTCAGTTTCGAGCTTTTATCATCAAAATTTACGAAACTTTCATTCCTTTATAGAAGTAGTTAGCATTTTGTCTGGATACAAACTATCGTTACTACGATATACTACGACCATATTTCATAAAATCAGTTCAGTAGTTTAAGTCTGAAAGCGTAAGACAGACTTACTTTCACATTCACAATATTAGTAAGGATATAGGTAGAGATAGATATGGAGCAGGCCATGATCGTCTGTGATTGAGCTTGCAAATCTTGGATACAGTCCAAGAAATGCCTCACAAAGGCTAATTTTGTTACAAGCAAAAATGGAGTTTGATGATATGAATGTTCCGGGATTTTTTGAGTTGGCACGTTCTGTGAATGAGAATGGCTAATTTTGCTGAAACTTTGGTAACCTAGTAAAAAACATTGTTTAAAATTGACGTTAGAGGTGTAGCTATTTAAAGGATGGCCTTAAAACACATTACTTTGGCCTTTAGTTTCTACTTATTTAAAAAATTTCATTACTTTGGAAACTTCGACATTTTCAATTATTACAGTTCTGCCTGCGTGAGACTAAATATTTTCGAAAAATTAAGGACCTAAAGCATTCCCATTCAAGACGGTAAAAAGTTTTAGGGATTAGGTACTCTACACACACAAAGACACCAAAATGTTGAATGTGGACGCTATTCTGAAAGAACAAACAAAAACTGCAATTTTGTTTATTCGTAGTTACATACATAAGTTTGGAGTATATTATGTATACTTCAGAATCAGAGTCAGAATAATTTGTTGCTTAATACGTTGCTGCGAAAGTAAGATATTTGCTACTGCATTTGATTTTTTTAATCAAAACTCACACGAGCCAAAACCTGTCAAAATGTTGAGTAAAACTAAATGGGCTTATAAATTTTCGACGTACTTATGTGACGTAAATCGCACTTAAATAAGCAAAATTGAGCTTAAACTAAGTAATGTAATACAGCAATTTTTAAGTTTTAGACTTGACTGCTATCTCGCCCATGCGCGGTCCGAGGGGGGGGGTCACAGGGGACATGACCCCCCCCAAAATCGAATACGATAAACAAAAAATCCAAGAAAATTAAAAATATCTAATAGCACATAGACTATTTTTTAACGCGGGAAAACAACTAGAATGGGAACTACGCGGGTAAAATCGTGAGGCGCTACTAGTAAAGTATTTTTTGCTCGATTTATTGTATTTCTACTTGTGACCCCCCCCAAAACCTGAGGCTGCGTACTGGTGACCCCCTCCAAAATTCGAAGCTGGGACCGCGCCTGATCTCGCCTGATGTTAAACGACGATGCGGTCTACGATAGAGCGTCTACCTAGATTCTAGGTAGACAGTATTCTAGGTAGTAGTCTAGGTCCTAAAAGAAACCGATTCACTCTCGCTTTGAAACACCAAGATCGTACCTAACGGGAAAATCAATGTTGTTTTTCGATTTTGCTGCAATTATTTTGAGAATACGAGTCATTTTGAATAGATTTTTCAGTTTTGTCATAACGAATGCTATGGTTTCTAAACACCTTAAAAACTATCAAATCCACTACGCCCATCTCAATACATAACACGAATCTCATAACACGATCTGTACATTAGTAAAATGAAATTTTCATAATTATCTGTCGTAGCCTCGTAGCATTAGCGTATGAAAGCGATTCAGATTTTAATTTCACATTTAGAGTTACGGTTAATGTGTTTTTTATACCTTTTATGCATTCGCCATGTTGCTGGAACAATTATGGTAAATGAGTTTCGGAGGGCTGAATGTGGTCGGAGGTGTGTCTTCGATGAAATGAGGGGATGAAATTGCAGTTAACTATATTTTTATGCGTGCGTGTATTGCGTATGTATTAATGTGGCGGTTATATTTTATGTACTAATGATTTGTCATATTTATTACAAAATATCACGCGCTTATGGCATTGGTCTTCTCTCAAATTGTCGCTTTGTGGACGACTTACTTGAAATCTATCTTTCTAGAACACTGCGGTTTCTTTACAATGGTTACCTGTACAAGTTCATATATTATGGTCGTATGTACCTATATTAATATACATAGGACACTGCCTCGCAGTTTTTACAAACAGTTGCGAATTAGACGCTTTCACCAATACACTACCACGTCCTCGAAAATTATAAAAAATATCAAAATAATTTTCGAGGTCTAGACCTCGAAAATTATTACCCCATTTAAATGTCTTATAAAGCCTTTTAAAATATATCATAGTCTAAGACTAAAGTTCGTTTTAAAAAGGGAATAGAAACAATGATGGTTTATTTGCGGACGTTGCTCTAAGTACTCCACGATATACTTTGACTTTGACTGACGCTGTCATGATATATGCCTTATTTTACATCAAAACCGACACGCAGCACCTCGAAATGCGTGGAAAAAGGGTCATTTTAACACAAAGCTTTTTTTAACTTCCCTCGTTTTACCCCGGCGACCCTCTAAGTGGCTGTATTATTTTTTTTTTTGCTCAGAAAAAGGAAAAATAAAGGTGAGAGCCTCACGTATTGCTATTAGGCTGATTTTAGATGTAATGTTATTTTTTGTGAATACTAGGTGACACAGTTTCTGTCAACTAGGACGAAAGGACTTCGCCGTACTTAAATATTGTGATTTTTTGAAGTGAAAACTTGTTTAGCTTCGTTGAGCATTTTTTATGGGGAACATTTTAAGAGTTTGCGTCATCAACATGTTTATTTAGTGGCGTAGAGGCGTAGTAACGCAAATTTGGAGAGAAGATAGACCAGTGGAACGGGCCTGTCTGCAATTTAGGAAATACCTTCTCAGGCAACGTATTCCACAGTTTAGACGTGCTGTATCTACTTCAAATGTGAAGTCATTCGTCTTCTTTCTACTTCTCTTCTCGTCTTTTGGAACATTAACCATGAAACAATATGTATTTTTTTTACGATGAGGTTATGGCAAATTTCTACATCTATCTGCATTTGGTAAGAATAAGAAAATGTATTTTTTTTTCAATGTGTGTTTTTTTCTACTTTAGCAGGTATTCAAGCCGATAACTACACAATCTCTAATCAAGTTAATATTTGGTAATATTGTCTATTTCTGTAATTAAGCTCTTTCGTCTGAATTTACCATTTTTGTTTGGCCCAGCCCTAAATAGTTCAGAATATTTCCTTTGGGCCGAGGGACCTGAAATCTGCTACAGAGTTATTAGATTTGTTTGGGTAAAATCTGGAGAGAAGGACGGGATGAATAGTACGAATAAGTCGCTTAAAAGTTTCTTTTCTACTCACAGAAGAAGAACCGAGAAGGGCAAATAATGCTTGATACTTGTATCATCATAATATGTACTTATAACATCTCAGTACCACGCAATATTTCGCACATGAATTACAATGTTTGATCTCTTTGCCTTGTAATAATATCTCTGAAAGTACTGCCCTTTAAGGTGAAACAAAGTAAGTAATATTAATACATTCATTCGTGGTAGTAGAATAACCAACAAAACTGTGACGTTTTCTTTAGGTTTCTAAAGAAAATTAAATATATTATGTTGTATATTGGATCTCAATCTGTAATGAAAACGATGTTCTGTTGTCATTTTTATTGCGTACGGCCTAGCAATAGAAACGATGCTTTCCCGACCTTGGTGTTCCCCGAAATATACAGTCCAAGTATTTTCAAGATTAGTGATTAAGTAACTCTGTAAGTATGTGTAAGCGTGATATGACTAATACTACATTATTGATTTCTATAATTCAGATGAATTGTGTGCGGGAAAAAGCCAACTGGCAACTTTTAAACCATTAACACCCTAATATGTTGTTTCACAACAAACAATCTATTAAAATCACCTTTGACATACCCACGACAATTGATGTTGATATATCTCTTAAAACTGTCTAATTAACATAAAAAATATGGTAAATGTCATCAAAGAGACGTCAAATAAAAAGCAAGACGTAATCAAATTCGGAAACATCGTATTTTATTGTACAGAATACAATAATACGAACAGACAACAATACAGGAAGATATATGAATAAAATGAATTGCTCTTCAAGATAAAAATATCAGGCATAACTATTCAAAGAAGCCCACATAATGAAATAAATACAGATAGAAATCTATGACGAATAATTTATTAGACATGAATTGTTGGGAAATATTCCAGTGCAGGTTCACGCTCAATGTATACCTACTGATAAACCACAATATCACGCGTAATTAATAATACTAATGTTATAAATTGTAACATTGAAACAAATTCGGTTCCTAAAACAAAAGAGGAATAACGTCGAGTCCCGTAACTTATTCATTCAAGACAGAAGATATTTCGTAATCCATACATAAAAGTCATACGGTTAATGCTTAAAAGTCACTTTTTATGACACAGATAAGAATCTAAGCGCAGACTCGACTGTAGACCCCGAATATATTAAACCTCGAAAAGGTAAGTTCATTTGTCAAACTGTGGCGTTATCAGGAAGAGAATCCGTCATCGGTAGAAGTCGGCAGGACGATCTTTTACTGGTCATATCGCACGGAATCGGGCGACGATATCGAATAGGATCTTTGTTAAATACAATTTATTCAAAGACAGGAATGGGAAAAGAATTTGTTGTTTAATCATAATATCTGAGTTTAAAAATAGCCAAATTATTTTTTTTATCTCCTGGACTTTTTTATGTTATTATATTTTTATATACACATAGTTTGCGAATGTTTTTGTGAAGGTGTCGGAGAATTTAAATATTTTTAGTTTTGTGTCCGAGTGTTGCTATGAATATTAGGTATGTATGTTGTATGTAGGTATATTATGTTTTGTATTATTTCTGTTATCTTGATCTTATAATACAAACTTCTCTTACTTTTGGGCTTGTAAGTGTTGTGGAAATATCCAACAATTTATAACAAACAGAAATCTTTCACATTTAAAATATAAGTAGAATAGACTCGTATTATTCCTATGGTTTTTTCATTTCATGGTCAATATCCTAAAATCTTTTGTTCCATATAACCTTAACAAATTACCAACAGAATTTTAACAACAACATTCCCATCCCTACCAAGTCCCCCAGTCTCCTTATCGCGCTGTCCATCTCGAGTCGGTAGCCGATTTGTCAATGCCCCATCCTTAATTAATAAAAGAGACTTTCTATCGAAGAAAAAAATTGAATAAGACCTTAATTAATTAGGAGTCTTGCCCGCAGTGAACTTCTGAATTATGATTATAGCTGTAAAAGTTTGCGGCGTCCTGAAAATTAAGGGACTCGAAGAAAAGGGATGGTAATTAATAATTTAATGAAGCGTCACATCCTTTTCAAACGTATTTCTACGAACGTTTATGTTAAACAAACCGGTCAAGTGCTAGTCGCTAGTTTAACACTTAAGGTTCTTTTTAAAGTTTAGTTTCTACTAAATTATTAAATTCGGCTTCGCCCGCGATACATATTATGTAAAATATAGTCTATAGCACTCAACGATCAAATGGTGTAAGAAATTTTGTAATCAGTCTAGTAGCTCCTGAGAGTAAAGCATTCAAATAAATAAACTCTTCAGCTTTATAATGTTAGTATGGATAAAAAATAATATTACATCGACACAGTTCGTCAAAATTAAAGCTGTTCTGTTGGAATAATTGCTACATTTTGGGTGATTTTAGTCTTAAATTTTTAGTATTTGTGTGAGAATTTGATGCATGCAAATGACATCAAATTATGTCTCAAACTTACTGTTTCCTAATTTAAAGTGATGATTACGCTTGTGCCATAATATTTATATCATTATCGGTATCATTCTGCCTGGATTGCTGATAGTATGTTTGTATCAGAAATACACTGCTTTCGTGCTTGAAGAAAATAATTTCGTTGAAATTTATGAGACTACCTCTAAATGATGATCTACAAAACAAAAAAAAACTACTTTTAAAATCGATTCACAATATTGGCGGTGCTGTCGTGTAACAGAGACAAAAAAAACATACAACCTCCAACTGAATTTAGAACTTTCTCATCCTTTTTTTAAATCGGTTAAAACAGACACAATAAAAACCTGCTAACTTACTATAATGTTTCGTGAGATACAAACAAAGAAGTGCCAATGGGCAAGTCCGAATTGACGAAACAAAGAAATAAGGGTCCGGTTTTTGTATGAAACCCTAAAACGAGACTCGCGCTTGGAAACAGCCCCTTATGGCATTAAGCCTTTCATTTTGTAAAGATTTGGGGATCTATCTGGAGTGTTCTCTAATGATTTAAAGGACTTACGCAAACGTTCCGCGTGCCTTTAATTTGTGGCTGAAATTGAGCCGTGTGACTTTGAAGATTCACTCAACTCAATTTGACAGCTTTTGTCGCAATTCGCCATTATTTCCTTCATTCCTTTTTTCCTATTTTCTTAATAACTGCTACTGCGTTGCAACCAGTGGCATATCTAAACTATCAATATAGATTTTAACCCCTGAAGAGTTTTATCTTTTAACTTTGAATGTTATTTTTATTTATATGTAATCATAGCACCAAGAACAATAACATGCTTTCATCTCCTATTTCAACTCCTTACGCTTGCTTTTTGGATGAAAAATAACTAATGTTCCTTCTCAATTTATACATTTTCTATGTACTGAATGGTATAAATATTGGTAACATTGTTTGGGCCTGAAAGCGTAACAGACAAACAAAAGATAGTATGGATTAGTTGCATAGGCTCCCAGAATTTTAAAGCAAGTGCTAGGTGTTTTCAACAAACTTAAAATAAGAATGATCTCAATTTAACCGTGTATAACTTTTTATGAATATGAACATTTATACTATTACAAATTCAAAAATGTAGTGGTAACTCATCCTAGTTGTTTATCTTGGAGCATAACCACACCATTGTCACATATCACAGGATATGTATGTATATATACCTTCCTCGGTACAGGATATGTGTGTTGTGTTTATAGCGAAGTGAATTGTTTATAGTGAGATAAACATTATTGATTAAGTATTTCAATATTTCGAGTGAGTTGTTTAGAAGCCGTAGTGTTCAGTGGATAGAAAGTGCGATTCCAAATCATGTTCTGTCCTGTCTGTACCTTTATTATTGTTTAAAAGTTTATATGTACGAGTTTGTCCTCAGTATCGGCATTAATGGTGACAGAAAACATCGTAAGGATACTAGCATGTTTAAATAATCTGTCGATGTTTTGTGTCATCCGCCACTCTGAGCCAGTGCAGTGGATTATGAATTTGACTCTCTCTTTGGGAGAAAAAACCTGTCTCGGCAATGCGAATATTTAGTGGGCTGTTTATGGTAGGTGTACTGTTTACCATCAGACCCGTTTTGTTCTATCTGTCAATTAA